>CM030361.1:94881825-95241825 GCA_017893485.1 Hemerocallis citrina
GTTTGACCAAATTTTTTAAAAAAATTTTATGGTTGTTCTTGTACCCAATAACATTTTGTGTCCAATTATTTTTTTAATAAAACACAAAAAAGAGAAGGGACGCAAGATGTTCTTGTGTCCTTGAATTTTTCCTCCAAATTTGTTCTTTTTCCTATGGAATAGGGTCTATAGGATTGTTTATGCGTATAAAATTAATTTGAGATTGATTTGATTTTTTTAATCGAGGGATGAGATGGAATGGGTCTATAGAAATTGTTATATATTATTATGCGTACAAATTTTTTTTATTTTACAAATGTGTACTCAAATTTTTTTAATTTTACTGATTGGTGAAATTCAAGAAGAAAAAAATTCTACCGTTCTACCAAATTTTAAATTTCAACCACTACAAGCACACCTTAACATTTCTATTTCTAAAATCTAAATATAAAATTTTGAGCCTTGGCAATTATAGATGCTGAATAGGAGCATCTATAGTCGTCTTGACCCAAATTTTTGGTATTTGGCAAATAGAATTGGAAAAAATGGGTTTGTGCTGCAGTCGCTATTGGAAAAAAATGGGTATTTGAAAATTTTAAATTCTCGGACGAAAGACGATTTTTTTCTAAAGAAAAAATTAAAAATATTTGAACGAACGGGAAAAGAATTCCCGTCCATCCATTTAAAAAAAAAATGGAAATGTTGTGGGACGGGAAACCTTTCCACCTCCTAGGAATGAGGTTTTTTTTTATTTTAATTTTTCGATCGGACGGGAAATCTTTTCCCGTCCTTCAATTTTTTATTTTTATTTTTATTTTTATTTTTGGATGGAAGATTAATTTTTGTCCGATACTTTTCAGAATAGTAAAAATTTTTTCGACGAAATTTTTTCTTTCGTCTGATGCAACAGACGATAAATTATTTTCCGTTTGCTATATTTTTTAAAATCTCAAATCTTTTGCTATTTTTGACCGTTTTCTGTTCACCAAAAACCTAATACGACTCCAATGATTTTTTATCGTTTTTGTGAAAAATTGAAAAAATAGCCAACGGCTACAGATGCTCTAGGAGAAGATGGCGGGGTCACTTCACGCAATAAAAATTGCGCAAGATCCATTCTGGTCACTTCACGCATTCGTTATCGCTGCCGTCTCGAAAGAACTAATCACTGACCTCGCTGACACGTGGGTTCCCGATTTTCAGCCACTGATTTCTCGGAACCCGAGCACAAAAAGTTAAACGGCTATAGCCGGTCAAATTTCATCGCTGGAATAATGCTACTAGTATTTAGAAGCAAATTTGTTAAAAGATCTGAATAAGAGAAGATGGTGGGCCCGGTTGTGACTGGTCTCCCTCGATTGTGTGGCTTCCTTTCTTTGTCACGCTTGCCGACAAACTATTCCGACTTTTGTGCAACCTCCAGGTCCAATAGTAGCATGACACCTGTCACCGGATTGGGTTTTTTAGTAAAGTTATACGCGATTTTGGCCGGACCAATTGCTGGCAACAGGCTCGGTGTTGGGTGTGTGTGATGGTCGCGTGCGCCGCGTTGCAGCGGCATCGCGGGTGGGACATACACTTGTCCTATTAAATGAATTTTGATGAGGTTCTTAGTGGAGTATATAATTTGTATGTGTATTGCAATTTTTTTTCTCTTTTCTGCCATAAGAATAATATATATTGAAAATTGAACATACTGCGTATGATATTCGCTATTAGGATGCTTATTTTGTGGCACGCTTGAATAGTTGCATGTGTCGTCCATGTAGCCATATTTCAACTTGTGGTGCTATACATGCTGGCTCAAAAAATAGAACCACGGTTCAAACTGCTATAATATTAACAATGATGCAACAATCATAATATTTTCCACAAGTTTTTGTAATATTAGGTGATACAATATTATTGGAAGTTTTTAGAATATGCTTTGCAATAACAATAAACTTCAATAATATTGTGCAACTAAAATCGTGAAGAAAACGGTTGTGAGTGTGGAATTATTGTAATACTGAAGGTGAAAATATTTTTTACTTTTGTGTAAATCACCAAGAATTACCTTCTTCTTCTTTTTTTCTTTTTTTTTTTTTTTTTTTTTGAGGGAAAAGGTGAAATAATGTCACTCTGTTTCATTAATAAGAAACAAGAATTACCTTGCAAACTAAAACTATGACAATGAAGTACCATGAGAAACTTCAAAATAATTCTAGTTGAAAGCAAATAATATTTGATATTGGGAGCTAATAAGTAGTAGGCCGAGGCTATATATAATATCTAACGCGTGTTTGTTAAAATTTATGTTCACTAATGAGCTATGTGAACCCACCAAAACCGCATTTTTTTAAAAAAATGTAAAATATAGCCACCCAGTTTTATTAATTAGGAATTAACAGAGTGGCAAGTTCTTTCATTTGCTCTACTCAATTATCGGATTTTTGGAAGAGTATTTATAAACTAAAGAAGCAATTCTTACAGGGGATTGCTTGGCAACTAGGAGACAACAATTACTCAAATTTTGGACTTCAAAGTGGATTGGAGGCCTTAGCATATCCAATTTTTTTCCTGCATTATTGGAGGCCGCTTGAAACAAAGATGCATCGCTTTGCTCTTAGGTCCATCTTCAGCATGATAGATGGATTTGGAGACCAAGCCAAGACACTATTTCCTTTTCCCGCCTTATTCTTGAAAAAGACCAACTGTTGCAACTCATCTCCAATTCGCAACCCTCTATAAACGCAGACATTCCCACTTGGAGGCACTCTAGCTTAGGGAGATACATAGTTAAATTGGCTTACAACTTCTTCAGCATCTCGGGCCTTAAATCCCCCTACTTCCGCGCTTGTTGGCAGGGTTTAGTATCCTTCAAATGCAAGATTTTTATCTGGATGTTGAGTTGGGAGATACTCAACCCCAAGGCTAGACTTCACTCTAAAGGATGGGGTGGTGATCAGACAAGCACGGCTTGTGCATGCCATGTTGAAACCACCTTCCATATATTTTTTGACTGTCCAGTGGCTGTTCACACTTGGGAATACTTCACACACCACTTCAACATTTCTCGCTTACGTACATCCACTTCAAATTGTTTCGCACGCTGGTGTTTTGACTCACACAATCACAAGTTCACACACTCATGGCATATGATTACACTTGCTGCTTGTTGGAGTATCTTGATTGCTAGGAACGATAGAACTTTCAATAAATATTACTGTGGATAAACTCATCTCTAATGTCAAATTCTGGTTCTCTCATTAGCTAGATAACAGCGGAAGCTCCATGAAGAAGGCCATGATCCTGAAGGAGCTTGATGATGCAGGGGCTCGAGACCTACTCCGGAGCGAGAAGGACTATCCACTTCACAATATTAATAGCAGTCGTGGGTAGTCGAACTCTGTATTGTGGTTTTTTGGGGACTTATATTGTCCAGGGTCTTGTATTTGTTTTGACAATTTTATTGTATGGCATCCTGCTGGTATTGATGGGAGGTTGTTTCTTTGTTTTTGTTTGGAGTGCAGCTTTGACGAGTGCAATGGGGATGAGATCATAATTTTGACTGTAGTTGGAGTACGACAATAGTCCGCTGCCCTCTCTACGATTCAACGTTATGCCATTTCGAACTCATACACTCACAGTGCTTAGCTCCCTTTATAACCCCACCATTGTAGCTTGTATTAGTTTTCTTTTAGCTCTAATATATATATATATATATATATATATATATATATATATATATATATATATATATAGTTCGTGAGATAGGGTTTCCCTACCTTTTGCCAATCAAAAATAATAATAATTAGGAATTAACAAATAAAATCAGAGTACTAGGCAATAGTACAAACTACTAGTATGAAATAAAACATGAAGCAACTTGATTCGTACAAATAACGTTGTGCATGTGCCGGGGGGTCAGAATTCGATCTGCGGGGCTTGGGCCCAAAGATGGGGTCCCCCCAGGGAGGTGAAGGCAGGGATCGGCGGGTGATAAAATTCCTGCCAGACTTGTTTCAGGTGGGTGTGCATGTACCGTGGAGGCACTGTACGAAGCTAAACTGACGTACTTACAATTTTGCTGGACCGAGCTTGTTTATCGGCCCACCCTCCAGGGTTGTTGGAGGAATTTGTTATTTGTCCGCATCATGTTGCTTCATGTATATTTTATTTTCCATCTGTAGTTTGTACTTCAACCCTGTACTCTGGGTTTGTTTCGTTAAGCTTTTATTAATAAAACAGGGTGGTCAGATTCCACCTTTTTCCCTCAAAATAATAATAATAATAATAATCTCTACTACTATAATGGGAAAAGGCCTTAGTGTAATTTGTCCTTCTACCAACCCGTGTAACACACGTGCCTAAATTTTTATTTTAAAAAAAATGTATTTATTAAGCCGTGCAATGCACGTGTAATTTACTAGTAATAATAATGTGAACCCACCAAAGCCGCATTATTGAAGTGTATGTTAATTAGAGCTTGGGAAGTCAGACTCTCTTATTACAATTGCTGACAACTGTATGACTAGAACTAATTGGTCTAAAACTGCCTAATTTTCAATAATTTAAAATTACATATCCATGAAGACTGATTTTTTTTTTAAATCTTTTTTTAGGGAGGAAATTTCAACGTTAAAATCCTCAACCAATGCACAGAACAGTTAAGATTTTGATGTTAATAATTAAGAAAAAACCAAATACGTAATGGTAATAACAATTTTATGCATTTTCGGAATATAGAATATATCTCTACTACTATAATGGGAGAAGGGGTTAGTGTAATTTGTCCTTCTACCAACCCGTGCAGCGAACGTGTTGAGTTGTGAACTAATTTTGGTAAATATTTTCGGCAGTGGACCAGTTTGGTAAATATTTCCGAAAGTGGATCATTTTGAAAATTATTTTCTTTTTACCCTTTTCATTATCCCTTCACTGGACTAACTTTGGTAAATATTTTCGACAGTGGATCAGTTTGGTAAATATTTCCGAAACTGGATCAGTTTGGAAATTATTTTCTTTTTACCCATTTCATTATCCCTTCAATTTTTTCCACGTGCATGTGTGCACGTGTATAATACTAGTACATATAAACATAAATATATTTATTGAATTATTGCTTGAAACGGAGGAGTTTTGTGCCTCGTGGTTGTGGTCCTGACTTCTCTCCCTTTCTCTTCCCGCCAAAAATAGATTGGATCATTGCTAATTTTTGGCGGGGAGAAAAGGATGGGGAGTGGAGCAGTGTGCATAACTAGCAAAGATTTTGGGAAATGGTAAAGCAAAGCAAAGATTCAAAAATGAATAGTTAAGAACATCACAAGAATCTCCATCTTTAAATTTGAGTTAGTTTTGAGCTAAATTTATTGGAATAAATTGTCAAAATTTTCCTTTGGTATATCTAACCATAAAAAAAATTGATATTCACTTTTCAAGAACCTAATATTTTGTTGCAGTAGTCGTGAATCAAAGTTGTTCAATATATATACAACTTTTTAGTTTGATATGGGTAAAATCGGCACCACTTGATATCGACACGTGTCTCAAATCTTTCTAAGGTCAAAACGATAATTTTCCATCTACAGCAGGCCGACAAGAAAATTTTGGTTTGTCTACAGACCCATTAACTCAACCAAATCCACAATTATGTCTTATTTACAACCTAAGAAAGATAGATTTCTAACTAATTAGGGTTGTCAGTCAAATAACCTATTTAAAACAGAATTATTAACTATTTGTATCAATTCACCATGAAATCTTCAATCAAATTTTAAAAGATACCTTTTCAGGACTATCTTTTACAAATAACTCCTAGACTATAAATAATCCCCCTTCCCCCATCACCCCCCCCACCCCCCCCCCCCCCCCCCCCCCCCCCCAATTAGTCAAAGGTAATTAATCTTTCTCCACTAAAAATTCTAATTTTTATTCCGGGTTTCTGACTTGAGCATCATAGGGTCTTCCTCCGGAGTCACCTCCAGTGTAAAGAATTTTTGCAGGTCATTGGGCATTTTCATCCGTTCAGATATAGATGATTACAACCATCAATATCAAGATTCAGGCGATCATCAGCCGGCCAGATTCGGACCTTGATCGATTGTCTAGAAGTGACCATTTTCTAAAAAAACAAAAAAAAAACTCATTATCTGATTGCTACCACATAGAAAAAAACAGTAACATATTGACACAATCTATGGGAGAGCACAAATCTACTTTGTCGATTAAATCTCACTGAACAAATGGAACTTTCAACCATGCCTCCTGCGAGAAAGCCAAAAGTAGCCCTTCGCCGATCCTCCTCCTCCTCCGCCGTCGTTTCCTCATTGTCCTCCGTTGCAACCCCCTCCTAGCAGGGATGAGTTAATCGGCTCTCGACACAACCGTCACGAAGAACCCCGTCCTGCCAAAAATCAGGGATCGGTCCGCACCTCAACCCCCTCCATGGTACCCCATGTGCAGCAAGACCTCCGCGAGGTCATCAATTTCCGCCTTGAAGGGGTAGACCTCTGCCATCTCATAGATGAAAGGCACTCCGGAGATGTTGTTCCCCACTTGGAATGCTAAAAGGGGAAGAGAAGCCCATCACCCTGGTGGGTGGGACTCCCGTTGAACGTCTTGGCCACGAGGATGAAGCCGTGAGAGGAGCCCGACTCCAGTCAGTAGGCGAGCTCCCAGGCGTGGCAAAGAAGAGAAGGCACCCGTAACCAAGGCTTAGTTCCTGAAATTCACTAACCAGGTCCCTAAAGCCAAACAATCCTCTCCCTAGAACTGATCAAGAAGAAGAGTCTTATGGGTCAACTCGATCCGAGGACCGAGAAGATGTGGTCCGCCATCGCCGACTAGAGCCTTGATCAGACCAGTCGAGAGGAGGGACCGAGGCGGTTGATACTGCCCCATCATATCTCCTTTTACATGAGCTATCCTTGAAGCCCATGCCCAAGAGAACTTCAAACTTCAAACCTCCAACCTTCGATTCATTTGACAGTGAATCCGACAATGCGGATCACATTGAGAGCTTCAAGACTATTATGATGATCCATCGAGCATATGACGCGCTCTTCTGGAGAATCTTCCCGACTACCTTGAAGGGATTATAGCGGTAGTGGTACTTTCGTCTCCCTTCAGGGTATATCTCTTCATTCGACCAGCTTGGATTAGCTCATCCTCATACACTTCTTTGCATTGCTCCCCTACCCTTTGTTTCAACTCGAGTTAGGAAGCACTAGTCTTCTCGGTCTTACGGCTGCCGCTTTCCGTCACAACGGCTGCGATGCCAACCTCAAAGTGCAATTTTCCAAGAAGACACCTCGGGACTTCTCCGAGCTGTTGGTAAGATGCGAGAACTACATTTGAGTAGAGGATGTTCTCCATCCTTATGATCAAAGGGTGCCATCGTCCGGGAACAAACGAAGAAGCATGAATGTAGATGGGCCAAAGAATTCCCAGAAGGACGGATCTGGCCAGTGTCGCCCACATCCGATCATTCGCATCGATAAGTTCACCCCATTCAACACCAATATATCAACGACCTTCATGGAAATTAAGGGAGGAAGCCCATCGAATGAAACCTAACAAAATAAGGAATAAGATATAATGGTGTCAATTCCACAGGGACTAACACTAATATCAGGTCGGGTCGGGTTGGGTTCTGCACTACCCGGACCCAGCCCTCTACGGGTGCTATTAAAAACTCTTACCCATCGGGTGTGAGTGGAGGGGGGGAGGAGCGGCATGCAAGCAGGGATCGAGTAGGGGCGGTGAGTGGGGGCAGCGACGGGCACTGCAAGCAAGGGTAGTGAGAAGATGGTTAAGGGAGTTGAAGATGAGGTGGTGGTGGAGATTAGAGAGATTTTTTATGTTAGGGTTTGGGAGATAGGAGAAGGAAGAAGAAGAAGAAGATGGAAGTTTGGCAGAGGACGTAGAAGGAAGTTTGGAAGACAAGGGATTTTTTTTTTAAATTTTAATTTTTAAGGACTTTTTTTAAGTCCGGGGGTCCATTTTTAGCGGACCCGAACCCGGATTCGAAAATGGAACATGCCCTATTTTAGTTACTAGACCCAACTCGTAATAGACCGAGTTAATTCTTGTTCAATGTCGGGTCCGAGTATCGGGTACTTGCAATATTGCTAATAGGGACCATAGCCATGACATTGATGAGTGTCGAGTTGTCAAAGACAAAATCGAAGCTTTCATCCGCCGTGGTCACCACTCCAAGTACACTCAGAAGGACAAGGTTAGGCCTCCACTAGCTAGAGGAGCTAACAAGCATGCAGACAGAGATCTTGAGTCCCAAGACTCAGAGCGTATGGTCATCCTCCATTCCATCCATGGATATCCTATGGGTGGAAAGTCCAACTCGTCCGAAAAGGCATTCGTCTGAGATGTCAACTCGATGCGTAACATCCTTTCCTCCAAGGGAATGGGAGTTACATTAAATTTCTCGGACAAGGATCTCGAGGGTGTTCAAACCCCTTACCGCGACGCACTAGTAATAAGCCTATCCATGACAAATCACAAAGTGCGGCGCATATTGGAGGATCAAGACACTCAGTGAACATCATTTTCTTAGAAGCATTTGAAAGACTCAAGATCTTCAAGATCGTTTGAAAACCACTGAGAACACCCTCCATGGGTTCTACGGGGTTCCGGTCAAAAATCGAAGGAATAGTCACTCTCGATGTGGTTGTAAAAAATGCCCAACTATCCGAATCGAGGCCATGGACTTCATGACTGTAGATGTGAAAGCCACTTATCATGCCATCCTTAGACACCTTCAATCCCAGGGATGGAGAACAAGTTCCCTCGACAGGAAATAAGCGGTCAAAGAAGAGGTCAACAAGCTCCTAGCCGCTCGCTTCATTCAAGATGTTAGCTACCCCGAATGGCTAGCCAACGTGGTCTTGGTGAAGAAAGCCAATGGCAACTGGAAAGATGTGCATCGACTTTACCGACATGAACACAACTTTCCTGAAGGATCCCTTTCCTTTTTCTATCATTGAAGTCTTGATTGATGCAATGAGCTCATAAGCTTCTTGGATGTTTTCTCCGAATATAATCATATCTGAATGTCCCCTCCCGACATTCTGAAGACATCCTGTAGCGCTCCGAATTTCCAATAAAAAAAATTAGAAATAAGTGGCACAATTTTCAGAATCGACTTCAATTGCAACTATAAACACAGTATCAAATACAGGAAAAGTTAAAACTTTTTATTACAATTGTTCTTTCTTACATTTGCACAGCAAAAAAATTTAATACATTTATTACAACACAACCCAATACTTAAACTTTAACCATCTTAAATCATAGATTCCACTTTACTTAGGCAACTCACTTGCAAATTCTGCGAGATAAACTGAAGAGTGGACACGTTAGTTGAAGGCAACTGACGTCAACTATAGTAATTGTGATACTTCTAGATCTCACAATCCCAAACTTGATGCATATTAATAAAATGATAATAAATCATGCATAAACAATAATAAATAGAGTATGGAACAACAGTGAAAGAGGCATAAAATAGTAAGTGAAACTAGGCTAAGTGTCAAGCGTATAAGATGAAAACATAAAACAAGCATACATATAGCAAGTCAAGAAACACAAATGTCTATGATAATTTCTAATGCATACTTGTCGGATTTTATGCATCTCATATTACATAGGTCTGGTACAAGCCCTTATCGTTCTCCACTTTATTGGGTTCAATCCCATGTTATGCAACTAACCTACTACGGTGACAGAAACAAGATTAGATACTCCGTGAATGGATCCCAGCTCCGGTACGCAACCCGCCAAGCTGTACAAGTGTAGACACACCAGTACCCCGCAAGCATCACTCTAACTCTGGAGAATCACCTCCCTGCCATGTACCCCGCGAATAGGCCTGCCGACCCTCAATGCGCAGATACACCATACATTTCGCAAATAGGTCTGCCGACCCTTAACACGTGAATATACAGTACATTCTGTGAAATAGGCATGTCGACCCTCAACACGCGAACATACCAAATTTATCTCATTTATAGAAATTCCGCGAATATGCCTGCCAACCCTCAATGCAAGAACATACTAGAGAGACACAACAATGCACACCCTCGGAATACATCCGTGCGACCGACAACAGAGCTCATACTTATGTTGCCCAAGTTCTGTCACAACTCCTAACTTAGTGCTTGTCCTTATGTTTATTACTATTAATTAAATAAAATCACAGCCCCCCCTAGAGTTGGTGCACCCTACCGGACTTAACTCTATTGATTCAATAACAAAAGTCCCACTGGTCAAATTCCACAAAATCTTATATGCTGGCATGTTAGGGTCCCACTCAACCTCTAGAGTCTTATAACTCAAAAATATCATCAACAATCTTCCTAGGGCCCACATCATAACCCTAAGCCTCAATCAAAACCCAACTTAGTTTAAATTATATATAAAAAAAACTTTATATTAATCACATCCCTTTAAATCAACCGATATTGTCATAAAAGGCTTTCATATATGGAAACATATTCCTCTTACGAAAATTATTTAAAAATCAACTTTTAATTATCCCTTTTTCATTCATTCATAAAGTTCAATCAATTCTACTAGAAATTTATTCAATTTAACTGAAACATGCATCTTAATCATGTGGGGTTTTATCTCAAAAATTTGAAATTTTTCTGCCTAAAAATCTGAAATTAAATTCAAAAATTAAATTCTTGGAATCAATAAACATTAAAAGTTTATTAGAATAATTTTCCACCCAAAAAAAAACAAAAAAAAAACTGTGCCTAACCGGGTTCGAACTCGTGCGACCCAGCAAGAGCCCACAGTGCCCAAATACACTTGGGATAGCCAACTACCCCAATGCCACTAACTCTCTTACTTAGGGCTAAATAGTTTATGTGTCGAAACACTGCACAACCCTAGTTCTGTGCAAACCCGAAACCCTATTACCCCCAAACCCTAACACAATAACTTGGGTTACTGTTCACCTCATGAACAGTGAACCCGAAACCCAACATACTCCAATTCAACCATACAACAATTATTCAAACCCTAATATTAAACTTGAATTTTTAAAAATTAAAAACAAAGAATAAACATGGAAAATCTCAACTTTAAAATCAATCAAACATGAATTTAAGAGCATACGATAAGTGCTAATTATCTCTACAAATCTCCATCATCTACAAGTTAAATCCATGATCATCAATCAATTTTATATACCTCAAATTGGATCTTTATCAATTAAAAATCTGTATTTGTATGTTCATGATAATCTTCTAAGTCATAAAATTAAAACCTAATATTTAATACACAATCCATCATCATACAACAAGTTCATAAATCAATATGAGTTCTTTTATGTGTCTAACATCAATAACATTCTTTCTCTTTTTATCATGATAATCACAACATCAGTGGAGTTCTAAATCCTTGAAAAATATCAATACCACATTCATTCATCTTGCATACATCTATCAAAACTCTAGAATCTAAAACATGAAATCAATTCTAATGAAAACAGCAAATTCTCTTATAAAAATTGCAACTTTTTAATCCACCAAGCAATGAATTTGCGTGTATTCAATGGTCTATAAATTATCATAACAAATACCCATCAACTATTGTAAACTCCATGATCATACAAGTATTTTTTTGTAAATCAAAACAAATTCTTTCATGCATCACTAATCTCTAACATCAATAAATAATTTATACATGGTAATCACATCTCAATTAGGGTTCTTATTCATGAAGATGTTATTTGACTACTCATTCATTGAGATTTATCCTCTAATAGATCTACATCTAGTTTTATAATCATGTAAGATCTCAATATATACCATACTTGATCAATCATCATCATGTTCTACAAGCATATAAAAATTCAAGAGATGAGAAGCACCATCTACCTCAAAGAAGATCAATTGAAGAATAGTAATAACAAGAAAGAAGCCCTTCTCATCCTTGCGAAAATCCAAAGACCCAAGCCTCCAAAACTCAAAGAGTGATAAAGAAAATAATATTTTTTGTGAACTAATGAAAAGACATGGCTGCTGCTGTACAGATATAGGCCGGGATCTAATCTTTAGGGTTTCTACGAAGATTTTACAACCCCCCCCCCCCCCCCCCCCCCCAAAAAAAAATCAATTATATATATATATATATATATATATATATATTTCAAATCAAGTAGTTAATTGAATCAATTAGAGCATCCACAGTCGTGTGCTATTTATGCTTAAAATGCATTTTATAGCAAACGACGAGCTGCAGTCGTTTGCATTTATGCATTGTCGTTTGCTATTTATGCATTTTATGCATAAATTGCTACAGTAGATTGCTATATATGGCACAAGATATAGCTATATGCATAATATACCAGACGAAACTTGATGTTGCGTCCGACGAAAAAAATAATTTTTTAATTCGTCAGACGCAACATGAAGTTACGTCTGACGACTTTAAGCATAAAAAAAACATTTAATAAGAACTCAAGATTCCTGGGCCTCCTTGGACGCAACATGATGTTGCGTTCGACGGAGGGGCCCACAATTTTTTTTTAATTTTAAAAAACTTAAATAACATTTTTAATTAATAAAAAAATCATAAAAAATTCTAAAAATTTGTCCGACGCAACTTGAAGTTCCGTTTGAATTTTTTATATATTAAATTGGTAAAAAATATCAAACGACGACTGCAGCGAATTGGCCAAATGCTATATGCATTTTTTAAACAATGACGACTGTGGATGCTCTTAGAGTAAGACCTGATCTCCCCTAAACACTCCTAATTGACCGCCCCCCAATGCAGCCATAAATTTTAAAATTTTGAAATTTGCCTCTAAGTGACAATTTTATATAAAAGTCATTCACTTTGATATATTTGCAAACATGCCATAAATTATTCATATATATATAGAAAATTTAGAATTATTATTTAATAATAAATATTATATTTTCCAAATAAATTATAATCTTTGTTCTCCATGAAATTTATTTGCAATAAAGTCCCCAACAATCCCAAAATTGCGTAAATATATATATACTCAATAAAATCAAATCAAATCAAATTAGAGGGATAAAATCTCTCTCCCCCCAATCTCTCTCATGTCAAAACCGGCATACCAAAACAGCCCAACAAAATTTTGAATTCGAATTTACCTCCAAATGCAAAAGCCCTTTTCTTTCAAAATATTTACAAAAATAGTTTCTTTATTCAGAAAAATCCCAAAATTTAGAATATACTCGATTATAAATATGATAATTTATTCAGTAGTTCAAAAGTGGAAATTTGCAGCTCAAAAAATATTTGAACATGTTTTGCACGTGCAAAACGACAGTTTTACAAAAAATCAAAATAATTAAATAAATTGATTAAAAATTATTTATCAATTCAAAATAAAATATTTAAAATTTTGGGGCTTTACACATCCTTTATCACCGAAAAATGCCTCTAATACTATTGGGTCATGCCCTTCGGAATAAAGAATGCAGGAGTCACCTACCAGTGGCTAGGGAACACAGTCTGCAAGGAACAAATCGGCTAAAACATGGAAGTTTATGTAGACGATATGCTTGTGCAGAGTCTGTAGAAGATTGACCATGTGACCGACCTCCAAGAACCCTTCGACGTCCTGCTGAAGCACAACATGAGACTGAACCCCTCAAAGTGATCCTTCAAGATCTCCTCGGGAAAGTTCTGGTTATATATGGTTAACCAGAGAGGAATCGAGGCCAACCCAGAGAAGCTCTGAGCCATACTTGACATGTCTCCTTCGTCCAACATCAGTTGGTTCCTCTCCAAGTCCTGGGAGAAGTACCTCCCTTTTTTCAAGGCCCTCTGAGGATCGAAGGGCTTTCAGTGGGGGGAAGCGCAGTAAGAGGCCTTCTAACATCTCAAGGCATATCTCATCAACCCCCCACTCCTAACTCAGCCAGAGCTGGAAGAAGGGCTCTGCCTCTATCTGGCCACCTCGGATTAGACCCTCAGTGTCGTTTTAGTAAGGGAGGAAGACAGGGTCCAGAAGCCAATATACTATGTGAGCAAGGTACTTCATGATGTCGAGCTTCGTTAATCCAATATGGAGAAGATGACTTATGCTCTGATCACCACTGCTCGGAAGCTCCGCCCTTACTTCCAGGCACACTCTATCTTGGTTCTCACCGACCAACTCATCAAGCAAGTACTTTACAAACCAGAGAACTTTGTGCCACACATGAAGTGGTCCATCGAGTTAAGCCAACATAAACATCAAATACCGACCGATGACTACTATCAATTCCCGGGCCTTAGCAAAATTCATTATCGAGAGCACTATCCTTGATCCTCTCAAGGAAGATGATGATCTCCGGTATGAAGTGTCTACGTCGATGGCTCCTTTTGCATTGAAGGGAGCGGGGCCGATGTCATCTTGCTCGGCCCAGGTGAGTTCATCCTCCAGTACTCACTCCGCCTTAACTTTTGAGCCTCTGAAAATGAGGTTGAATACGAGGCGTTGATCACCGACCTACTCTTAGCCCGAAAAAGAGGCTTAAAAAGTCAATGTGTTCAGTGACTCCCAGCCGGTAGTGAATCTTATCCAAGGTGAGTATGGGGCCACAGATGACCGCATGATCAAGTACTTAACTTGCGTAAGGAAACTCTTGGTTACATTCTGAGACACAAAAGTCACTTACATCCTTCGCGAAGAAAACAGGATAGCAGACACCCTTTCAAAGTTATCTTCCTTGTATTTCGAAGGATTCGATCACATTGTGCTCATTGAGGTCCTACTCAACCTAAGCATCAAAGAGAAAGATTTGGAGCTCAGGTCATCATTCCTCAAACATCCAGAGATTGTTGGATGAAACCCTTAATCAACTTCCTCGATAAGGGAATCCTCCTAGTGGATCCTAATGAAGCAAGAATGATCCGAGTAAGAGCAGAAAGATACACACTTGTTGGAGTTCAATACAAGAGTTCCTACACTTTGGTAGATGGTATGGCTAAAAATGGGGTTAAATCAGAACCGTTCAAAATGGGCACAAATCTTAAAGCTATAGGGGCAAGATGGTAATTTTACCTACAGACGAGTCTGCAGTGGGAACCGGGTCTCTCCTCTTAGAATCGCTAACCCATGAACGGATCTGTTCAACTGAGAACGGGTCACAACCCGCTAAGGACCAGGTCAACAGGATATGAGGAAATCCTGGCTTATCCACTGGAGGTGGTTTCAACCATTTCTATCCAGTCACACCAGAAAGTAGGATTCGTTCTTATCCCGAAGCAGATCCCCCCGGCGACTATAAATACCCCCTACCTCCTGCTGTTACAAGGTGATCACTCTTTGTCTACCTAAGCTCTTTTCCCTTTCTTTACTGAGTATTGACAAGAGCATCGGAGGGTTCATCACCGGGATCCATCCCGGTGTTTCGAACATTTGTGTAGGTCCGCGGGAGCATCAAGGAGTCAACTTGTCATCAAGGGAAGAAGCCAAATTCAGCCCCTTCGAGGGTCCTACGAATCCGCAGATTCTATCTATTGCCCCCACACCAGATCCAGCAGCAACAGTAGAGGACTGACCTTACTTGCGATGCCTCTCGCTTCAGGAGGCCAAGTATGATCTTAGAGAATGTACATGAAGGAGTTGGCAGTGGCCACATGGGCGCAAGGTCCCTTGCTCAGAAAATTCTGAATCATAGGTACTATTTGCCTTCACTCCCCGACGATGCCCAAAAATATGTTTGCCGATGTGCCCCTTGCCAGAAATTCTCCCCAGTCGGCGGGTACCCCAAGTCGACCTTAGCTCTATGTCAAGTCCGAGCCCCTTCGTCATGTGGGGAATGGATCTACTCATACAATTTTCATCTGCAACCGTACATAGGAACTTCTTAGTAGTGGCCATCGACTACTTCACAAAGTCAATCGAAGCGGAACCATTGGCCTCCATCAACGAACATAATATTCTTAAATTATTTTGGAAAAACATAGTCTGCAGATTTGGGATCCCCCAAATACTTGTCATCGACAATAGTATTTTTCATTGACAACAGAATCCAATTCACTACCTAAAGAACCCAAATAAACTGCACTTTCTGCATCGATCTTGGGATCGAACTACATTTCTCTTTTATCTCGCATCCCTAGACCAATGGTCGAGCTAAGAATACAAACAAAAAAAATCCTTGATGGCCTCAAGAAGAGGCTCGATCAAGTAATAAAAGGACTATGGGTAGAAGAAGTCCCGAGTGTACTCTAGTCCTACAGGGTGTAACGCCCCGAATTCCAAAATACACTGAATTCGAGATTCCACAGGATCTTTACACTTCATTTAGTACAATTTTACAAGGAAAATAAAACTTTTCACTTTACATCAGAGTTTACATGGAACTTTACTCTTTACATTGCACAGCAAAAGTAAATTTACAACATTTAAATAAATGTACAACAACATTGAATAATCTCTAAGCATCTGTTCCTCTTTAATCTTTATCATGTCATTTACCCTGCATACAAAACTGTGGGTACGTCAGTTTATTCAACCGACGAACATTATACACGGTCATCCTCTCTATGCCGGAAATAGTATAACTCATTTTCCATATTTAACAAACACAAACTTGTCACATATCAAACTAAAGGGAATACCCTATTGATGTCGTGTTGTGATTGTGCACTTAGTTCTTAATGCGGTTATTTATATTACATGACACTAATGCGCACTTGTTCGGATTCTATGCATCCCATACTACATAGGTCCGAGGGTAAGCCCTTAATCGTTCTTCATCTTGTAGGGTTCAATCCCTCGTCATGACTTAATCTACTACTGTAACTACGGTAAGTATCCTAGATGTTTTCTGACATATGAACTCATGTCTAGGCGCCCTGGAGGGAATCCCAACACACTGACACATGACTCATCATGCAGGCATCCTGTGGTAATTCAGCTCCTACCATAGACATGACACCACCCGCAGTCGTCCAACACCCCACGAGCGTCGCCACCTGGACGGTACTCTGGAGCAGTATCCATGCCTTATCATGACTCATCATGGGACATCCTGGGATACTCTCTCGCCGCCAATCCAATGGCTCTCATAGTCAATGTTTTTCTCTTACTTTCATCACATCTTCACTATGTAACTAATCCTTAGTTTAATGAAATCATGAACAAAATTAATCTCTTAGAGTTAGCCCTCTCACTACTACCGGTCTTATTTCTTTCATTTTTCAATGACCCAAACTGGTCTTTTTAATATCAATAATCATAATTCCCTCTCCTCTCAACTACTATGGGCCCCTTGATTGAGTGAGATTGCAAAATACATGGTCGTGCTCAAATGAGTCAATATGAGATATTGAGTTCATTTGTTTTAGTAAGTCTACTCGGACTTCAAGAAACCAAAGATTGAACTATACAAGGGTGACACACTCTATGCCCTTTGGTCAATTAATATATATGGACAAAGGGAATAGACTACATGGTAACATTGGTCACGGATAGGTTATGTTTAATCATTGACATTCCCGTTACTTGAGTAGCAGTGATGTATTGCTAGATACCGCTCACTGATTGTAATACTATAATATGATTTTAGTATTACTGTCAACGTAACGAGAACCTACAGGGTCACACACTTAGAATGGATCGAAATTAGGATTTAAATTCATAAGATGAATTTAATTGGGAATCCAAGTAAGACTTGGACACCTGACATTGGTTGGAAATTTAATTAGATTAAATGGTCTGACTAAAGTTCAGAGGCCCACACACGAATCTGACCCATGTCGGATTGTGAGCCCAACGACCTCATTACTCACTAAGGGTTAATTTTCTGCAGTTATATATATGATACATAACTGTGGAAAAAAGACACACGAGAAAACCCTAGCCGTCACAGAAATTGTGAGAGGGAGATCGTGAGGAACAGCCCCATCCCACAGCTAGCACCACGGCGTGTGGAAAGCTTAGTTTTGATCTGTTCGTGTGGATACCTTAGAGGCACGCAGCTAGCAACATTGCAGTGTTGTGATCGACATATCTTGGAGACAGCAGATCCATCCATAAGGTATAATTCCTAAACACGATTTATGGTTTTCGCATGGATCCTTGACTAGGTTTCAATATTTTTTGTAATTTTTCTGCTGTGTATTCAATCTGTGTTTGCCATTGAAACCTAACAGTAAGGCCCTCAATAGTTGGGCTCTTCAATGCCTCCAGTGGCGACTCCAAAGCTCTCATCAGGGTGGAGGCCGAAGAGCTTTTGGCCACCTTCGAGGACATCAATTTACTCTATGTCCTCTTCCTCTTCTTCGCGTCCTCTGGTTGCTTGTTGCGCAAAGCAGCACCGTTAGCAAAGAGAGCATCGAAGTCCATGTCTCCCTTCTCTACAAAAACAACAAAAGAGATATGAGAATGAGGTGGATAAAAAAAAGAAAAGAATTAGGAATAAGTAATTAGAAAAGACTAAAAGCTAAACACTTGTAAAAATAAAAACAAAGAATCATACTAGGTTCCATCGGGCTCAAACCCCCCTCAAAGAAGACCTCCTTTGTCACACCATCAACTTAAGAAACTGACACTTGAGAAGAGCGTTACTCAACGCCTTCTCCTCCTCATTCACCTGATCGGCCTTCACCTTCTTGAATATGTCTCCCCTCCACTTAGTAGGCAATCCCCAAGGTTTAGGACTTCGAATGATTAAATACTTGGTCTTCCAGTGCTTGATTGAATTGGGATTCTCAGCCATTCTCATCTCCGGACGGGGATAAAGAGAGAACCAACTTTCCGCCTTATTTGTCTGGTGGAGTCTGAAGTGCCTCCTCCAACCAGTCAGACTTGGTGTTTCGGCATTACAAGATGAAGCCAACAAGTGTCTCCGCATGTTCGGCATATACTGCATTGAGCTAAGTTTTTATCAGTTCAAGCGCTCCTTCATGAACGGGGTGCATTGGTAGATGCAACCCGACATGAAATTCGTTGTAGGGAAAGATGCAGAACTTGCTAGCTATCACAGAGAATGCCCTGACCTCGGGGTCAAGAAGACGCAACTCGTATTCGGAAGGAATTTCGAAAGCAACTGTGTTCTTTATCAGGTCTTCCTTGGCGAGGATCACCTTGATGTCATCAACTGGATCGATAGTCCTTTCTCTGGCTCGTCGTATCTCATACAATACTAAACAAAATTCCCCAAGTCTTCGGGGAACTTGCGAATATGGAAAAGAGTATGAAGAGGATGGTGTCAATCAAAAAGTTCCTTTTTGACTCCATGTTCTTCTTAACTATCTCCTCAACTATTATAGAGGACCTGGCTACTCCCTTCCCCTTCTCTGTTCTTGTGAGGCAAGAGTGACGAAGTGATTGCGCTCCACTCTCTTAGAGGAGGAGGCGGTGCTGCCCGAAGAGATCCTAGACAAGTAAGTTACCTGGCTAAACGACTTCGAACTTAGACAGAAAATAGGGCAAAAAAACTCGCCGAAGTTGGATTCTAAAAAGAGAAAGAGCATGGATGAGAGAGAAAGACTTGAGGTGAATGTGAGAGTGGAAGTGAATAAATGAGAAGAAGATGGAAGAATTTATAGATAAGGGATTCAACTACCGCGTAAATTGCGTGGGGCCATTTGGCGTGATCACAACCGTCGAAACTGCGAGCCACATGGTTCAATCCATGCGGTCCAAACCGCATAACCACCATGGGTGACGTGGCACAAAAACGACAAAATACTGACGTCAGAATAGTTGTCAACTGAGGAGCTTAGCACTTTCGAGCGATCTGGGCAGTTTGATTGCCTCATGATTCTCACCTACCAATCAAAGCCGTCTGATCTGCTCCAACAAAATACAGAATTAGCAAGCTCCTCGGGGCAAACAAAAAAATAGTTGTCGTCCGAGGAGCTCAGTATTTTTGAGCAACCTGGGCCATCTGATTGCCTCATGATTCATGCTTACCGATCAGAGCTATCTAATCTGCTCTAATTTTTCGCATCTCCTCGCTGCACAAGACGAAAACAAATGACGTCAGCAAGCTCCTTGGCGTACACGGTCGAATGAGGAGCTTGTATCTTTTGCCAAATTCCAGCCATCTAATCACCTCAGTATTCACGCCCCACTGATCCAACCATATGATCTGCCTTAAAATTTGCGCCCCCACCCCCTATTGTTGATTAAAAATTTCAAAAAATAATTATAAATTCAAAAAGTTAATTAAGAATTTTGAAAAATAATTATAAATTATGGGAAAATTAACTAAAATTTCTATAAATAATTATTAATTTGGGATATTAATTAGAATTTTTGAAAAATAATTATTAATTTGAAAAATTAATAAAATTTTGGGAAAATAATCTAAAATTTGAAAATATTATTTTTTTTAAAATCGGGAAACATAATTGGAGGTCCTGCAAGACAGATGCTACCTCGAGAAGTTCCGAATGAGACTCAAGACATCCTTGAAGGTCACATATGCTCGCTTGTTCGCCCAAAGCGGAGCAAACTACTCCTTGAAGGCTGTGATACTCAGCCTCTAGGAGTGGAGGGCTGACATGGGTAAAAATGAAGTCACTTGATCTTAGAACGAATCTCAAAGCTTCTCAAAGGAGAATAGTTGTAGCTTCCGAATTTTCAATACAATACACTCATAAATACGCGGCACAATTCCCAGCATTTACCTCAATGTAATAGTAAACTAACCAAACACAGAAAATTTTTCAACTTTTATTACATCAATTCTTTACATAGCACAACGGAAATTAAACACCTTGAATTACAATTTCTTTCTTTTACAACACATTCTTTTACAATTTGCATAAGCCACATTATCATTCTACCACATGCATCCAAATCTAAAGCTAACGGCATCTACATGTAAAACATGAGGCTAGAGATAACCCTAATCCCCAAAACTACAGTGGTCAGCCATAACG
This sequence comes from Hemerocallis citrina, assembly GCA_017893485.1. NCBI lineage: Eukaryota > Viridiplantae > Streptophyta > Magnoliopsida > Asparagales > Asphodelaceae > Hemerocallis > Hemerocallis citrina. The sequence continues at coordinate 94,902,682 of CM030361.1, forward strand.
GTGTGAGTGACATCAAAAGAAATACAATATAAATGAAGTATAAAGAATAAATTCATAATCAATACCACAGTAGTAACATATGAATAATGAAATAATGACAAATAAGCATAAAAAATCAAGTGAACTAAGCTAAGTGTTAAGTGTAGGAAAACAGAAAAATATCATGCATAATACAAGTCAAGAAAACACAAATTCTGTATGACGACCCTCTAATGCATACTTGTCGGATTCTATGCATTCCATATTGTATAGGTCCGGTGCAAGCTCTTATCGTTTTCCACTTTATAGGGTTAAATCTAATCCTACTACGGTGAAAGAAACAAGATTTAGAATACTCCGCGAATAAGCCTGACAACCATTGACGCGCAAGCACCATGTAAGCATAGCTCTCAAACCGGAGAATCACCTCCCTGCCGTGTACTCCACGAATAGGCCGGCCGACCCTCGACATGCAGATACACAGTACATCTCGTGAATAGGCCCGCCGACCATCGACATGCGAATGCAACGTATGTTCCGTGAATAGGCCTGCCGACCCTCGACATGCGAACATACCAACTGTCCTCTCGGGGCACAACAACACAGTCATGGAACGCATCCGTCGAACTAACAACAGAGCATACACTTACATTTCCCAAGTTCTATCACATCTTCACTAGTGCCTGTCCTTAGGTTGATTATTATTAATTAAAACACAAATTCCCCCGCTCTAGAGTTGGTGTACCCTGCGGACTTAATTCCACCAAAACAATCCCAAGGCCCGAACTGGCCAATCCACAAAATCTCATCTGCCCGAACTGGCCAATATCCACAAAATCTCATCTGCCAGTTTATAGGAATCCCACTCAACCTCTAGAGACTCAGAAATCGAATATCAACACAAAACCTTTTATTGAAACTCTTAAATTCCATCACCAATTCGTTTATATTAAGAAAACAATTTCAAACTAAACAAAATCCAACTTATCCAAATACCCACAATTTCCATAGGTAACAATATGAGATTAAATCTCTTAAACAACTGAGTTTCACAATTTTGAAGCCATAGAAAAATCACAAAACATCAATTCCTCGAAAACCATAAAAAATCCACTTTCTAAAGCTATCGAAATACCAATTAAATTCTATTATTAATCAAAATATAACTCTCTGTAAAATACAGTGATCTGTAGTAAAAACATCATCTAAAACAACAATAATCCATAAGTTCGAAGAAATAATCGTTCACGAAAAACGACGAAAAACTCAACAAAACACTCAGCAACACAGCTGATGGTCGACCGACATGTTAGTTCAAAAAGACAGTGGTCGAATGTCATGTGAAATTTCCAAACCCAAAAGAATGTAAGTCGACCGTCACCCATAGTTCAAAATTGGGCAGTCGATCGACATGTTCAAAAAGACAGTGCTTTAAGTTTCGTGCACCTTTCAACTGACACATGGTTTTAACTCTTTAAACGCATAAATTTGTGAAATAAAAATCTTGAGATGATCAAATGATGCAACTTATTTAACATACTGGAGTTTATAAATCAAATCAAATTCTCATCGAATTCATAAAAAAATAATTTTCATCAAATTTCTTCAAATCAGGGATATAGGAATATATTTGTATATATATTTATATATAGATCAGTAAAATCAACAAGATTCATGGTATAAGAGTAATAAAATGTTTAATTCAATTCCAGTACCATTATAAATCCAAGATCCAATCGAAAACTTCACAAAACACAAAAATCCACTTCGGCCTGCATACCATCAAACCCGAAACATCAAAACCCCCTTCACCTTTCAAAACTTGATCTTTTTTATTCAAACTCTCTTACCAATTGATTTAAACATATATACAACTGATTAGATCCATTAGCCCATGATTATGTGCTTCTACAACAATTATTTGTCAAGTTCTTTTTATCAAAATATCAAAACAGATCATACATCTATATATACACAGTAAAGGCCCCTCTTTATTCATCCATATGCACTATACATCATACAACTCATCATAAACAATCAAATCAGCAAAAAAACAGTACATCCATGAGTTATATTAAGTTCTTAACATTCTTAAGTCATCCATATAGAAATTCATTCATCCATTGCATAGTTTTTATGAAAAGTTCTATTTTTATTCATCCATCCATCAATTATCCATTAAATCATCATACAATCATCTATCATTCATCCTACTAGAAAAATCATCATATATAAGATGCATAGAATAACAAGAAATCAAATATATGTCACTCACCTTATTGAAGAATCAACGAAGATCATAAAGATTAAGAAAAAGCTCATCCTTTCGCAAAAATCCACGATCCTCGCTTCGAAAATCCAAGAAAACCAATAATAAAATATGCTTTTTGTTTTGTGCAGAGGAGAGACGGATGTAGCAGCCATAATATAGGCCGAAATATGGGTATTAGGGTTTTTGAGAAGATTTTGCAAATTATCTCTTTAGAATATATCTTTACATATATATATATCCTTTATACTAGTTAATTAGATTAACCAATTTAATTGAGATTAAAATAAAAAATAACCTCCCAGATATGGCCGACATCAGTTTCAAACTCAGGAAAATAAAATTTGAATCTAAGTGCCAATTTTGCAAAATGACCATTTTTTAACAAATTTGCGAAATAAACCAAATCTATTAGAACAAAAATTAAAATCTATTAGAACCAAATCTATTATGGATGCTTATGCTCTTAATCCAGATATAATAACAGACATGTATATGCAGCGTGCATTACTTTGACTCATAAAAGAGTGAGATTCATTATGGATCAACAACCTCTATGAATTGGGTAATAGCATTGTATGTATGATGGGCTGTTGATTGTAAAAGGAATCCATGTCCTGATACATCGGGTTGATGATGTCCTCTTAAGGAGCTCATAAGGATTGTCATGTAAACCCTGCAGGTGGATTACATCCGACATGACAAATAAAGTTGAGTGGTACTACTTAAGGATAAAAGATGTTGATCAATATAGTTGTCAGTAACTTAATTTGATCGACGTACATTTGATATCTTAACATGGGGAGCTCAACGAGCATATAATAAAAGGAGCCCATAAATATAATTTGGGATTAGGAAGGTAGTGCAACAATAGCTCCTTAGTGGACCGAGCTATTGTTATTGGGCCTGGGTTGTGTGTTCGGGCTGAATACGGGATACCCAGATTCGTTAGGAGACCTAACCCTAATTTCTCCTCATGGTCCCTGCCGTAGCCTTATATATATCCTCTATTCTCTGGCCGTCATGATCATCTGAAATATAAGATTTTTTCTCTAAATTCGTGATTCACGTAAGGAGAGAAAGAGAGGTCAGCCAAGGAGAAGAAAGGTTGGGAGATCGTCGCCCACACGACGTCCAACCCGAGGAAGGAATACGTGCAGAAGATCTTAGGGTCGCTGTCGTCTTCTTCTCATCGCAGGTATAATTCGTGAACCCTAGATTCCGCTATATAGGGTTAGATCACGTATTTAATCTGTTAATCTTTTATGATCGATACGCACACCAATCCGTAGTCCTGGGAATCATCTCAGTTCCATCAATTGGTATCAGAGCCGGTATTGGATCTGCGTATTGATTGTTACATCCATGTTGTCCAATAAAACTTGTGTTGTATGATAGTCGGTAGATGTAGATCTGTTCTAACTCGGTTTTGCAGGCATCTTAGATCCAACTATTATGGTCCAATGCATGTTTTGTTTGTGTTGTTGTTGTTTTGTGGATGTAATTATTGTGTTGATTTGTGGATGTAATTAATATCACGAGGGTTGATCGTGCTTATCATTTTAATTTTTCAATCTAGATTATGTGTGAACTCCTTCGGGAGGCATAGGATTGATGTAATTTTAATTTTATTTTATTTTTATTTTTTTCGAACGATCGTGATGGCGGTGGTGGCTGTTTCTGACGCCGGAGGAGATGCTGGTCTTTAGGCAGTCCGGAGATCGACAGATGGTTTTCGATGAAGAAATCGGGCAGCCAAACCTTAAAAAAAAAAAAAAAAAAAAAAAACTAGGATCACAAAAAAAAACTAGGTCGAACCCCGGATAGCTCCGCGCAGGGTCAGATTTGGGATTCGCACAGTCGGGGAAGAATCAGGAAAGATGGCCATAATAGTTGGATATTTATTTTCAAATTTATTGCCATTATTGCTTATTCTGATTATGCATGTTTATTATTTTGTGATTTTTTTTGAAAAACTAGGATCACATTAATAATGGACAACATGGATATAAATTAACTAGTAGAAAAATCCTCATTGTTAAATAACTAAGTGGGAGAGGGAATTCATTTAACATGAATCCCACGGTCTCCATTGCTGGTTTGTAGGTGATATAATTATACTTGCGTGTTGGCTTTAGTGCTTTCTTCCATATCGGATGAGTATAATCATGGATCACCAGTACAGACATCCTTAGGGATAATTGTAGAAAGTTACCTAGTATGTGTTCACTTCTCCATCTGAAGGAACTCAATACAAGATAATGGACTTAGTATTAAGCAATGGTATACACTTAGATACAAATAATGGTATCCTCCCCATCGGAGTCACTGCTATTATTTGTAGGACCAGAGCAAGACCAACAGATTAATTTTATTTGTCATAAAGTTGTGTTGACATGATAGTAAAATTAATAGGAAAAACCTACTTGAACAAATATTGAATTTGTATACGTCCACACTATCGTGGCATGCTAAATTCATGGTGTTTAAGGTGTTGGTGAATTTTTTTTATTATTGTTTTGAGGGAATCAATATTTAATTAATTCAAAAAGTTTTGCCCTACATAATTTTTTTATGTGATTCTCAGGATTTCAAAAATGGGTTCTTTCAGTACACTTATGGTGATTCTTAAAGAAAACAAACTTACTGGCCCTAATTATATTGACTGGAAACGTAACTTGGATATTGTCTTAACTGCTGAAGAGTACAAATTTGTACTCAATGAAGTATGCCCACCTAAGCCTGATGCTAACTCTGATGAAGAGGTCAAAGAGGCTTATAAGAAGTGGAATAAGGCAGATGAGATGGAGCGGTGTTACATTTTGGCATCTATGTCAAATGTACTGCAGCATCAGCATCAGGCCATGCCCACAGCTTATGATATGATATACAGCCTTAAGGAACTCTTCGGACATCAGAGTAGAGCAGCTAGGCAATTTGCTATGAAGAGTTTGATGAATGCATCTATGGCTGAGGGGACACCAGTAAGGGATCATGTTCTCAAGATGATGGGTCATCTAAATGAGATGGAGATCCTTGGTGCTGAAATCGATAGGGAAACCCAGGTCGACATCATTCTCGACACAGGAACCCCATGAAGTCTCACAATCTCATCAATGTTCAACTCTGCCAGTTTCTCCAACGACCAAGTAATCTTCATAGACATAAAATGAGTTGACTTTGTCAAACGATCCACCACAACCCAAATTGAGTCGTTGCCCTTCGTACTCCTCGGCAACCCAATGATGAAATTCATGCTGATATTCTCCCACTTCCATTCCGGAATGGGCAATGGCTGTAACAATCCTCCAGACCTGTGATTCTCTGCTTTGATCTACTGGCAAGTTAAATACCTTGCTATAAAGTCTGCCACATCCCTCTTCATACCCGACCACCAAAAGTTCTGTTTGTTGTCCATATACATCATCGTGTCTCCAGGATGCACTGACAACAAGGTACTGTGTGCCTCCTACAAGATACCCTCTCTCAGATCTGCATTCTCTAGTACACACAACTTGTTACCCATCCATAGAACTCCATCTTGGACACAGAACTCAGATAACTTGCCCTCGGAAACCTGTTGCAACATCTTCTGAATCTCTGCGTCTGATTTTTGACCCTCCATAATCTGCTATCTCAAAGAAGGCTGCAAGCTCAATACCTGCCTGATCTAACTCTGCTGCCAACTCTCTCTGAGTAGTGATCAAACTGGACAGACTACTTTTCCGACTAAGCCCATCGGCCACCACATTCGCCTTGCCCGGATGATACTTGATCTCAGGATGAATGTCTTCAAACACTTCCAGCCACCTTCTCTGCCAAAGATTTAGGTCTCTCTGCTAGTAAATGTATTTCAAGCTCTTGTTTTCAGTATACATGTTGACCTTCTCCCCATATACATAATGCCTCTACTGCTTCAAAGCAAAGATAATAGCTGCCAATTCCAGATCATGCATCAGATAATTCTTCTCATGTGGATGCAACTGCCTTGAACCATATGCAGTAACCTTCCCTTCTTGCATCAAGACGCACCCCAAATCCCTGAGAGATGCATCACTGAAGATATCATAGTCCTTCCCAACTTTCGGCAAAGCTAAGATAGGCACAGTCGTCAACCTCCTCTTTAGCTCAAGGAAACTCACCTCACACTTATCAGTCCAAGTGAATGCCACATTCTTGCGAGTCAACCCTGTCAAAGGAACTGCGATCTGTGTATAGCCTTGAATGAATCTCTTGTAAACCAGTCAACCCCAAGAAACTCCTGACTTCCTTCACCGTCGTCGGCCTGGGCCAATTCTTTACTGCTTCAACCTTCTGAGGATCGGTGGCCACTCCCTCCTTAGAAAGGATACGACCAAGGAACGCTACCTCAAACTTCCAAAACTCACACTTCGATAGCTTGGCATACAAGTTATACTCCTGTAACTTTTTCAATACCTCTACCAAGTGTTAAGGTGCTCTTCCTCTGACTTCGAAAATACCAGAATATCATCAATGAATATCACCACGAACGAATCAATAAATGGCCGCAAAATTCGGTTCGTCATGTCCATAAACACTGTCGGTGCATTCATCACTCCGAATGGCATCACCAAAAACTCATAGAGCTCATGACGAGTCTTGAAAGCTGTCTTGCTCACATCTTCCTCCTTAACTCGGACATGATGATACCCTGACCACAGATCAATCTTCGAAAATATGACTGCTTCCCGAAGCCTATCAAACAGGTCATCCATCCATGGAAGCGGATACTTGTTCTGAATAGTCACCCTATTTAACTCCTGGTAGTTAATACACATCCTCATTGACCCATCCTTCTTCACTAATAACACTGGTGCACCCCATGGCGAAGTAATCAGCCTGATGAATTCCTTACTCAGTAATTTCTCAATCTGCTTCTTAACTTCATCCTGCTCTACAGGTACCATCCTGTATGGAGCCTTAGAAATCGGAGTACTTCTCAATTGAACATTAATACAGAACTCAACATCTCGCTGCGGCGGTAACCCTGACAAATCTTCCAAGAATACCGTAGGAAAATTCCTGACAACTGGAATGCTTCTGACTTCATCTGGAATCATTAACTTAGATACCATTGCAGCCACTGTCGAGTTCTTCTTCTCCCTCTGAAAGTCACTGCGGGACCTCCTGGTGCCTTCACCAACACCTCTTTCTTCTTGCATTCTATCGTAGCATCATATATTTCCATCCAATTAATGCCCACGATCACATCCACACCTAAAACTTGCAGTTCAATGAGATCAATGCCAAATAATCTCTCACCAATCCCGATATCATAGCCTTCGTAATACCGATCTGCAATCAATTTTTCCCCTGATGGTGTTTCCACTGTCAAAACTCTACCTGGAAATACCTTAGGTTCCACACCTAAAACTTTAGAAAAATTGGGCGACACAAAAGTATGCGAAGAACCAGTATCAAATAAAATTTTTGCTTTTATTCCATTAATCAAGACAAATCCTGTTACATGAAGAATGATACTCAAATCTCTAATTTATTCTTAAACAAAGTTTTACATCAAATAAATGAATTTAAAATTCTTGCATACCCTGGATCACATCCTTTGTGTTACCCGCATCCTCCTTAGTTAGTGCGAACACTCACCCCTACCTCTGGACTTTGCCTCCGCTTGCACCTTTCTTCTTCAACTGCGGACAGTTTGGTCTGATATGGCCTTCAAGACCACACTGATTACAAGACCGCTCCTTAGGTGGCTTGGTGCATGCTGACTGATAGTGGCCTGCCTCTCCACAGTTGAGACAAGTCACGCCTTGAATTGCGGGCGCCTTCTGCTCTGGCCTACTGAACCTGCCCTGCTTCACTGGGAACTTCTTCCCACTCTGATTTGTTGCTGGCATCTTGTTCCTGTTCCAGGTCTCTTGCTTCTTATGAAACTGATCCATATCTTCTTCTTTCATAGCTGCTCTCCTGACCAGCTTATCACACCTTCTAATGCCCAACGATATCATCTGTGACCTCAAATTTGGCCTCAAGCCCTGCTTGAATTTCTTGGCCTTCTTCACTTCATCAACTATCAGATCCGTTGCATACCTTGACTGCTGGACGAACTTAGTCTCATATTCGCGCACTGTCATGTTACCTTGCTACAAATTCAAGAATTATGCTGCCTTCTTCTCCTGAACATCTAGGGAAAAGAAGCGATCCCTGAATTCCCCAAGAAAGTCCTCTCAAGTCACCTGCTCATCCCCAAAAGTCATCTTCACTGACTGCCACCAGACGTCAGCATCCTTCTCTAACTGCATAGTAGCTAATTTCACCTTGTTGGCCGCTGGGGTTTCTAAAAGACCAAAGACTACCTCCATTTGTTGGATCCAATCATCAGCCACATTCGAATCAGATTTTCCTTCAAAAACAGGCGGCTTCATCCGCTTGAATGACTCAACCTGCTTAATTGGATCAACATTAACAAGCACTGGTCCAGTCCTTTGATTCTGATTCTGATTTTGGGTCATGTTGGCTGCCATGAATGTGTTCAAGGTTTGATATACTCTGGCAATTTCCATCTCTAGATCAAGTCCGACCCCATGGGAACCCTCAGCTCCATCACCATTTCTGCCATTCCTGGCCATGGGTCCAACCATTATACTGAATACTGTAAAATGAGAGAAAAAGTTAGAGTATCACAACACAATTCATATTCACATCAATATCTTATGGCAAAAATCTCAATCATACTACAAACCATTTCATCTTGTTTTAATTCTATGTGATACTCTCTCTAATGTCCACACCTAGGTACTCACGCTCTAATATCCACACCTAGGTTTATTCTTATACCATGTTTATCATTACTATTGAAGCATGCTCTGATACCAATCTCTGTAGCGTCCCAAATTTCCAATATAACAAACTCAGAAATACGTGGCACATTTCCCAACATCTAACTCAATGTAATAGTAAACATAGCCAAACACAGAAAAATTTTCAACTTTTATTATATCAATTCTTTACATAGCACAGCGAAAATTAAACACCTTGAATTACAATTTCTTTCTTTTACAACACATTCTTTTACAATTTGCATAAGCCATATTATCATTCTACCACATGCATCCAAATTCCGAGCTAACAATATCTACATGTAAAACATAAGGCTAGAGATAACCCTAACCCCCAAAACTACAGGGGTCAGCCATAATGGTGTGAGTGACATCAAAAGAAATACAATATAAATGAAGTATAAAGAATAAATTCATAATCAATACCACAGTAGTAACATATGAATAATGAAATAACGATAAATAAGCATAAAAACATCAAGTGAACTAAGCTAAGTATCAAGTGTAGGAAAACAGAAAAACATCATGCATAATACAAGTCAAGAAAACAAAAATGCTGTATGACGACTCTCTAATGCATACTTATCGGATTCTATGCATTACGTACTACATAGGTCCGGTGCAAACCCTTATTGTTCTTCAATTTATAAGGTTAAATCCCTCGTTATGCAACTAATCCTACTACGGTAATAGTAGTGATGGCATCCGGGTCGGATCAGCCCGCGACCCGCCCAATTCAACCTGACTCGCCTTGGCCCGGTTCGGGTTCGGGTTCGGGTCGGACCCGTTATCCCAACCGGGCCAACCCAGGTCGGAAAATTTTCAATACCAACCCGCTCAATCCGGCCCGTCAACCCGCAAACCCGTTCAAACCCACCAGAACCCGACCCGTGACCCGCAGGTTTGTGGATTCGACCCATTTGAATTTTTTTTTGATTTTTTTTAAATATTATTTTGTGTGCCAAATATATGTATATATATGTATACATATATTGAAAATATATATGTATATATAGGCATATATGCATATAGATATACTCTAAAATTTATCAAAAAATTTAAAAAATGAGGGTGGACATCAAAATTAATTGATTACTACCCACTACTCAATTAGACAGCCCCCACCCTAGCTATTTATAGCCAACTCCACATCCTCACATCTCTCATCTCACCAATGTGGGACTAAAAAATTTCAAAGTTTAAAATCCAAATATATTTAGTCCCACATTGGTGAGATGAGAGAAATGAGAAGATGGAGTTGGCTATAAATAGTTAGAGTGGGGTGGGCAAATTGAGTAGTGGGCTATAAATAGCTAGTGAAGAATTAATTTTGTTGTTCACACCCATTTAATATAACATGTACAAATTTTTATTTTTTGAAGTTAAGAATAATTTAAAAAATATTTTAAATAGTCGGGCCAACCCGTGACCCGACCCGACCCGACCCGGGTTGGACCCGAATGGGTTCACGGGTTGGGCGGGTCGTTATTTTGCAAAACCAACCCAGCCCGGCCCGGCCCGGTTAACATTCGGACCCGACCCGAACCCGCCCTACTCGGGTTCCAACCTGGACGGGTTCGACCCGACCCGGCCCGGTCGACTTGTTTGCCAATGCTAGGTGATAGAAACAAGATTTAGAATACTCAGCGAATAGGCCTGACAACCCTCGACGCGCAAGCACTATGTAAGTATAGCTATAAAACTGGAGAATTACCTCCCTACCGTGTACCTGACGAATAGGCCTGCCGACCCTCGACGTGCGGATACATAGTACATTCTGTGAATAGGCCCACCGACCCTCGACATGCGAATGCACCGTATGTTCCGTGAATAGGCTTGCCGACCCTCGACACGCGAACAAACCAACTGTCCTATCGGGACACAACAACACACAGTCATGGAACACATCCGTCGAACTAACAACAGAGCATACACTTATGTCTCCCAAGTTCTTTCAAATCTCCACTAGTGTCTGTTCTTAGATTGATTATTATTAATTAAAACACAATTTACCCCTCTCTAGAGTTGGAGTACCCTGTCGGACTTAATTCCACCAAAACAACCCCAAGGCCCGAATTGGGCAATATCCACAAAATCTCATCTGCCAGTTTACAGGAATCCCACTCAACCTCTAGAGACTCACAAATTGAATATCAACACAAAACCTTTTATTGAAACTCTTAAATTCCATCACCAATTCATTTATATTAAGAAAACTTCTTCAAACTAAACAAAATCCAACTTATCCAAATACCCACAATTTCCAGAGGTAACAATCTAAGATTAAATCTCTTAAACAACTGAGTTTCACATTTTTGAAGCCATAAAAAAATCACAAAACATCAATTCCTCGAAAACCATAAAAAATCCACTTTCTAAAGCTATCAAAATACCAATTAAATTCCATTATTAATCAAAATATAAATATCTATAAAATACAGTGATCTGTAGTAAAAACATCATCTAAAACAGCAAATCAATAAACCATAAGTTCGAAGAAATAATCGTTCACAAAAAAACGACGAAAAACTTAACGAAACACTCAGCAACACAGCTGACGGTCGACCGACATGTTAGTTCAAAAAACAATAGTCAACTGTCATGTGAAATTTCCAAACCCAAAGAATGTTAGTTGAGAGTCACCCATAGTTCAAAATGGGGCAGTCGATCGACATGTTCAAAAAGACAGTGCTTTAAATTTTATGCACCTTCCAACTGACACATGGTTTTAACTCTTTAAAAGCATAAATTTGTGAAATAAAAATCTTGAGATGATCAAATGCAACTTGTTTAACATACTGGAGTTTATAAATCAAATCAAATTCTTATCGAATTCATAAAAGAGCAGTTTTCATCAAATTTCTTCAAATCAGGGATATAGGAATATATTTGTATATATATGTATATATAGATCAGTAAAATCAACAAGATTCATGGTATAAGAGTAATACAATGTTCAATTCAATTCCAGTACCATTATAAATCCAAGATCCAATCGAAAACTTCACAAAACACAAAAATCCACTTTGGCCTGCATACCATCAGACCCGAAACATCAAAACCCCTTTCACCCTTCAAAATTTGATCTTTTTTATTCAAACTCTCTTACCAATTGATTTAAACATATATACAACTGATTAGATCCATTAGCCCACGATTATGTGCGTCTACAATAATTATTGGTCAAGTTCTGTTTATCAAAATATCAAAACAGATCATACATCTATGTATACACAGTAATGACCCCTCTTTATTCATCTATATGCACTATACATCATACAACTCATCATAAACAATCAAAGCAACAAGAAAATAGTACGTCCATGAGTTATATTAAGTTCTTAACATTCTTAAGTCATCCATACAGAAATTCATTCATCTATTGCATAGTTTTCATGAAAAGTTCTATTTTTATTCATCCATCCATCAATCATTCATTAAATCATCATAAAATCATCTATCATGCATTCTACTAGATAAATCATCATATATAAGATGCATAGAACAACAAGAAATCAAACATATGTCATTCACCTTATTGAAGAATCAACGAAGATGATAAAGAATAAGAAAAAGCTTCTCCTTTCGCAAAAATCCATGATCCTCGCTTCGAAACTCCAAGAAAACCAATAATAAAATATGTTTTTTGTTTTGTGCAGAGGAGAGATGGCTGTAGCAGTCATAATATAGGCTGAAACCTGGGTATTAGGGTTTTTGAGAAGATTTTGCAAAATATCTCTTCAGAATATATCTTTACATATATAGATCCTTTATACTAGGTAATTAGATTAACCAATTTAATTGAGATTAAAATAAAACATAACCTCCCATATCTAGTCGGCATCAGTTTCAAACTCTAGAATTTTTTTTGAATATAAGTGGCAATTTTGCAAAAAGACCATTTTTAACAAATTTACAAAATAAACCAAATCTATTAGAAAAAAAAAATTAAAATCCTTACCTCTGAGTTGGCTAGCCATTATGCTTAGCTCATAAAACTGATAGTCTGGAGTTTTTTACTCCAAGTGATAATTTTGCACAAAAGCCATTTTTTTGTAATATTTGCAAATATGTCTAATAAATATCAGAAAATCCAGAAAATTCATAAATAATAACAAATATTAGGTTTCCCCAAAATAATTTCTGACTTTGAGTTTCTTAAGAAAATATTTGTACGTGTTTTGTATGTGTAAAAAGATAAATTTCAGAAAAAAAATATTTATTGAATCCCCAAAAATCACTTTAATTCATTTATTAATCTCAAAACATTATTTGAAATTCTAGGGTGTTACAATAGTAATTTCACATCTGTAGGAGGCCTATAAGAAGTACATGGACTACCTTGAGGCCCATTAACTCAACCAGATCCACAATTATGTCTTACTTATAGCTAGCATTGGTATCGGGTTGGGTTGGGTCGGGTCCTTCACTACTCAGACCCGGACCCGGTCCCCTACGGGTCCAAAAAATAGACCCGGACCCGGACCCAAGAGGACGACCGGATTCGGTTCTGGGTCTGGATCCTATTAAAATATTCCTACCCATTCAGGTAGGAGCAGTAGTGTGAGCGGCGAGCGGAGGCGGTGAGTTGAGGATTTAGAATAGAGGAGAGAAGAAAAAGGGATGAGTTTTGAGTTTGGAAGAGGAAGATTTAGAATTGAGAAGAAATGAGGAGAGGGATGAGGATAGAATATTTATTTTTATGTTGATTTTTTGAGTTTTTTTCAACGGGTCCGTGTCCGGGTCCGTGTCCGGGTCCGGGTCGGGCCTCTTTTGAGCGGAGCCGGACCCAGACCCGAAAGTACAACGGGTCCCATTTTAGGACCCGAACTCGGACCCGGATAGGCCGGGTCGGTTCCGGTTCAATGCCGGATCCGGGTCGGGTTTGGGTTTCGAGTTATTTATACTAATACTACTTACAGCCCAAGAAAGAGGGATTTCCAATTAATTATGACTGCCAGTTAAACCCTATATAAAATACGATTATAAACTAACTGTATCTCTCCACCATGAGAATTTTCAATCAAATCTTAAAAGATATGTTTTCAGGTCTATCTTTTGCAATTAACTCATAGCCTATAAATACCCGCTTTCCCTCAACCAGTCAAAGATAATCAATATTTTTCCACAAAAAAGTCTTAATCTTTATTCTTGGTTGCTGACATGAGTGTCAGAGGGACTTTCGCCGGAGACACCTCCGGTGTAAAGACTTTTTGCTGGTCGTCGAGCGTTTTCAGTTGTCCAGATCCAGATCCATACAATTCCAGCCATCCAGATCAAGATTAAGGCGATCATCAACATGCCAGATTCAGATCAAGATTGTCGGTCCAGATCAAAGCTTTCTCCTCAATAAAAGAACTGATCATTTGATTGCTTGCACACCCAAAAAAAGCAGCAACATAACCAAAATAGTATAGTACTATTGTTTAATACGTTATAACCAGAACTCTTTACAATTCATATCTCGACATATCCACGTTACTAATTTTACTAATCTTGTGTTTATTATAGATGTGTGTCACCATTTTTTACTGCAGTTTGCTAGAGAAGAACGATGTTAAACCTGCCTGCAATATCACTGTTGTTTATAATTTACTACTCAGTACTCAGAACATGTATTTTTCTCATACATCATATGCACCGTAATTAAAAAGTGGTCCTGAATTAGAAATAGAGAATAACTTATCCGCCGTTAAATAGTAGAATTCGGGTTTCTATCTTTTGTTGGTAAAGAGACAAAACGCGACGAGCGTCCGCTTCGATTATAGTAGCTAATTCAGCATCGTTATTCAAGATAACTAAAGAATTACAAGAAGAAGACCTTCCTTGGTTGGCAAGTTGATTACACAAAAAAAAATTAAAAAAAATCATGATATATATGCTTCACAAAAGCATGTATATTTTTCAAAGGGTTTTTAGTCAGTCATAAGTGGGCCGGCCCATTCTATATTTTTAAATGTCTTAACAATATGGGCCAGGCCAAATAGCCACGGCCCATTGTGTTAAGCTTATAAAGGCCGCTCTAATCATAAATCTCAGGAATAAAAAAACCCAGAAACAAAAACTTTATTCTATTTCAAGAAAGAGAGCGACATCGAGGAAGAGGAAGAAGAAGAAGAAGAAGAAGGAGGAGAGCGCTCTCTTCTTCTTTTTTCGATTCCATTAAACAGACCGAAGATGATAACAAAGGGTCGTGCGATCTTAGGAACAGTGAACCTCAGAAACCGACTGAGAACCGCGTATGGGAGTCCACTCTCTCCGACTCTCTTCCTTCCAAATATCAAAAGGAAGGCCTCCAATTCCTGGTCTGCAGTTCAAGACACCTATTGTTCCACAAAGGTCCCTCCTTTACCCTCTTAATCTTGATATCGGCATTCATTTATGAAACCCTTTTGGCCCTTTTGGGTATTTGGACTTGTTTGGGTACTTATTTTGAATTTTGGGTTTTTGTTATTGTACTTACTTGTCCTCTTGTTTTGAATTGCTAGCAAGTGTTTGAGGACCATAGAGTGGTGTTTACTGTCGGGACGTCGATCGCATCGGTTTTGACTGCTTGGGCAGGTTAGATTTCCGACTAAGTAGCAAATTGTTGTTGTAAATTCGGTGGTTCTTAAAGTAAGATGAATTCTAATTATCGTAGGTTTGTGACAGTATTGCAGTTATAGTTGTTGCCATTATGAGACAAATCACTTGTGTAGGTTTGTGTTGTGATTTCTTGTGTGGTTAGTTTAATCATTTTCACTAACTATTTGTGCTACAGTAGGAAGTGTTACTGGGTGTATGTAATCTATTACTACAAACCGAATGTGATTTAGGGGAATAAAGTACAGAGGAGTTTGGTTGGTTAGAGAGAAGAATATGAGGGGATTGAATTTGATTGGGTGTTGTAGGTGGAAAAAGATGGGAATTTTGTTCATGTAGGGAGTGGGAATTTTCCCCTTTGGGGGTGGGGTGGGCTGGTGGGCGTGCAGAGAAGTGTTCCTCAATATTAGCGTCAACTAAAAAACGAGATGGTTTGCATGAACACCCATGATACTCGTTCATCCATGCAGGGCAGCAGGTGGGGCTCTTATCTTTTGTTGTTAACAATATTTTCAATGTACTCGGCTCACTGTCCATGACTGGATAAGGTTCACTCTTCATTTATAGGTTATTAGTAGGAACATCATAACTACTATGTATGATTTTTAGAGCTTCTATTTCTTTTTGTTAATGGTCCCTTTCCCCTTACATTTTCTAGAGAAGTAGCACTAGCATCTCTACTGCCAATGACCTTTTCACTTTATAGAAGAACCTATATCCCTTAGACTTTTCACAGTAACCAATGAATGTGCATTAAGTTCTAAAGTTAACTTATTTCTAACTTGAGATGGTAGGAGAACATGAGATATACAACAACCCCATTTCTTGAGACAACTTCAATGATTTTCGTCCAAGCTATGACTCATAAGGTGTGGACTTAACTTATTTAGTGGGTATTTGATTCAAAACATAGTTTTCACTTAGTAGGGCTTCACACCAATAACTTTTGAAGCTTTGTATGCGAGAACACACATCTAACAATATTTAGTAGTATTCTATTTTCCCTTTCAGACACAACATTTTACCTTGGAGTATAAGGCATCGCAGAATTGCCTTTTGATTCTTGCTCAATGTAGTAGTCGTGAATTTCCTTTAAATTGTATTCACCACCTCTACCAGTTAACACCTCAATATTCCTACCATTTTTTTTTCTTCTAGCTATCATATATTTCTTATAACAATATGCTTCTTCTAACTTTTTAGATATCAAGTAGATATTAGAAAACCTGGAGTAGCCATCTTTGAATAAATAAAGTATTATTTACTACCATGAGTTTAACACTTGGGGGTTTGCAAAATGGCAGGTTACTAATTCTAGTAATTCTTTGTCTTCACGAACTTTATTCAATGGTTTTCTAGTCATTTTTTGTCAATTAAACAATGTTCACATGGAGATGCACTACTACTATTCATAGTTGGCATTAATTTTTTGTCAATTATTTGATTTATCTTCTGTTTTACTTGGATATGCTAAATGCACATGCCATAATTCAAAATTGGATAAAATACCCAGAATACTCCAAAACACCCATGCATTATCATTTTCCATTTCATCAACATTAGCAATAACGTCGAGATCAAACAAGTCATGTTTGAGAACCGAAATTTCCATGGGAAATACCTTTATGTTCTTCCCAATCAATACTCGCTGCATATAGAAGCGCACCTCAACACCATCCTTCACTGAAGCAGACATAGAGATTAAGTTGCGCCTAATTCCCGATGCGGAGAACAACTCCTTGAAGACCATGCTATTGGCCCAAGATCAAAGTCTATAGGAACCAAAACCCTCCACATCTAGGTAGCTATTGTTCCCAATGTAGATCCTTCCTCCCTATCTATAGTTCCTTGAGGTTTGAATATGTGCCAAGTTACCTCCGAGTCGATCCAATCCTCACCAATATTTGCCAATGTAGCATTGCACTCGATCACCTCAGCAAGTTTGGGCCTTGTTGAGCCATCCACATTTTCGATGCTTTTCCATGCCCATATTTTTGTGCTTTCCTCGTGCCCAGTTTGCTGGAATGACTTAACTCCTGCATGTGTAACATGCACCTATTGGTATACTTTTTGTTTAGGCAGCGACCTGTTGTCCTCAAATTGCAGTTTGTTTGGGCCATGCCTATGGCTATGGTTCTTATGGGTTGGTGGTGGCTTAGGGTGAGAAATGTGTGCAATTTTTCTAATTGATCATGCATAAAATTCAAATCCTCTTTTGGCAATGAAGTCACACTTGACCTCTAGGATAAGGAAGATCATCAATATATCTACACCATTCATCCTTAAAAATGTGACAACCATATCAAGTGAAGGTGGAAAATTATTCAAAATAGTTCTTACATGCTGTTTTACGTGGAATCGTAATTCCAACACTAGCTAGGTCCTTAGCCATGACAATCATTTTTTAAGAATATTTCACAATGTTTTCGTCTTGAATTTTATAATGATTAAAGTTATGAAGCAGGAGCTGCATTCACTTCATACTTCTCTTTTGATTGTCAACTACATGTCTTTTGAAGCCTTATATCATTCAAAAAATTTCATGAGGTTTTCTTCCATAAATGTCAATATTAGACTCTTCGACTTTTTGTCACTACTAATTTATTTCTTCAACATTTTTTCATCTTTTAGTAGTGTTATCTCTAGAGTGAATGCCATACTTTGTGCCATGAAGCTTAACTATCTAAACGAGCCCAGAAGCAATTAATTTACCACAGAGAAGTGAAACCTAAACGAAAAATGAAAACTCACGTAGAACATGAAAAAGCCCCCTTAAACGTTCCTGCGACAACAAAATTCTCGACATTGATGTTTTGAATTTGAAGATGGAGATCTCATCCGAGTTCGATGACCATGTCCTATATTGGAGTTGCCTTCAAGTTTCAAGTGCATTGATGAATGAAAAGAAGGTTGGCGTGAGGTGATGGAATATTTGCAAGTGTACAAAATCGCAAGTAGTATAGTTTAAGTGAAAAGAGCGTCGAACCCACAAGGACTAATTATTTTATTGAGTACCGAAATTTACTAGATTAACTACTATTTGGAAATTGATATTTGATAAAGAAAGCAACTAAATTATATTAATCTAAAGAACTAACTAAACTAATTAAAAAGAATGAGATCCGAAATTTTGTTGTTTATTAATTGCAAAAACTAGTTCTAGGGCTTTTGATTTCACCTAGTTAATCCTACACAATTCATAATTCCATATCATAAGAAATTTTACTTTTTCAAGTTGTAGACCAAAATCCCTTAATTATTCAATGTTTTCTCTCAAACAATACCAAAAATATCTCCAACTAACAGTTCGCCATATCTCTATGCAATTTTAATTAACTGAAGACTCATTAAGTTATATGAATTTCTTTATAGTCTCATTAATCGTGGTAAATTATTTCTAATTTCGCTCAATCAATGGTGTTTAATTCCATAATTCTAAATCACAAATTACCTCTTAGTATCTCTATGATCCAATAAATCATACAAAAGTTGGCCAAACAATTGTAAGCATTAAGAACAAAAATTAAACACACAATCATGGAAAAATAGACGAATAAAATAACATAAAATTAGAATTGTGTTCTGAAAACTAAGCTTCGTCGAAGCCCTAGAAAAATAAAATTAGTTTATAATAAATTTACAACTAACAAACATGTTCTTTGATTGCATAATAAAAATTAGAAGAGAAAAAGAAAAACTCGTATTTGCGCGAAGATTCAAGCCTCGAAATCCGCGCTCCTTTCTCTCTTTGGTTCTCCTCGTTTTCCGCGCCCCAACACTGCTCTCCTTGCCTTGATTCGTGTGCAGCCTTGCCTTCTCTCTCTTCCGTTTTGTAGTGATTCTTGTGCCGTACACCCAAACAGAGCTGCCTTTTTTTATTTTTTTATTTTTTTCTTGATTCTCGCGCCGTCACCTACCACCAAAATTCTCGCATTTCAAGATGCCAATTCGAGAAACCAATGCCAGGATATTGGAGAGCACCTTCAAATTAGTTAGAACCCATAAAAATTGCTTAAAATAGCTAAGAATTTGAGGAAACAAGAAAACCCCAAGTAAAGAAAAGAAAAAGGAGGGGGTCGGTCGACCTTGGGTCTGGAAAGAAATGAGGAAGAGGATGGGGAAAGGTGGAGTTGGTAAATATACGGGAAAATTAATTATAAACCCTCTAAGGCCCTCCTATTATTTATATACCCTTATAGTTTGGTATCAGAACCTAGGTTAACTAGGAATTTCTTGCAAATTCTAGTGATCTTGTTGTGTGTATGAGTTCATTACCTCCTAGTAGTGGGATAACTCTACTAAAAGTTAGAAAAAGTAGTTGGACCGATGAATCTTTAGTGACAAAAATGTGAAGAGCCTAATATTGATCTTCGTCTAGGCAGTTAAAATCGGTTTTTGTGAATATTTTGCCTTAGACCGTTATTGGAGATTACTGGTTAAGTTGACAAAAAGAAGAAAAAAAACAAAAAAACACACAACCAAGGTTGTAAACAGCGTTAGGTGGTGGCGGTTCGGTCAAGGGGTGCCTAGCGCCTAGGGTGCCTAGGCGGCGCCTAGGCGGTTGAATTTATTTTGCCGATTTAGTTAATTTTAGCCCTTATAATTATGCAATCCAATTGCAAATATTCATAATGTTCTTGTGTAAGGTGTAATTAAAGAGTGTTTATCCATAAAAAAAGCTTCCTCGTGCAATTAAAAAAATAATTGTCCAATTGTAATATGTGCAATATGCCAATATGTGTAATATGTGTAACATGTACTATTGTAATATGTGTAATAGGTGTAATATGTGCAATCCATCACCAATAATACAAAAAAAATAAAAACAATTCCACTACTGTTAAAGATTCATACATATTATATAACAGATTAATTAAATTAATAGTAGTTCTCTTTTTTTGTGTTATTTTATAGTATTTAAAATTTTAAAATATAGAAAACGCTTGGGTGTTGAACATGAGGCGGACGCCTGATCAGCGCCACGGATGCCTACTCAACAAGACGGCCACCTAATCGCCTCTAACCGCCTAGACCACCGGCTAATACAAAGGCGGTTCGTTCTCCTCCATCTGAGCGCCTAGGCGCCGCCTAGGCGTCCGAGGCGGACGCCATTTAGAACACTGCACACAACATCTGTTAGCTGCACATATACACAAAGTTGACAAATTTCAGCATATATATACATTGTCAAAGTAATTACAGCAACAACATACTCATCTCATTCACATTACCGAACTCATCCATCCCTCAATTATAGCAACAACATACTCATCTCATTCATATTTTCAACAATTTGGTACACAATTTGCAATTTCATACAAAAAAAATATACTACTAACTTCAAATACAATCTTCAAACTTTAATCGTCCAAAAATTAATTTACATGACCGTATATATACATTCAGAAATGAAAATCTTTTGGAAGAGAAACACCTTCCTTCAGCACGATCATGTTCGAATCAAAACCTACAACAAAAAACTTATACAAATTCATAAATGACTCATCATTAAATGAAATTAGTAATAAAGGTATTCAAGTTAAATATGACATACATAATAAGAAATTTACCTTAGCACAAATCTTCACCTTCATCGTCATTACTCTCTTCACCGCTTGGATCTTCTTCATATGCTATCGACCTGCTAAATAAATGAGAAGAATGAGTTCGTCAACAAGAATAAGTCAAGTTTGAGTGAGTCAAATTAAAATATACTTAAAACATATATATTACCTAGCCAAATTGTTTGGACAATTTCTTGAACCGTGATATACGACACGAAAGCATGTCTTGCACAGTCTAGGTTTTTTGATTTTTTGTGATTCTCTTATGGACTTCAATCTCTTTCCTTTAGGCATTCCCTTTGTAGTGCATTATCGAGGGTCCTCCACAGGTGCATGTGCAGTCCATGTCCAACACTCTCGGGTTGTGCACTACCTTGGCGATGTGTGCTAATTTCGGGTTGAATGTGAGAAACGCCTTCAATGCCTTTAAGCATGAGGTTGAGCATGTACTTGTAAGTTTCTTTGGAAGAACAACCAAGATCGACCAACTGTCTTGAGTGCTGACTCAATTCACAATATCGAGAGACAAAATTGTTGCCAATACTATTGAGAACGGATGTATAGCATCTTCTTAACTGTTCCCGGGTCCATCGTTTACAAATACATTGCTTCGGTAGTACAGTGTGATTGGTAAACCGAAGAACTGCCAAAATATTTTGCATGGAATGCCTACGAATTCATAGAGGGAACAAGGACATTTAGCCATTTGACGGTGTTTGCAAAAAGAAATCACCCTCCTAGGTTCTGAATTTTCAGATAGTGTCACAGAGAAAGCTACACTATCCGGTGTTTCCACATCGGCAATGAAACATTAAATAATAAGCATTTCTGCACTTCTTTTTGGAATTTGTAGAAAATCTTTAATGTGTATGTTCGCGCTATTTGTTCTTCCATAGCCCATTCGGTCTTCAATTTTGGTCTCTCCTCACGATTACGATGAGTTTCTTTGAGTTCCTCGTGTATCTTTGTTTTACTATGACTCGGTCGAATATGACAAATTCATGTAAGGAGTACTTCTTATGGGTGTGTTGCTTCAAGGATGAATACAGAGACTCGCTCCGTTGGGTACTCAACATGCCGACCCAAAATGACTCTTGCATAGATGGGGGCCAATTTCTCACGAATTTTGAATTTATCGTTCAACCATTTGTTATTTTAACTTTGTATTGCAAAATCAATAATTTCCACTTATTTTCCAAATCAGTTTTATATATTTCCGTATAGATGATACTCTTCAAAATATCCCTAAACTCATCGATATTATTTGTTAGACGCACCTCCTGCGGTAACTTATCAAAAATACGCCAAATGCAATATCTATGCTTAGTCACAGGGAAAGCTTTCTTCAATGCAGCACCAATCCCACGATCCTCATCCGTCACGATGCTGATCGGATCATATTCCATTGCTTCTCGCCACTTTTCAAAGAACCACTCAAATGAGGATGCCTTTTCATTTGGAATGAACCCACAGCCTAAGAACGTTGATTGTCAATGATAGTTGACTCCAACAAATGGTACGAATAACGTTCCGTAACGGTTCGTGTTGTAGGTAGCATTAAAGCAAACTACATCCCCAATTACTTCTAAATTCTTCCTAGCGATACCATCCACCCAAATACAATGGGACAATCGCCCTTCGGGATCTAATTGGTAATCATAAAAAATAAAGAATCAGTCTCCTTTTTCGATTCGAAGAACTCAATGAGCATTTGCCCGTCGTGTCCTTTCATACCTTCCAATGAGTCTCTCCTTAGATTTCTAACATCGGTTTCTGTGAATCCAATTTTATCATAACCTCCACTTGCGCCTTCATGATTGAACGATAAATTCGAAATTCGTGAGAAATAGGCCCCCGTCTATGCAAGAGTCATTTTGGGCCGGCATGTTGAGTACCCAACAGAGCGAGTCTCTGCATTCATTCTTGAAGCAACACACCCATAAGAAGTATTCCTTACATGAATTTGTCGTCATCTTCGACAGAGTCTTGGTAAAATAAAGACACGAGGAACTTAAAGAAACTCATCGTAATCGTGAGGAGAAACCAAAATTGAAGACCGAATGGGCTATGGAGGAACAAATGGCGCGAACATACACATTAAAGATTTTCTACAAATTCCAAAAAGAAGTGCAGAAAAGCTTATTATTTCATGTGAGTTTCATTGCCGATGTGGAAACATCGGATAGTGTAACTTTCTTTGTGATGCTCTGTGGAAATTCAGAACCGGAGAGGGTGATTTCTTTTTGCAAACACTGTTAAATGGCTAAATGTCCTTGTTCCCTCTATGAATTCGGAGGCATTCCATGCAAATATGTTTTGGTGGTTCTTCGGTTCACCAATCACACCATACTACCGGAGCAATATATTTGTCGACGATGGACCCGGGGTCAGTTGAGAAGAAGCTATACATCGTTCTCAATAGTATTTGTGACAATTTTGCCTCTCGATATTGTGAATTGAGTCAGCACTCAAGACAGTTGGTCGATCTTGGTTATTCTTCCGAAGAAACTTACAAGTATATGCTCGACCACATGCTTAAGGGCATTGAAGGCGTTTCTCACATTCAACCTGGAATTAGCACACATCGTGAAGGTAGTGCACAACCTGAAAGTGTTGGACATGCATATGCACCGGTGGGGGACCCTCGACAATGCACCACAAAGGGAAGGCCTAGAGGGAAGAAATTGAATAAGAGAATCGCAAAAATTCAAAAAACCTAGACTATGCAGGACATGCATTCGTGTCGTATATCACGATTCAAGAAATTGTCCAAACAATTTGGCTAGGTAATATTTATGTTTTAAGTATATTTTAATTTGACTCACTCAAACTTGACTTGTTTTTGTTGACTAATTCATTCTTCTCATTTATTTAGCGGGTCGGTAGCATATGAAGAAGATCCAAGCGGTGAAGAGAGTGATGACAATGAAGGGTGATGATTCGTGCTAAAGTAAATTTCTTATTATGTATGTCATATTTAACTTGAATACCTTTATTATTAATTTCATTTGATGATAAGCCATTTATGAATTTACAAGTTTTTTGTTGTAGGTTTTGATTCGAACATGATCGTACTGAAAGAAGGGGTTTCTCTTCCAAAAAAATTTCATTTATGAATGTATATATATGGTCATGTAAATTAATTTTTGAACGGTTAAAGTTTGAGGATTGTATTTGAAGTTAGTAGTATATTTTTTTGTTTGAAATTGCAAATTTGGGTACCAAATTGTTGAAAATATATATGAATGAGATGAGTATGTTGGTGTAATTGAGGGATGGATGAGTTTGGTAATGTGAATGAGATATGCTGTTGCTGTAATTGCTTTGACAATGTGTATATATGCCGAAATTTGTGTATGTGTGCAGCTAACAGATGTGTGTGTGTGTTTTTTTTTTTCTTTTGTCAACTTAATCAGTAATCTCCAATAACGGGTTAGGTTGAATGAAAATTTGTAGAAAATTCAATTTCTGAAAATTAAATTCTACCAAACTCTTCCAACTTAATCCGTTATTGTCAATGACGGGTTACGTGTGCTTAACCCGTTATCGACAATGACAGTGTAGGTTTAATGACTTTTCCAGTGTATTTGCTCTTTGTGGATGAAAGTTTGTACAAAATTGAACTTCTGAAGATTAAATTCTGCCAAAGTCATTCAACATAACTCGTTGGCGATGACGGGTTAGGCTCACGTAACCCGTTATCATCAATAACGAGTTAAGTTGATTGACTTTTCTAGTGTATTTGTCATTTGTGGATGAAAATGTGTACAAAATTCAACTTATGAAGGGTGTAAGTTCAGCCAAAATCTTGAAACTTAACCCGTTGCTGTCGATGACGGGTTAATCTCACCTAACCCGTCATTGGAAGTAACGGCTTAAGTAGAAGAGAAATGTACTAAAAACTTAAAATATAATATCTGAATAATAAATTATATATAGTAAAATAGCCATACAAATTGAATTCTCCATATAAAATCTAAAATTTTCATATAAAAATTATCTTCCTCCATATACATTGGTTTCGGTTTGCTGTACTTGAGGGTTAGAGCGTTAGGGTTAGAGGGTTGGAGTGTTAGGGCTAGGGTTAGAGTAGGGTTAGAGAAAGGGCTAGAGTTGTAGCCTTAGATTTTTGTAAACCTTTTTTTTTAAAAATAAAAATGAGTATTGTGTTTTAAAATTTAATTTGTTAATTTTCCTTTTTTTAGTTTGTTTTTATTTTTTATTATTTTGCATTGTTTTTCCTAAATTATAATATTTGTTTTTATTTTGTTTGAACATTATTTTTTTTTTATAAATATCCATACAAATTGAGAATTCCATATAATATTCTTAATTAAAAATTAAGGATTTATTATCATTCTACATATACATTGATTTGGGTTTAAGAGTTACAAGGTTAGAAGGTTAGGGCAAGGGTTACAGTAGGGTTAGAGAAAGGGCTAGAGTTATAACTTTAGATTTTCATAAACTTGCTTTGATTTATTTTGTTAATTATTCGTATTTATTTATCTTGTTTTTGTTATTTTTTTATTTTACATCAGTTGTAGGCTTAGAGGGTTACTGTGACAGGGTTTGGGCTAGGGTTGGAACATTAGGGCAACGGTTAGAGAAAGTGCTAGAGTTGTAGGGTTAGATTTTAAAAACTTTTTTGTACCCAATTTTTATTAATATTTTATTTGAAAGTATGTTTAAGAACACCGTCATCACCAATAACGGTGTAGGTCGAATGATTTTTCCAGTGTATTTGTTCTTCATGGATAAAAATGTCTACAAAATTCAACTTCTTAAGATTAAGTTCTGTCAAAATCTTTCAACTTAACCCGTTGTGGATGATATCCGAATCTTCTGGAATCTTTTGCTTCAAGAATCTTCTGGAATGCAATTTTTTGTCGTACGAGCAGGCTTCAGGAATCTTCTGCTGATATCCGAATTGCTGCATTACTCTATCCGGATATTAGAACTCCACAACAGAAAAATTGACAAGTGAGGCAGCCGTCAACCAAAGCTCGCTAGCCAAACATACTGGTAGAACTCGTTCTAACCTGTCGGTGGTGTACGGAACCCAATTGCCGAACTCGTCGCGCAAAGCATCCAACTCATCTTTATAGTATGTGAGAGATGTGCGTGGGTTATCGACCCACGTGTGCTGCCCTGCCCAATACACTCATAGTGGAGGCAACATCTCTGCATTCGGTGCTTTGGCCAACCAATCCGATGTTGGCTCAATAATACAGGGACGACCTATGTGGATGCACTCCTAACTCCAAATTTGCAACAAAACCATCGGGCCACCTATTTGTAATGAATCTAATGCACATGCACACAAATTCCTATACAATGACGCTAAGGCCGCACTCCCTCAACTGTAACGGCCGACCGTACTGAACTGTTCTAACAAGCGTAAATACATGAGTGACATACTCGTACCGGATGAGTTTGGGAAGATCACACCCCCCATCAAACTGAATATGTATGCATGCGCATAGTATCGTACGGCTTCCTCATCCGAATCATCCGTCAAATAATCTTCGAATTGGTATTTCAACCAACTAAGTGGAGTGATTTACCCTCGAATACTTCATCCCAAAAAGCATTTTCGGCTTCACTTTTTGCCTGGTCTATGGATTGCTCTATTACATCTGGATCATGATCTGACAGAATATCTTTGACGATTTCATCTTCAACGTCATCTTTCCTTTTATCCAACGGCACCTCCAGGTCGATACCGAGCAAACCACGAACAACTTTCACTCGGTCAAAGTCCATGTTCCCCGTCATGGCGACCCCATCTATAGGAAGCCCAATAATCATTGCTACATCTTGGAGAGTGATGGTCATCTCTCCTACCGGTAGATGAAATATGTGGGTTTCCGGCCTCCATCACTCCACAAGAGTTGTAAGTAAAGGACGATCAAGCTTCACACCTCCCATAAATCGAGCTCTGTAAAAACCGGCTTCGACTAAGTACGAAGCAATACGGGGGTCCATGGGAAGAACCGCGTGATTCTGGAAGTTACACTTCTTTGCGGACTCATTCCACACAGTTTCGGATCTGTGTATGGATTGCAATGCGAGTATGCTTGAGTCCAACGGTCCTGGAGGTGTAAGTCCGACAGAAGACGACTGACCGGCCTCGGCAGATGAAGAATGACCGCCAACAACCTATAAGGACAAATACAAATCTTGGTATTAAAAAAACAATGTTACGTATTCGTATTTAAACTAATAATAATAATCAATCTTACCTTTGTAAATGGTACGTCACTAGCACTACCAGAAGGGCTTCTCGCTTGCCTCGTTCTACCCATTTTCTATACCAACAATAAACATAAGGTTAATTGATAAGCCATTACTCTATCAATAGTAAACAAAGCAAAAATGTGGGAAAATGCACAAATGACAAGGAAAAATTGCAAAACTTTTTTGAGTAGGTCAGGCTCACCCCATACAAGCCAACGCAATTTGTACAAGTGATTTTCGACAGGCTGTTTGCAAGATATGGTCGTGAATCGCTGTAGGTCAAAAAAAACCAAAATAAAGTGGTATACGGCCATATCACGCAAACTGTTTGTCGAAACTCACTTCTACAATTTGCGTTGCCTTGTGTGGGGTGAGTCCAACATACTCGCAAAGTTTCGGAATTTTTTGTTGCCGTTTGTGAGGTTTTCTACGTTCTCGTACTCAAAATTTTAAAAATTACTTATATAAGTTGTGGTTTTGATGAATGATATAAAAATGCACAAACGGCCTCCAAAAATTCTAAAATTTTGCGAGTGGGTCGGATTAACCCCACACAAGCTAATGCAACTTGTAGAAGTGATTTTCGACAAATGGTTTTCAAGATACAGTCGTATATTGCTTTGGGTAAAAATAAAAACAAAATAAAGCGGTACAAATCCGTATCTCGCAAATCGTGAGTCGAAACTCTCTTCTGCAAGTTGCATTGGCTTGTGTTTCGTGAGTCCAATCTACTCACAAAGTTTCGTAATTTTTGGAGGTCGTTTGTAGGGTTTTCTAGTGTAACCGTACTAAAAAAAATAGTTTATTTGTTCTTTTTCGAGAAACGTGAGAAGACCGCACAAACAACATTAAAAAATTCAAAAAACTTTGCGGTCGAATTCACGTAACACAAGGTAACACAACTTGTAGATGTGAGTTTTGTCTCACGGTTTGCGAGATACGGCCGTGTACCGCTTTATTTTAGTTTTTGTTCACCAAAAGTGGTACAAATCCGTATCTCACAAACCGTGAGTCGAAATTCTCTTCTACAAATTGCTTTGACTTGTGTTACGTGAGTCCAACCTACTCGCAAAGTTTTGTAATTTTTGGAGGTCATTTGTAGGGGTTTTTAGTGTAATCGTACTAAAAATTTTGCGGTGGCTTGTGTAGCGAGTGTCCGACCTACCCGCAAAGTTCTGAATTTTTTTGGATAGTTTATGCGGTTTTACTAATATCGAACAATTGAAAATACGAATAAATATACAATTTGAGCAAACAACAACTACAACTACAACAAAAATTTCAACGTCTAAAATCATCAAAATACTGCATACAAACTACTACATCTACAAAATTATTGGCCTAATTTAATCAATTCAAGTAATTTTTCCAATCTAGTAAGTCACAAATACAACTACGAAGTCATTAGTGTGGTAGAAGTCATTACCTTACACTACTGCGAATTTTCCCAATCTAGGTATTGTCGCCGAACTAGGATTTCGATTTGCGTTCGAAGATTGGAGGAGTGGTTTCGAAGATAGGAGAGATTGGGAGTGAGAGAGAGTGTGGGAATGGAGGAGGAGCATTAGGAGTGAACGGAGGAGGAGCAGCAACCGGGTTAGGATTTGTTGGGTTGGGGGAGGTGCTTCGGAAGAGAGAGAGAGTGTGTGTCAAGGAGGAAATGATGCTGAGTGAGAGGGGATCGGTTTCGGTGGGGTTACGTGGGTTTGGATCGGAGAAGAAGATAGATAGAGAAGATAGAGAGTGAGAGAGAGAAGATATTCAAAAGAAAATAAGTGAATATTTTGCCTTAGACCATCGTTGGCAACGACAGTCTAAAGCAAAATATTCACACACAAAAAACCAGTACGGATCTCAGATAGCCGTTCACAACAGGTTTATGCAAACAACCCCGTTTGCATTAGAAGAAACCTCTGAGAGAGAGAGAGAGTCCCCTTCTGTTGTGCACCACTTTAGTGTGCACTCACCATTCTGGCCATTGCATGGATGATCCAAACCGTGCACATTGATCTACACGTCTAAATTTGTCTAAATATGTAAAATCAAGTCATTTGAAATTCATTTTCTCATGCATTGAAGTGTTACAAAATTGTATGGCTGAATATCATTTTATTTTATAATGACATGATGGATGGACAAATGAATTTCGAATGACTTGATTTTATATATTTAAACTAATTTAGATGTGTAGATCAGTGTGAACGGTTTGGATCATCCATGCGATGGCTAGAAGGGCGAGTGCACAATGGAAGGTTTCTCTCTCTCTCTCTCTCTCTCTCTATATATATATATATATATTTATATATATATATATATATATATATATATATATTTTTAATTTTAATTTTGGCCTGTATATTTTTGCTGTATATGTATTAGTATATTATATTTATATGTGTGTTTTAGAAGATAGCCCATGTTCTTGCCACCATGCAAAATTATCATTGCACCTTTTATATTTTCTTACTGGTTTAGCTGCCAGATCTCCTACTTTCTCCATCATAACCTTTGAACTTTTGTACCCTCAATGACATTTTTTCCCCCTATTACATGGTGACAAGTTGGTGCTAATAACAATCAATCTAGCTAATTTATGGTGTTATTGTTTGAATATCTATATATTTTTTTTCCTTCTATTTTCCTTACTGTTATGTAATGATGGTTCAGGATATTCTTTACGTCAAATTCATCAAGCAAATATTGAGAAAAGGCTTGAATCACTTGAAGACACTGTAAGTGCTGGTTCTCCGACTTTACTCTCCTTTTTCGTTTTGCTCACTATGGCTCATGAACAAGTCATATTTTAGATATCCTTTGGTAGTTGGTTAGTTGGGATAAACCCCATATGCCTCATGCTCTTAGGAAATATCTAATACAGTTATAGTTTGTCGTACAATGGACTCCATGATGCCTTCTACAAGCTGTGAATCCTTTTGTACAACAGTTTGTGGCATGAACTAGTTTAAATTATGAATATGCATTTTTCATAATTTTTCTTTTTCATAGTACCGAAGATGTATATAAAGTTAGAATTTGAAAATGATTAACCATCCAAATTATACACTAATGCTTTTGCATATAGCTTCCTTTTAATGTGCGTTACTCATTAACCAATTCTTAAATACCAGTCACGTAGTTTGAACGTGGTTCACCTTTTAATAACTAGATAGTTGGGTGTGAATTTCCAGTCACGTAGTTTGAACGGTGGTTCACCTTTTAATAACTAGATATAGTTGGGTGTGTGAATTTCCATTTATCATGATATTAGTCAAAATCTTGAGCTTTATGTAGATGGGGAAAGTTTTTGGTGTTGTTTTAGGAAATTAAACTTTTAAAGGTTTTTCTTGCAAAGTAACATAATGAAAAGTCAAGATGTTCCAATATTTGCAATTTTTTAAACACAAGTATTCATTCACATTAATTATTATAAATGTTGGTGGGGTTCAGGTGTCCAAATTAATTGATGAGGAAAGAGGAAGGAGTCTTTTGAGTACCTAGTGATTAATATTAGATTGTAGAACAATAAAGACGAGAAAAATACTTAGTTGATCATTAAAATATTAGAGAGACATGACTTAATGTATAAGAGAATACTAGAATGGTACTTAACCCTACGTGGGACTAAACTAATTAGCCTTTTAAGAAACATCATGTTCAAAAAATAAGTATAGCTTAATGAGGATGCTAAGGTGGATAAGTGGAAATATATTGAAAGTAGATGTTGCCCCAATTGAAGATAAAATATGAAATCGATTGAGGTGTTATGGGCACATACAAGAAAGACTGATAAACGACCATGTTGGAAAAATTAATAGGATGGTAAGGGGAGCAAAATGGATTATAGAGGTAGACCAATACGAAATGCTTAGGGAAGACGGTCGATGTTGCCCCAGTTGAAGATAAAATATATTATCGATTGAGGTGTTAAGGACACCTACAACAAAGACTGATATCCAAGTTAGGAAAATTAATAGGATGGTTGTGAGAGCAACCACGGTCGTTCGCTATATTTTTCATTTTCTCGGTCGTTTGCTATATTTGCCATTTTCTCATTTTATGATAAATGAGCGTCTGCAGTCGTTTGCTATTTTGCCATATTTTGGCAAAAACGCTACAGTCGCTTCTCACATTTAAAAAACGAAATTGACGATTCTCAAATTATTGGGGACGGAACAAGTCCCTATTTTTTTTAATGGGATCAAAGGAAACATGTTGTTTCGTCTGATCTTTTTTTTTTTTAATGATCTGAAGAAAAAAAAATTAGCCGTAAATCGTCAAACGGGCACAATGGTGAGATTAGCTCATGATTTATAGGTTAATCTTTAGGTTAGTGTATTAATTTAGGTAGGTTAGTATATATAATAATATTTAATTTATTTAATTAATTTATTTTTATATCTAATCATTGCTTTATTAATTGAAAGAAAAAAAAACGGATGAAACAAGATGTTCCGTCTTTCTCAAATTATAGCAAATGACGACTGAAGCAAATTGCGATTTTTGCTATATGCTATTTTGCCATTTTCTCAAATATGAGTAACACCATTGTGGATGCTCTGAGGGGAGCAAAAAGTATTAGAGGTAGACCAATACTTGGATTGAAGCTATTAATAGGGATATGAAAAGTATTAATTTGACGTGAGGTGTACCTCAGTAGAGTCGAGTGGAGGCGAAGGATTCATACATCCGACCTCAAAATTTTGGGATAAGTGCCTTGTTGTTGATGTATTGTGGCATGCCTGTAGATACATACACGACACACCTGGACATTTCCTTCGCATGCGCTGTAAGTTTGTAAAAATAACTTCGTACCTTGGCAATTGATGAATAACCATTGATTTGGGGAGAAATAGGAAAGCCCTACGAGAAACACACGTGACAAAACTAATGCAATTTTTTTTTGGAAGGATATTTATACATGGCTGGCTATCATTTATTTAAATAGAAGCCTCGTAATGGACTATCAAGTTTTGACAACTACATGCCAATATGATCCATCTAATTTAGGCTAAACAAATTAAATCCAGCTTTTCTTGATATCTGCCAAAACTATGGTCTATAACATATATAAGATGGCTAAAAAAGTGGAGTCGAAATTTTGCATAATCGATCGAATGATTATAACCAAATATTTGGGAATTTTTCAAAATTTCCCAACAACAGTGGACCATACTAAAAAAAAAAATAGCTAAAAGGTGAATTAACACTACTAATAGAAAGCTAAAACGTGAAATTCATAATTTCTTGAAATCAACAAAATAGTTGCGTTATAGTTGAAAAGAGTTGGCTAAAAATGTAGAATCTAATATTTTTTGAAAATACAAAAATTGTGGCTTACAATTCACAAAAATTGGCTAAAAAAAGGCGAAATGAAGATTTTTTTGAAATTGGCCAAAATTGGTGGACCATAACCCACAGGATTTGGTTAAGAAAGTTGAAATTCAGAAAATTATTAAATCTGGCAAAATTATAGACTAAAAGTTTGACATAAAACAGGTGAATCTCAGAATTTCTTGAAATCGGCAAAAGACAATGGATTGTTACTTGCAAAAGTTAGTTAAAATAGTACTTTGAAACTGGTGGACTATACGACTCTAACAAAAAATGGTGGACTATATAACTTGCAATATATGATTAAAAAGGGAAAATTATAAATTGTAGAAATTAGCAAAAATCGGTGACCCCTTAATTTCCATTAAAATGTGAAATTCATATTTGTTTAGAAATAGCCAAAAATGGTGGGGCTATATAACCACAGAAGTTCACTAAAAGGGTAAATTTAGTGTTTCAAAATTGACCAAACTGGGTAGACTAACCTACACAGGTTGGCTAAAAGGGATTTTTTTTTAAATTTCTTGAAATTGACAAAAAATAGTGTATTTTAAATCACAAAAAATAGAATAAGGGTCCCTTTTCAGATGAAAAAATATATAAAAATAGAAATTCTAATAGTAAAGTTCATAATTTCTTCGATTTCACCGAAACTGGTGGACTATAACCTAGAACATTCAGCTAAAAAGGTACGCAAAAAAATGAAATTTAATAATTTCTTAAATTTGTCCAAAAATAACAAAAAATAGTCAATTAAAAAAGTGAATTCCAAAATAGTAAAAAAGATGGACTATAACCCACAAAAGTTGGCTCGAAAGGGAGAATTCAAAATTTGTCTAAGTCATAACTCTGAAGAATTCAATCCAAGTTATAATTTGGGTAAAAATGTTAAGTTTGGTAAAATCTTGAAATTCATAATTTCTTGAATTCAACTAAGTACGTGGAATATATTGATAGACGATACCTACAAAAGTTGGCTAACAAATTGAAAATAGCCTAAATCTTTGGTCTCACAAACTCAGGCTAAAAATTTAAAATTCAGAATTGCTCAAAATCAGCCAATATCGATGGATAACCCACATAAATTTGTTTAAAATGCGAAAATTAAAATTTCTCGATATCGACCAAGGCCTATAGATTACATAACAAAAATTACTATATAGGTCAAAACAAAATATTTTTAGTGTCTTACAATCGTTTAAAATTGGTTGACTATATAGTCTACAAAATCTGGCCATAGCCGTGAACTTCAGAATTTCTCAAAATCGGAAATCGGCTTAAAGCAGTGAACGTTCACGAAATCTGACTGAAATAGTGAAATTAAGAATTTTACAAAATCGACAAAAAGGGTGGGACCATAGGCAACAAAGTTTGGCCAAAATAGTGAAATTAGAAATTTTTCTATGTTGAAAACAATGGACTAAATCTCACAAAATCTGATCAAAATCTGGTCAAAATAGTGAAATCTATTTTTTTTAGGAAATTATCCTAAAATAATGGCCCCCCACGTAGCATGGCTAAAAAATAGTGGAATTCCGAATTTCTTGAAATCAGCGAAAATTGTGAGTTAAATAGTAGAGAAATAGGTATGATTATGGAGTAGGGCAAAAGCTCTATCATCTCGCTTTCCTTTGGCTTTCATGCTTAGCTGTTCTATATGAAGATTAGAAATAGGAAGTAGTTGTTTGCTTCGTGTTAGCAATAGCCCCTTCTTCTCATTCCTTTGAAATGTCTGTCAAAGTCTCAGATCCTTTGCCATCTTCTTTCTCGTTGAACCTGTCTTCTTTTTCTTTATTTCCCCACTTCTGGTTACATGCTACTTCACATTCCTTTGGAGTTATGAGATCAGAGATTTTGTATATACAAAATTATATTTTAGCTTAATCATGTTTCGTTCTATAATAGCTACATAAATCAATTGATGTACCAGGGGCAGCATATTTTGAGTATACTTGTGAGCCCGATAATAAATTAGTCTTTCATTATAATAATACACATAATTATCGGCTCTGTTTAGCCGTTTGCTTGAATAATAAAATTCATCATTCACACCAAATATACTGTTGCTTTTAATTGTTATGTGTTTATCATGCTGTGCTCATGATTCTCATATGGCAAGACTGGCTTTTCATGGCTGTAGATCGTTTTTCCTATTTATTAAATATGATTAGGATCCTTGTTTTTCTTAATTATCAATGCCATTTTGTTGTTTTATGTCATACCTTTTCATGGTAACATTGTTTTCTTGTCCAAAGCTATATCTACTTGATGTATATGAACTTAGTAACTATTATATTTTCAATATTTCTGTCATCAGATGAAAAAGAAGTATGATCTTGAGCATGAAGAAATAAAAAAGATTGTTACTACCAGCAGTGTCAGCACCACAGCTTGCATTGCTACTGCAGGGACTTCTATGGTCGTAGGGTTCGTTTTGATTATATTCATTCCTTCGGTTTTGCTATTTATATTCATTTTGAATGATAACCCAAACTAGGAATCCATGATTTGTTTTACATATGCTTTTTGTTGAAAATGCAGGTATTTTCTAGGCTGGCGAGGCGGAGCATGGTTTGTAAGGAGAAAGTTGCGAAGGGAGCAGCTCAAACTGCTTGGTCAATTAAAGCCGAATAAATGGCAAATTTTGAGAAGGCCATTTGTGCGTCTCAGAATGCGGACTGCCAAGAAGAGTACAGAACATCAATCCAATATAGAAATTAGCAAAAAGATTCAACACAAAGTAGTTAGAAGTCTCCAGGAACCATCGACCAGCACCGCTTGATCCTTGCAGCAGAATTTAACCATGTTATTAGTGTAGATATCAACAAAGTGGCACTGAGTATAAATTATGTATGTTTAGCAATATAGCTGACACGCATAAATACATACATAAATGTGAAGTCACCTGTCGGGGGTTTTCTGCCCATTTTTGTATATTTTGGTGCTTCGGCTTATAAGTATCTTTTTGAAATTATCATTTATTTCGTATCATTGGGAAGAATATGCTGCTGGTAGTTGTCTTTTAATATGTATTATTTATGAGAAATGCTAGACATGCATGAGATTCTACCCCAAACTTATATGGAGTTTGTCTTTTAGTGGTTGGTGTGTTCATTAATCACTAGAAGACAAATGGATAAGACCCAACAATCACTAAAAGACAAGTTCCATATAAGTTTGAGATAGAATCTCATGTAAGTCCAGCATTTCTCATTATTTATCACAAGGATTAATAGTCTTCTATTTCTGAGAACTATTAATGAACATTTACTAATTTTTGTATCTTGAGCACTTTGAGATGAGTATCTGTCAGTACTTTGAGATGAGTGCCTCTTACATGATCTCCTTGAATTCAAATCACATGCGAGTTGCTTTGTAAACCTGCATTGTTGGTTCAGCGCTTGGCTTTTACTCGAGGTTTGTTCGGTGTGTGATATTTAGAAGGGAAAATGAGGAACAAGTGAAATCTCAAACATAGGAAGCCATGAAAAATTGATCTGCGATTTTGCAAGTTTCCAACTTTCTACAAATTCCAACAATTAAACGCATCCTTATGCCCTTGAAATCGACTTTGTGAACGAACCCAGTCATTTCTGCCACAAAAAATATACAAAAAATTTAGTGAACTGAAACAAGCAATTTATATTTACTCTTGAAGCTCTGCATGCAAAAAAGGAGCAACAAGTTCAAACAGAAGTTGCTATAAATAAATTTGTAATAGTTGAGAAACTTATCCAGCTCTTACTGCAGCTTTTTGTCATGCTTTACATGTGAAGTTGTGAACCGAAACACCTTTCCATAGTCTATATTTTCACCAGTTTTCTCACACTCTCAACCTCAATTCTCAACCAAATTAAGAAGTGAAGAGTTGAAGAAGAGAAGAGAGGATATAATGGAAGTAAACAAGGGAAAGCTGATGAAGTATGTTACCTTATTGAAGAAGAAGCTGACTGGCAAAACTAGAAACAAGAAACAGAGTAGAAAAGCTACACCTTTGTCGATGCAGCAGAAGTCCGTCTACTGTGAAGAGCTCTTTCTTCCTGCTCCGAATCAATCCTCTGCCACTTCCATGGATCTCATCATTCGCAGGCAGATTCTTGCACAGAACTACTTCTGCCAGAAGACTAATAATATCTATTTGTAGAGATGGCAAGACCATGCGTTGGATCCTGCAGAATTAGTTTATTAACCCCCCAATATAGCAATTCGCAGGATCCAAATCATAAGGTTTTATTTGTCTTTGGATTGTAAATGTTGTTGTTTTTGTTGCAAATTGACTGATTTCTGTTGTTAAAGAAAAATCGTCGAAGAAGTTCTCATTAATATATGTCCATTCTGGTCCAATATATTGAAAAATATGAAGGATAGTCATAATTACGAGGTCTGTTTTATTTGTAATTCTTTTGTATTTGTATATATTTTGTATACTGGCAGTTCAAATCCTATAAGTTATGGCATATTGATATTACTGCCTTTGATTTACTTCATACTGGCATTTGAGAAGAATCTCTTATGGCTATATCCATCACCAATCTTCTCCAACAGTAGTAATAAGCATCTTTCTCTTCGCTTTCACTTCCCCAGTTCTCCTTCAAATTCATTTACATCCACCCTATGTTCTCTCTTTTTCTAAATTCATCTCGACTCTCATTTCCCTCTCTTCTTCCGTATCTCTTCACCAACCTCCTGTGTCTTCTATCCGCAAATAGCAGGGAAAAGAAGATGCTAGGTTTTTACACAGGATAAAAAAACAAGATTGATTTTTTACACTGGATAAATTTGGGGAAGAAAGAAACTCGAACTTAAATATCGAATTAACATTGTTTTAGTAAGATAAGTTCGTTGAGTTATAGTTTGTGTGGATTTTACTTGGAAAGAAGAGGCTTGCTGTTTCCGGCCGATTTTGAGAAATTATGAGTTTTCTTGTTTTGCTTGAATATGTAGGTTATAACCCCTTCATTTTCGCCATATTTTGAGAAATTTATTAATTTTTCATTATTTTGTTTTGACTTTGTAGGATATAGTTCATAGTTCTCAATCGGTTTTGAGAATTCCGATTTTTTTTTTTTTTTGCCAGAAATTATGAAATTTACTATTATAACCAGAATTTCTGAGCTTAGTCCACCTATTTTGGAGGATTGTTTAATATATAAAAATTCACTGTTTTCGCCAAATTTTGCAGTCGATTTGGAGAAATTCTTGAATCAGAAGGGAATCAGGATTGAGGATTGGTGATTCTTTAGTAGAATCAAAAGGGAAGAGAAGCCTCTCTTCTGTCAATACTGAAATCAGCTCGAAGAAATGTTTTACTACAGGCATGACTAGTTCAGAAGGATATTCATCTCAAGCAACAAGCCTGTTTGAAATGAGTAAATAATGAGATACAACCAACTGCAAATACAGCAACTTATCAGACTGGATACTGGGGAACTGATCAGTATCTCTACAGTGTTCCTGAGGTATAACGCCAATTGGATACCCTAATACAAAATTCCACAATTCTCACAATTCTAAAAATTAAATAACAATTTAATGCAGATTAATTCTTAATTTGGAAGTGCATCCAAGCAATGCAGTATCTGAAATCGAGTAAATCCTTTATCAACTCAATTTCTGAACAGAATAGTATCTCCCCTTTTTCATCATATTATGCAAGTCTCACAGGACAGGAACTCAATGCAGCAGGATATTTCTCATTTTTTCTGAGTCCTTCAGATAATATGAGTGTGTACTTCCTTCCATGAGAATGAGATGGCTTTTTCCATCCCTAAAAATTTGAAAGAATTGTGTCATATGGCTACAACATAAGATTGTTAACTAAATGTAATGTTGTAACTTATTTCATACCAGGATTCAGGAAGTTAGGACTGGGATGAGAGAGAACTTCACAAAGACGGTATTTGTGCATCATCCAGTCAGTTCTCAGCCCACCAGCAGCCTTTCCACAATAAAAACACAGAATTTTTTGCCGTACTAGGCCACTTTTTGATAGTATTTGCGTTTTTAGGCCAGGTAGCCTCTGCCACGTCAACAGCGGCCGCTATTGGGAATAGCGGCCTCTTCATTGATAGCAATTTTGTGCTCCCACACTTGGCTGTGTACGAAGGGGATTAAGAATGAAGAGGTAGTGGACTGGTCGCTATTGGCACTAGCGACCTCTTCTAACTGAGGTCGCTAGTGGCAATCGCGACCTCAGATGGGCTCCGAATGCTTCTAACTTACGACTACCCCACTGTTTCCCTAATTCTTTTATTGGAACCCTCTTCCCCAAATAACTGGCTATCTCCCAAAACCCGAACTCCCTTATTTGTCACCCAAAACCCTAACTCCCTCATTTCTCACCCAAAACCCTAACTCCCTTATTTCTCACCCAAATCCCCATTAATTCAAGTTATAATTTTCTCCACCCGACCTCTCTCCTCACACTTCATGATGCGAATCCTTACGTTAATGTAGCTAACGTAGTTAATGATTTGCAACAAAATGTGGAACACGTAGTCCCAATGACCCAATTGGTTTCATCAACTGTTCATGATATTGGACAGGTTGAATTGGGTAACATTGCTAGAGTATACCACTTTGGGGAAGAGTCATCCACATCATCTGACCAACGTGACTTGTATATTGGCCAGAAATTCACAAGCAAAGATGTCGTGATAAATGCAGTGAAAATTTTCAACATCAAAGAACATCGAGAGTATGTTACGGTCAGATCAAACAAAACCATATTTGATGTTAAATGTAAAATGACACCAAGGGTTAGAACAATATCGGAACAAAGAAGAATTTTTTCCCAAAACACCCCATTTTTGCAAAGTTTTTCCCAAACCGCCCTACTTTTTTTTTTAATTCCCAAAGCACCCCACTCGGTCTCTCAAAGACCGAGTCTAGTGCAAATAGACTCGGTCTTTGAAAGACCGAGTCTTGCGCTTTGAAAAATCAAAGAGCAAGACTCGGTCTTTCAAAGACCGAGTTTATTTGCACTAGACTCGGTCTTTGAGAGACCGAGTCTTGACTCTGCGCGTACTTGAAAGCGCAGATCCCCTTTCTTTCTTCTTCTTCTTCTCGACTTTAACCTATTCTATTTCTCTAACCCATCTTCCTAAATCTAGGGCGACCTCCTACCCACAAAATCTAATCTTAATCTAAATATATACACCAATATTTTCCTAACCCTCTAACCATCTCCACTATAACAACCCAAAACCCTTATTTTGAAAGATCCATTTTTCTGATTTTTGCTAAATTTGGAGCGGATCGCAACTTCAACTCTTTTAACGAAATCTATACGGCTCTGTTCTTGACGCTTGTGAAGGTATGATGAATATTGGCCTTTAATTTTCTGAAATTTGGTATAGATTTTGTTTGCGTTTAGATAATGACTTGCATATTTTAATAAATATACCTAGGTATGGATCTTGAGATTCCTATTTGGTTATACTTTGGTGGTGTAATTATTCTTGATCCAAAGATTGGTAGTAGTTATAGTCATTTGGAACCGGAAATAGTTTGGGTACCCCGTACCATTACATTTGAAGAACTAGTTGAGAAAATCTATGAAGTTACTAATTGGGATAGGAATGAATGGAATGCGAAAATTTTAGCTCGATACGCAGCAGAAAGAGGAGGTGTTCAGTATTTTATGACAGTGCCCGTACCTACTGATAATGCGCTGAAGTCATTGATTGCTAGGACATTTGATCCGAATTGTGCTTGGTCTGTATTAGAGTTATATATTCAGCAAATTCGAGTTGTAAATGCTCAGCCCCATAATATCCCCAGTGCAAGCTTCATACGGGTAGTACCTACACAGCAGTCGAGGCCTAACCCCGATCAATCTTCACAACCAAATCCGGTATCCCCACAAGAGAACACCTTCACAAATACAACAATTCCGGATTCTGTAAATGTTGAGCTGCCACGCCAACCAAGCCCCGTTCCTGACTCTGTTCCAAATGACAGTATGTTTGAACTCTTTCAAAATGCAGTGATTAACAACAGCTTATTAGATGATGATGAAGAAGAGGAAGAAACAGACGATGATGAAAGTCTAGAAAGTGATGATGGAGAAGAAGATGATGATGTAGCTAATGTAAATCCTTCGAACAATTGTTCGAATGAAGTGAGAGCTACTGATAGGTATGCTAATGTTAACGCTCATGTTACGGAGGAGATGGCTGAAGCTGCTAGAGTACCCCCATTTCCACAAGAGTCTTCTGGTTCATCCAATGTAGACGAATTTTACGTTGGACAGGAGTTTGTTAGTAAAGACTCCCTTCTACATGCTGTGAAGGTGTATTCTATCAAGAAACATCGTGAATTTGTCACATTGAAAACATCACCGTCACTATACACTGTTAAATGTAAAATGGCACCTAGAAAACGTACAATAGAGGAGATTGTACAAGGTCCCCCAGGAGTAAGTGATGGTGGATGCCCTTGGAGATTACGAGCTATTGTTCCAAAAGGAGGGAGAAATTTTGTGGTGAAGAAGATAGTCGGCCCGCATACTTGTACGAATCCCATGTTGAATCAAGACCACTGCAAAATTGATGCTAACCTTGTTAGTAATTTGATTATGGGTGTGGTGAAGAAGGATATTGCTGTATCACCGGGGGCAATTATTGAGATTGTGAAAATAGAATATAATTATCAGATTTCATATAAGAAAGCTTGGAAAGCAAAACAAAAGGCAATTGAGAGGTTGTACGGTACCTTCGAAGAAGCATACACGAAGTTGCCTTTTCTACTAACAGCAATTCAAGCAGCAAATCCAGGTACCGTTGTCCACTGGGACAAATTTGAGTCTAGCCCCAGCGAGGAAACATTCAAGGGAGTATTTTGGGCATTTGGTCCTTCGATTGAAGGTTTCAAGTCTTGAAGACCGGTTATTAGTGTAGATGGAACTCACTTGTACGGTAAGTACAAGGGTTGTTTGCTAATTGCTGTTTCCCCGGATGCGAATGGTTGCTTATTTCCTTTTGCATTTGCATTGGTTGATGGAGAGAGTATAAACACGTGGACTCGGTTTATGACTTGCGTCCGGCATTATGTCACCGATCGCACTGAGTTGTGTGTTATCTCGGATCGTCATGCTGGTATATTGTCTGCTATGGATTTGCAAAACGGTGCTTGGAACGAACCGAATGGATTTCATCGTTATTGCATGCGTCATTTTGCCACAAATTTTTTTAGTAAATTTGGTAGCAATGCATTGCGCAAGAAGGCCAAAAGTATAGCTTGTCAACACCAACCCAAAAAGTTCATGGCCAAACTCGCCGAACTTGAAACCGTCAATGTCGAGGCGGCTAACTGGTTGAAAGAGAAACCGGTTCAGAAATGGGCACTTTATGCAGATGAAGGTCGACGATATGGAATGATGACTACGAACCTGTCAGAATGCTTCAATTCAGTACTGAAAGGAGTCCGTAGTTTACCAGTAACTGCAATTGTTGAGACGATTTTTTTACGTCTCAACTCTTACTTTACTACTCGTCGACAGGAAGCTAATAAGCTATTATGTGAAGGGAAAATTTTTGCTAAACGAGTACAAGATTTAATTGATATTCGCCGTGAAAGAGCAAATCAACATGTGGTTACAATGTTTCATCATCAGCCTGGAATTTTTTCCGTCAAAACTGGTATACGCATGGTAAATGGAGAACGGAAGGGTGGGAACTTGCACACCGTGAATTTGGGTACGAAAACATGCACATGTATGAAGTTTCATCTATATCATATTCCCTGTTCTCATGTATTAGCAGCCTGTGCTTATCGTGCAATCGATCACAAGCCTTATGTTGATAAATTTTACCTTATCACATCATTAGCACAAACTTGGGCTCCTGTGTTCATTCCTATTCTAGATGAAGCATATTGGCCTACTATCGACGGTCCACGACTTGTACCAGATTCTAGTTTGCGACGTTCACGGAAAGGCCGGCCTAAATCCACGAGAATACGCAACGATATGGATGTGAGAGATAGTTCTAGTAGGGGTACAAGAATGAAATGTTCAAGATGCGGCTTGGAAGGACACAACAAGCGTCGATGTACTAACAGAGCATCACAAAACAATTAAAATTTGAATTTGTGCTTCCTATTGTGTTTGTAATATTTATTTCGAACTGAGCACTGTTGTTGCGAAGATAGTTGTTTGTGAAGATAGTTGTTTGTGTGTGAAGATGTGTTTGTTTGTTTGTGCTTCTTACAAGCGTGGATGTGTTTGTTTGTGAAGATTGTTGTTGAGAAGTTCAAGTTGCGATGTTTATTTGTGGCTTTATGTTGAGTTTTTTTGTGAAGTTGGATGTGATGTGGCTGTATGTTGAGTTTCTTTGTGAAGTTGGATGTGTTCATATGGCTGTTTGAAAGAAGCTTGTGAAATTTGTTTGCAAGAAGCTTGTTTGAAAGAAGTTGGATGTGTTCATATGGCTGTTTGAAAAGAAATTTGTTTGAAAGAAATTGGATGTGTTCATATGGCTGTTTGAAAGAAGCTTCTGAAGCTTGTTTGAAAGAAGCTTGTGAAATTTGTTGATAAGAATAGACTCAGCATATGGCTGATACAAAAAAAATTACACAGCTTGAAGGGTCGGTCTTCCAAAGACCGAGCTTAATATTACTAGACTCGGTCTTTGGAAGACCGAGTCTTGAAGCTGATAGCAAAGTTTTGCAATCAGCTTCAAGACTCGGTCTTCCAAAGACCGAGTCTAGTAATATTGAGCTCGGTCTTTGGAAGACCGACTGTTGAGTACAATCTCTTCCACAAACCAAGCGAGCCTCTGTAAGTGATTGAACACAACAGTCGGTCTTTCAAAGACCGAGTTGAATATTACTAGAATCGGTCTTTGAAAGACCGAGTCTTCAGTCTGTGAAATATTTGCTGAAGACTCGGTCTTTCAAAGACCGAGTCTACTTATATTGAACTCGGTCTTCGAAAGACCGACTGTTGTGTTCAATCACTTACAGAGACTCGTTTGGTTTCTGGAAGTGAGAGATAGTCAACAGTCGGTCTTCCAAAGACCGAGCTTAATATTATTAGACTCGGTCTTTGGAAGACCGAGTCTTGAAGCTGATAGCAAAGTTTTGCAATCAGCTTCAAGACTCGGTCTTCCAAAGACCGAGTCTAATAATATTAAGCTCGGTCTTTGGAAGACCGACCCTTCAAGCTGTGTATTTTTTTTTGTATCAACCATATGTTCAGTCCTATTCTTATCAACAAATTTCACAAGCTCAACATCCAAACTTCATAACTTCAACATCCAAACTCAACAAAGCCACAACACATCACATCCAAACTTGAAGCTCAACAAAGCCACAACACATCCAAACTCAACATCCAAACTTCATAAATCAACACATCTGAACTTCACAAATAAACACAAGAAACAATCTTCAACTTCACAAATAAACATCTGAACTTCATAAATCAACACAAAAAGCACCACTCCAATATCACCACTCCAACTTCACAAGAAACAATCTTAATCACAAAATAAAGCCACACCACACCAATATCAACACTCCAACAAAATCACCACTCCAACTACCAATATCACCACTCCAACTAATTCCCAAAACTGAGCAATTTTAATAACTTCATCAACTACCAATTTTAATAACTTCATCAATCTCAACCACATCAACAATTTTAATAACTTCATCTCAAACAGAAGAACATTTCAAAAATACTACATTAACAAAACTACAAGATCAGCTACCAAGTTAAAAAAATAAAAAAACTACATTAAAAAAAACTACATTAAAAAAT
Source organism: Hemerocallis citrina (assembly GCA_017893485.1). Lineage (NCBI taxonomy): Eukaryota > Viridiplantae > Streptophyta > Magnoliopsida > Asparagales > Asphodelaceae > Hemerocallis > Hemerocallis citrina. Next base: position 94,947,235 of record CM030361.1, read on the forward strand.
ACTACATTAAGAATACTACATTAAAAATACTACATTAAAAAAACTACAAAATCAAAATAATTAAAAATATTACATCAACTACCAAGTTAAAAAATTATTACAACAAACTAACGATATTAATAACATCACAAGTCAAGGGTCCGGTGTGAAGTAGATTGGGGGTCTTCTGTGTCGTCTACGACGATGGGGAGTTGCCTGTGTCAGTGCAGACAACGGGATCTCCGGCTGTTCTTCAATCTCATCCCCAACGAGTTGTTCTTCATCATCCCTTTCAATATTAGGATCTGCTTCTTGTTCGTGTTCCGAATCACTTCGAGGTTGAGGTGGCGGCCTATGAACAGTTCTCTTTCGTCGTTGACCAGTACGACCGCCGGTTCGATGTGTGGGGGTCCTAAGTATCGCATCTAATGTTGCGCCCTCCCCCACAAGATCAGCTTGTGCACGGCAACACGATAACATCTCCCGTACAGTAACCTTCGTCTGATCGGCGATGTTGCTATTTAGCATAGAAGCACATTTCTTGGCAAGGGACCAAGTCTGGGTCAACTGAGAAACATGAAAGGTTGAATTAGATGCACATAAATATATAAAAATATATTGATATATAAATTTTGAAAATTTAAAACGAAACATTAAAACTTACAAAGCCACGAATAGCGGATCCCTTTGGTTGGTACATCGGCAACCTCACCGAATGCTCATCTACTGGTTCGGTCCCTGGTCGACGTATCGGTACAACGACTCCAGCAGGAGCCTGCAACGGTGGGGAAATGAACCGTCTAGTGACTCTCTCGTACCAAGACAAGTACACACCATGCAAGGAGAGGTCAAAAGGTAGGGTGTCAACGATGATTTCTTCGAAACGGTTAATGTTCCATCTCTGAACGTATTCGAAGAAGCAAGTGGCCCAGTTGTGTCCCGGTGTACGGCCCATTCCAGTGATGTTATGCATCTCGGCATTGAATGGCACGGTAACTGGAATCCCCTGGTGCAGACCAAACTGCCGTAAGACCCTATCGGGGTAGTAGAACTCAACAACCCCAAAGTTGATTAGAGGTGCTTTATTGAGCCACAAATTACGCCTGAACGTACAGATAGGTGGCAGTCGAATCAGTCGCTCCTCTGTGTACGGGGTCCACACCACACAGTCAGCGGCCAACCTGTCCAACTCGTCGCGGTAGTATGTCAAGCACCTGTTGGGGTTGGCCGTCCATGTCAGTTTTCCTGTCCAATACACACCAATCGGAGGTAGCATGTCCATATCTTCAGGAAGAACTCTCCAATGTTGGGACTGGATCCGTACTACGGGCCGACCTACGTGAATCCGTTCCCAACTCCATATCTGCAGTAAAATTAGAGGTCCATTCATCTGGTTCGAACCTATACTGCAGAGACACAGACTCCGATACAGTGCCGATAGAATTGCACTGCCCCAATTGAAACGGCCGATCCTACCTATATCGGCAATTAGGAGCAAGAACATCAGTGCTACGGTATTCCCGGTCGAGTTTGGAAACAAGACCGTGCCGAATAGCGTTAGAATATATGCCCTAAAGTAGCACTCCACCTCCGCTGCAGTTGAAGCGTCATTCAATCTATCTTTGAACGTATCCTTCAACCACTTTAGGCGGATAAATTTCCCATTTATCGCGCCAGCTTCCACTTCAACCCCTAAGAACTCCTCCACTATATACACGGGATCGAAGTCCATCGATCCTGTCACTGCCTCTCCATCGATTGGAAGCCCGGTTAGTATAGCAACGTCTTGTAAAGTCACCGTCATCTCCCGGACTGGCAGGTGAAATGAGTGTGTCTCGGGCCTCCATCGTTCAAGCAGTGCTTCGAGAAGTGGACGGTCGCACTTGATGGATGTCATCATGGAAATACCGTAGAACCCACAATCTCTAAGCATCTCGTGTATGCGTGGGTGCACAGGTAGCGGATGCCCAGTCCTAAAAAGGCACTCCGTAGCCTCGCCGTTCCAAACATACTGCGATCGATGCATCGGCTGGAGAGTGAGAAGTGAAGGGTCGAGTGGTCCGGGGCCTGCAGGAGGGATGTATGACGACGAAGGGCCCGCCTTGAAATCAACCTACATAACAATAACATTTACATCAGTAGACCGAAATATAATACAATTCTATTAGAATCAACATTTAATTACTTACATTAGTAGCATCGGTAGAAGCACGACCACGACCACGACCACGACCACGATCACGGCCACCGCGATTACGTGGAGGTCTACTACTTTCTCCTACCTCCATGTTACCCCTTGTGCGTGCCATTTACAATAGAGTACAAATCCTACAAGTTCAACAAAAATGTTATTAACTACACAAAAGCTAGATATAAAAACAAATTATATATAACAAAGCCGTTCATTCTCTAATTTTAGCAAAAAACTAGAGTATAACAAATTCAACAAATTCTATACATAACCTAGACTCTATAAAATTCTAAAAAACTAGATTCAACACATACTATATGGAATTCTATACAAATTTGATTCAGCAACAAAATTCTATTCAACAAGGTTTCAATAACTCTATCAACTCTTTCAACAAAATTCTATACAAAATTGAACTCTTTCAACTCAATATTTCTTTCAACTCTTTCAACAGAATTCTTTTCATTCCAACTTCAACTCTTTCTTTTTGAAAATCAATAACTCAAAAAAATTTGGGTATTAATACTAAAATTAACTCAACTATTTCTTCAACATATACAATCATCGTCAAAGTCTTTCCATGTAATATTATGCTTATATCATTATAAACACCATAATATTTCAGTTTTTTCCAACAGAATTAACACACCCAATGCATCCATCACCATCATCATTGAAACTCTAAATTTCTTCGCATTGGTGAAGATATACCTTCAACTTCCTTGGGTCACTTGTCATATAAGGGTTTTATTTTATTTTGAATCATTGTTTCAATTTTAAAAGGAGCAGGAAGATATTATTTGGAGTATCAGTCTTACCAAATGCCTTGTGTGTCTGAATACTTTTCCTTGTTGGCCTCCAATTAAGTATCAGTCTGGTATATACCTTTTTTTTTGTTTTTGTAAAAAGGCCTTAGCCCTGTGTGGCACATACTGATAGTTCAAATATCAGGAAGTGCTCACTATTTCTTTTTGAACATCAATAACTCAACTCTTTCATTTGGAACATCAATGCTAAGCAAAATTAACAGTGAAAATAACATCAATAAACTAATCTACTTTGTCAACAACAAATCAAATTCAACTAATGAACTTCACAATAGCATCAACACTAACACAAATTTTGCTTACGAAAAGCTTCAGAAATATACCTAACAAGTAGGAGAATCCGAACACGAAGGCGAAATTGGCGAGAAGAGCAAGATCCTACAACCGAAATCTTCCAATTATGGGTATTCGGGGTTTAGGGTTTAAGGAAAGAATTGATTTTGGGGAAGAGGATTTTGTAAAATCGAAAATGAATTAAAGAGTAATTGGTTTTGGGAAGTTCAACATTCGATTAAGAGAGTAATCGAACGGAAAAGTAGGGATTGCGAGGGATTCGTTGAGGGAAAGAGCGAAAAGAAATAACAATCGAAAGTGAAGAAGAAGAAGAAAGAAAGGGGATCTGCGGTTATAAAAACGCAGAGTCAAGACTCGGTCTCTCAGAGACCGAGTCTAGTGCAAATAGACTCGGTCTTTGAAAGACCGAGTCTTGCTGTTTGATTTTTCAAAGCGCAAGACTCGGTCTTTCAAAGAGAGACCGAGTGGGGCGCTTTGGGAATTAAAAAAAAAAGTAGGGCGGTTTGGGAAAAACTTTGCAAAAATGGGGCGTTTTGGGAAAAAATTCAACAAAGAACACATCCCGATGTGGTACATCCAGGCTGTCCTTGGAGATTTCGTGCAATGATTCCAACTAGACAGACCCACTTTGTTGTGACGAAATTAGGAGGTTCTCATACCTGCATTAATCCAACATTCATACAGGATCACAGGAAAGTTGACTCCAAATTAGTTTCAAATTTAATTTTGCATGTTGTGAAGGCACAAATAAGTATAACTCCAAAGACGATCATTGAGATAGTGTTGAAAGACGTCAATTATAAGATTTCTTACAACAAGGCATGGCGGGGGAAACAAAGAGCGATTGAGAGGCTCTACGGTGGGTTTGCCGAAGCATATACGAAGTTGCCTCTTCTATTATCAGCACTGCAAGCTTCAAACCCGGGTACATATGTAAAATGGGATAAAGTTCCGTTCGGTCCAGGTGAGGAGACATTTAAGAGAGTTTTCTGGAGTTTTGCAGCTTCAACAGAAGGATTCAAGTCTTGCAGACCAGTAATAAGTATTGATGGTACATATTTGTACGGTAAATATAAGGGATGTTTACTGATAGCGGTGGCCGCTGATGCTAGTGATCGGCTATTTCCATTCGCCTTTGCCATAGTCGATGCAGAAAGTATAGAAAGTTGGACTTGGTTCATGAGCTGTATTCGATACTACGTCACGGACCGTCAAGGGCTATGCGTAATCTCCGATCGTCATGCCGGTATTCTCTCGTGCATGGAGTTGCAAAACGGAGCTTGGAATGAGCCACATGCTTATCACCGTTACTGCATGCGTCATTTTGCTACGAATTTTCTTTCAAAATTTGGTAACAAAGAGTTGAGGAACAAGATAAAGTTTGTTTCGTGTCAAAAACAACCCAAAAAGCTCCAAAAAGGAATGGCGGAGATTGAGTCGGTGAAGGTCGAGGCGTATAATTGGCTCAAGGAGAAACCAATAGAGAAATGGGCATTAGCCGCAGATGGAGGTCGTCGGTACGGCATCATGACTACAAATAGTAGTGAATGTTTTAATTCTGTGTTGAAAGGGGTACGTAGCTTGCCCGTTACAGCTATTGTTAAGATGATATTCTATCGTCTTAATAGTTACTTCACTGAACGTCGTCAGGCCGCACAGAAAATGATAATTGATGGGAAAGAGTGGTCTCCACATGTTGAAGCTCTTCTTGATAAACGCCGAGAGAGAGCTAACTCACACGAAGCTATAATGTTCCATCATAGCCCCGGTGTATTTCAAGTTAAAACAGGTATTAGATTTGAAAGAAATCGACAAAGGGGTGGGAATCTGCATATTGTCGACTTAGGAGCCCGTACTTGTACCTGTCATAAATTCCAGCTTTACCATTTGCCTTGTTCTCATGTTTTAGCTGCTTGTGCATCCAGGGCTTTGGATTACCGGCCTTATGTTGACCCTTTCTATTCTACCGATTGCTTATTTCGCACTTGGCAACCAACTTTCAATCCAATCCAAGATGAAGCTTACTGGCCTGCACAATTGGGACCAACACTGAAAGCGGATGACACACTCAGAAGATGTCGGAAAGGTAAACCTAGATCTACGCGGATTCGGAATGACATGGATGTTACAGACGGAGTTGCTACAAGGATAACCTGTTCCGAATGCAATCAAACAGGACATAATAAGTGCCGATGTACGAAGAGGAAAATCTCTGGTGGGACTCGTACGTCGCAGGTAGTATCGAATATTTGGTGCAGCATTTTATCATATTAACCAACATGTAATGGTGATTGAATTGTTAATTAATTGTACATTTAAATTATTCATATTTGGTTGCAATGCAGGATGAAATCTTGAATACAACCAGTAGATGCGGAAGAGGAGGGGCTGCACGGGGTCGTCTTGCGCAAAGTCCGAGGAGCACTGCAGATATGTCGTCTGTCGATTGATGACCGTAAACCATATGGACAATATTAAGTTCCAATTTGTGTTAGTTGAATTTTGATGTATAGTTTTTGGTAGTCGAATGCTGATGTATAGATTTTGGTAGTCGGATTTTGATGTATAGATTTTGGTAGTCGACTGATTTTCTCCAATCATATAGATTTTGAAGTTTTTCCAATGTATAGGTTCGCAACTAAAGTATAATCACTGACCTTGTTGTCTAGAAGGCTTGTAATATATAGTTTTATTTGGGACTGGTGACTATTGCACATGTCTATTTTCAATGGTTTTGTGTATCCCAATGGTATGTTTGTTGTCTAAGTTTCATATTTGGTTGTGGTATGTGTACATTTTTGATTTAAATGTTTATGTGGTGTTGAAATGTTGGGTACACTCCCATTGTTGTGAGGGAAGTGATTGTTCAAATGTTGGGGTAGCAAGATGATTATCTTAAATGTGCTGTTGAAATGTAGCAACTGAAGTAGCAAGACAAAATTTGTATTGAGGAAGTGATCAACTTTTGGTTGTAGTCTTATTCTGTTTGTACTTAGGTCGTGAATGCCAATCGCGACCACAACTAATATAGGTCGCTATTGGCATAAGCGATTATGCTGTAACCAAAAATACTTCTCTGTGAAGATGACTCAGAATTGGGCTACTACTGTGGCCGCGAATGCCAATAGCGACCTCAGTTAACTGTGGTCGCGATTGCCATTCGCAGCCACAGTATTGACCCATTTTGAGTCATATTTACAGAGAAGAGGTCGAGAGCTACTTCTTCTATGTGAATTTAACTCAAAATGGATCACTACTGTGGCCGCGAATGCCAATAGCGACCTCAGTTAACTGTGGTCGCGATTGGCATTTGCGGCCACAGTGGTGGCCTATTTTGAGTCATATTTACAGAGAAGAGATCGAGAGCTACTTTTTCTCTGTGAATTTAACTCAAAATGGGCCACTACTGTGGCCGCGAATGCCAGTAGCGACCTCAGTTAACTGTGGTCGCGATTGGCATTCGCGGCCACAGTAGTAGCCCATTTTGAGTCATATTTACAGAGAAGAGGTCGAGAGCTACTTCTTCTCTGTGAATTTAACTCAAAATGGGTCACTACTATGGTCGCGAATGCCAATAGCGACCTCAGTTAACTGTGGTCGCGATTGGCATTCGCGGCCACAGTAGTGGCCTATTTTGAGTCATATTTATAGAGAAGAGGTCGAGAGCTACTTCTTCTCTGTGAATTTAACTCAAAATGGGCCACTACTGTGGCCGCGAATGCCAATAGCGACCTCAGTTAACTGTGGTCGCGATTGGCATTCGCGGCCACAGTAGTGGCCTATTTTGAGTCATATTTACAGAGAAGAGGTCGAGAGCTACTTCTTCTCTGTGAATTTAACTCAAATGGGTCACTACTGTGGCCGCGAATGCCAATAGCGACCTCAGTTAACTGTGGTCGCGATTGGCATTCGCGGCCACAGTAGTGGCCTATTTTGAGTCATATTTACAGAGAAGAGGTCGAGAGCTACTTCTTCTCTGTGAATTGAACTCAAAATGGGTCACTACTGTGGCCGCGAATGCCAATCGCGACCACAGTTAACTGAGGTCGCGATTGGCATTCGCGGCCACAGTAGTGACCCATTTTGAGTCATATTCCTTATGGTTACAGCATAATCGCTGATGCCATTCGCGACCTATATTAGCTGTGGTCGCGATTGGCATTAGTGACCACAGCATAAACAGAATTAGCCTACAAACCACAGTAGTTGATCACTTCCTCAATACAAATTTTGTGTTGCTACTTCAGTTGCTACATTTCAACACCACATTTAAGATAATCATCTAGCTACCCCAATATTTGAACAATCACTTCCCTCACAACAATGGAAGTGTACCCAACATTTCAACACCACATAAACGTAAACATTTAAATAAACATTTAAACATACCAAACTTACCATAAAAGTCATCCACCACTAACACATTAAGAATATAACAAAAGTAGCATAAACGTGGTTACAAACTTGAAACAACAAAATACACTAATATTAGATTGGATTCTTCAATAATGTTGGAGAAGGCTACGACGGGGTATACAAATTGGGCTTGGTTCTCTTACGCACGGGCCGTCGTTGACGAGTCACTTGTGTAATTTGGGAAATTAGCATCTCGTCTGGAACTTCTTTCTCAATTTCATGTGAAGGTTGTGCTTGCTCAATAGGTGGCCGCTCAGGTTCTATTTCTTGTTCACGGATAACTAGTGCATGTTGCACCGTTCGTTGTGGTTCATCTGTTTTCTCATCACTATGTTCTTCTACCCGTTCTTCAACACGTCCTTCGAGACGTTTGCTTGATCGTGTTGCCTTCTTATTCTTCCTTTGCTTACGAGTTGATGTGTTGTGAATGGGGGAGCTTAGCATTGCGTCAAATCTCGCCACCTCACCAACCTCCTCAATAGCCGTACGACACGGTGCGAGAATCTCGCGTGCACGATCCTTTGCGGCTTGAGCGACATTACTGCCAAGTACTTATGTGCATTTCCGTGCTACAACCCAGACTTGGTCAATCTGCAAAAAGAAATACAAAAAAGATTAAGAATCTACTATGGACTAATCAATTAAACAAGTAACAAATAAGCAAACTTGCCAACAAAAAATTATGTGAATCAAGAAAAAGACAAACGATCTATCATACAATTTTCGACTCGAAGATGCCTTCGGTTGGTACATGGCTTGCAAAGAGGAATGGCCGGGTGCGGGTTCAACCTCGGCACTTGGTATAGGCAGTTGGACACCGGTGGGCAATGATGTACGTGGCGCCACATACAAACGGGTGATCCGTCATATGGAGGAATACCTATTATAACAGTAGCATACCTCTGCTCATTCCAAGAGTTCACATGAACTTGATGATGGGAAGCCCAATCATGGTCGGGGACACGACCAACCCCTTTCACTTTGTGCAGGAGAGTGTCGTATGATCACGGTGGGGGGATGTCTTGTTGTAGTCCAAATTGACGAAGCACACAGTCGAAGAAGTACATCTCCACAATACTGAAATTGACAAGCGATGATCTGGTCAACCAAAGATTGCTATGTTCGGTGCAGATGGGAGGTAACCTTTCCAATCGGTTGTTGGAGTATGGTTCCCAAACAACAAACTCCTCTCTCAACATATCCAGCTCATCTCTATAGTAGGTTACCACCCCACGTGGGTTATCTCTCCACGTATGCCCCCCGGACCAATAAACTGCGATGGGAGCCAGCATGTCGGCATTCGCTGCGTCCCTCATCCACCCATCTGATTGCCGGGTGATGCGAGACCTACCTAAGTGTAAGTGTTCCCAACACCAGATCTGGAGTAGCAGCATCGGATCAGTCATCTCTTTCGCCATCAATGCCCCGTTACAAAGACTTCTGTATAAGGAGGCTAGCGCTGCACTACCCCAACTGTATTGCCGAACTCTTGTCAAATCACCAATTAGTGGCAAATACATTATAGGCACAACGTCACCCGTGGAGTTGGGAAAGAGAACACCTCCGAAGACTGTCATCAGATAAGCCCTAGTGTAGCATTCAATATCATAATCACTGGAATTGTTGGTTAGGAAATTTTTAAATGTTCTCTTCAACCAACTTAATCGAATTGAGACCCCATCAAATGTACTATCATCCGACACCCGACCTAGGAAGTCCTCCACAAGTTGTTCCTTATTGAAGGCCATTGTTCCCGTGACCGCGAATCCATCAACTGGTAGTCCAGATATAACCGCGATATCCTGAAGTGTGATGGTCATCTCTCCAACGCCAAGATGAAACGTGTGTGTTTCCGGCCTCCATCGCTCGAGTAAGGCTGTTAGTAGTTATCTGTCGAGCTTGGTTTTTTATATTAGGCCTAAACCATAGAAGCCGGCCTGAACAAGGAGTTGGTGTGTCAGTGGATGCATAGGCAATGTCTCATGCGTGCGGAAACTACACTCTCGAGATGTACCGTCCCACACCCGTTGGGATCTATGTGTCCACTGCAACGTCAATAACGTCAGGTCATGAGGGCCTGGTCCCACAAGTGCAGCATGAGAAGAACTAGCTTGACCGGACGGTGCAGACGTAGACGGGATATTGCCTTGGCCACCCTGAGGATAAAATATACTATGTTTAGTTAACACTCCATAGGTTGAAATATACTATTTATTCATTACAAAATAATAGTTCATACCCCGGGCCTAGCACTGCTTGATCCCGCTCCCATCGTTCTGACCATATTTGAGTAGATTACCTATCAAAGTATAAGCAAACAAGTAAGTATGATAAGTACTCACTTAACACAAATAACTAAATCACTAAAATGTTGAGAGTGTTCATATGTCATCGAAGAAGTACTCATTCAACCAATTTGGTAGGATATTTTGTCAAAGTACATTATCATATATAAAGCAAGGATACAAACAGAATGCCTATTGTTTGCCAAGTTTATTTTGGTCTATGTATCTTCTCATTTTTCTTCCAATTTCTTTCTTGATTTTGAGGGCTAGATACTATCATCAACACAAAAACATAGAGTTCTAGTAAATCAAGATTTATGGATAACATGAATGTACTTATCCTTATCGTCACATAACATGAATATTGCGGAATAATAGGTTATGTTTGTGAATATACCTTTCCTTTTATTTGTATGTATGTCCATATATCTCTTCAGGGAAAAAAAACATCAGGGCCATATATGTATTCCCAAGTGCAGAATCAAAACTAATAAATACCACAACACTTGAGCACGGACATTGACATTGATATCAAACTAATTCCGGAATTTTATCCTGTATGCTCTTCAATTCTTCTTTTAAGCATAAATTAATTCCATGTAATGTGTATGTTGTCTACAACACAAATTTTCCTAACTTACTATCCAACACTAAGTATTCCTCTAAAGGTATCCAATTTCTCAAAAATATCTCAATAAACAAATAACCAATTTTGGGTCACATTATTAACAACAAGTGCAAAAAATTTGTAAGCAACACCGACAATCAACCATCACAATACTATACTAGGCATACCTCGTTAGGGTTTAGAGATTGGAGTTGATATGGGGATTTCCAAATTCCTTAGTAATGAGAGAGATTTGGCGATTACACGATCTGTGAGGAGGGAGATCGGGTGGGGAAGAAGGAAACTTGGATTAATTGATTTTTGGGAGAGAAATTAGGGTTTAGGGTTTAGGGTTTTGGAGAGATACGATGGGCCGCTATTGGGGAAGAAGGGGAGAAGAAGAGATAGATTGAAATAAGAATTAGGGAAATAGTGGGGTAGTCGTAAGTTAGAAGCATTCGGGGGCCCATATGAGGTTACGATTGCCACTAGCGACCTCAGTTAGAAGAGGTCGCTAGTGCCAATAGCGACCAGTCTACTACCTCTTCATTTTTAATCCCCTTCGTACACAGCCAAGTGTGGAAGCACAAAATTGCTATCTATGAAGAGGCCGCTAATCCCAATAGCGGCCGCTGCTGACGTGGCAGAGGCTAGCCCACGAACACTAATAGTTTGGGATCTGACCTAAAAACGCAAATACTATCAAAAAGTGGCCTAGTACGGCAAAAAATTCAAAAACACAAGGGTCTTCCTAATCCCTTGAACAGAGAACTCGCAGAAAATTTTATGATCTTTGCCTGTGGCTTTCCAGTACCCAGAGGCTATAGCTCGGTTAGTGCACGACCCATTTGGGTACTTCTTGTCTGTGGGCAGAAGAAAAACCACTCCAAATCTCTGTTGGGAAGTAACGATTTCTCTACAAAGAATAAAAAAGGTATATCAGAGAATTTAGTCGATGATTTAATTGACTTCACAAATAAAAGTACCCAATTATAGCAGCGATTTTGATGGAAGAATTAGATGGGATCGTACAACTTAAAACTTTTTGAGGATGATAAAAAGATTGGTCTACTACCGACTTTTAGAAAAAGAGGACAGATGCTCCCAGAATTTTTTTATAAAAAAATTCCTTTGAAAAATTCAGTTTCAACCAAATTTAGGTTGAGAAATATTTGAACATGACGATCCATCTAAATTCAAAATATCCACCACTAATATATATATATATATATAACACACACACATAAAAATTTGAGTTTCTCTAGCTAGATTTTTTTAGAGAGAGAGAAGCTCCTCACAAAACCTAAAGAAAATAAGAGAAAGATAGGAGCAGCCGGTGCTAGTGGAGGGGGGACCACTGTGCCTCCGATGTGGTGGGGTGTTCGTCGGAGCCACAGATTATACGAATAGATGAGGTTTTTTGAGTTGTTGGTGTCCGGTTGGCGAGGCGGGGATGATCAACGACATGAGGGCTGACGTCGTGTGCGGGAGTTGCGCAGCCGGGAGAAATGGTGGTTGCACAGGTGATGGAGTTGCTACCGTTGCTAGGAGTTGTTGTCATCGGGGCTTTAAGAGCAGGTGATGGAGTTACTGCCGGCTGAGAGATGTTGAGAGCTGGGAGAGGCTAGCTCGGTGGGAGTGAACGATAGCAACGTCGGGCTGCCATTAAGGGATGGGAAAGGATGTCACCGGGTGATGCGAAGCTTACGTCGGGGATGGCTCAGCAGGAGAGAACGACGACAACGTCGGAGCTGCCATTGAGGGGAGGAGGTGTACCGATGGGAGGCATTGTTAGGATTATGTCTTGTATACTCGTTATTCAGATTAGCAGAAGTTACGAAAAAGCATGGAAGTCGAAGCAGTCGAAGAGAGTCGAAGATGAAAACAGTAAAGCAGGTGCAAGCAAAGTTGTGGTAGATTGTCCAAGGCCGTGGTCGACTGCACACCCGACAGCCCAATGTACATGATTTTCCCGAGAAGGGGACAGTCGACCGCACTTGTGGGTGCAGTCGACCGATCGTGACACTATGTTATTTTGGGCCACGATTTGTTAAGTCGTTAGCCCAATCTTCAACTTCAAATCAGATTGTACGGCTCCTATTCAGTTACTTCTTGTACAAGATATATCGAACGACTGAGAATCAAGATTAACCTAGGGTTCTCTATATTATTCTTCTATATATTGTTGTTGTTAGGTTTTGTGAGAAATTAACAATTGGGAATTAGGGTTAATATCTAGATAAAGGTTGCTTGAGATATTCACCCTACGTATCAAAATTGGAATACCTAGACTGCTATCACAAGCCAGTTTTTATTTCTAAATACTAGTTTGGGTACTGGGTTCTCAACTCACTCAACCCACGCTTCGATATCCATACAATTAGTACGTGTAACACACATGTTACCCATAAAATAATATTACACATAATATTGTTCATATAGTGAGAATATACCTATATATTCAACAATCTCCTCCTATATTCTCAGTATATAGACGTACTGGATTATCTCATCAGTTCAACATGAAGCTGACTGGCTGATAGCAGTCTTAAAATAGAAGAAATGCATCACTCAATATACGGTTCATAAGGACTAAATCGATTATAAATCCAAATAATTCAAATAGACTAAACCAAAATAATTAAATAGTTTTCAAACCATATCACAATAGAATAGTTCACAATGACTAAACCAACTGGAATAATCTGTCATAGTTTCAAAATCAAACAAAGCAAATAAACTTTAAGAATAAAATATGAGTTTTAAGCTCATGAACACAAGAGTCTTAAACTCAACAGAAGTTTTACTAAGCAAGTGACTAATTTATTCTCGAAAGAAATAAACTGAAACCCTATCCTTGCACACTGCTTTATGTTTACTCCTCCATTTTGAGCAAATCATTATTTTTGAAATCTATGTTGATAGATTCAACTCCTTCATCTTTACTAGCTTATTGAACACAAGAATATCAAGAGACACATCTCTAAGAATTCCAACAAATTTCACAAAGTATCTAGTTCCACAAAAGAACTTAGTACAATTCATAATTAGCTTAGCAAAAATGTAATGCAAGCATTACAATCAAGTTTCTTTAACTAAATAAAAAACAAGAACTATTATAGTTTATACACAAGAACTATACTATGTTTCATATTGGAATAATAGAACAGTCAAATCAATTATGGTTAATTCTGAATCATCAAAATTGGAATGAAACAAGAATCCATAAAAGAGATATATCATTAAAATTGGAATGATATAACGACATTCTAAAAATTAGAAACACATCGACAAGTTTTCATGTTTCGTATTGAAATAATATGATTATTCTAAGTAAATTCCCTAGATATATAAGACCATCAAAATTGAAATGACATTATATATTTGTGGAATTTATGTGGAATCATCAAAATTATCTAAAATATGTCAATTGCCTAAAATTGATACTTAAGTTTGAACTTCTCTATGGCTCCAATTGGATTCTAAATTTCAAAACAATTAAGATGTTAAAGCTTTGACTCAATAGCTTTCAACTCCATTTCCCCAACAGTTTTGATAATTAGATCGCTTTCAAGTCTTTTAGCAAGAGCATTAGTCATACTTATCGCAATTGCACTTTATCTATGAGAAAGTTCAACTAGGCTTCTTTCAGCCTTAATATACTCCTCTTACTATTATAGAGTGAGATATGAGCTACAGTGCATTGTAGCTTGATAGTCGCATAACAGAATTAGAGAGTTACTTAAACTTCTTAATGGATAACTAGCAACAATTTCTTCAATCCACTCAGCCATTTTCCCTGCAGAGGATAACACATAAAGGTCTGATTTCATAGATTATAGTACAGTGCCTGTTTGCCTTTTAATTTCCATAACAATTATGTTCCTCCTAGTGTAAATACATATCTACTAATTATCGACTTTCACTAAATTCTGAGCATCATAATGCATCAGATCAGTCATTCATTCGAAGAATGACTAGAGTAGCACAAAACAAACTCTTGAATACCACTCAGGTATCTCATTAGCCTCTTAAGGGTACTCAAATGTGTATGGAATTATTAGTGAATCTACAGATCATACCTATCTCAAAGGCTATGTCTATTCTATTGCAGATCTTTGTATATATGAGACTGTCAATTCCTTTAGAATGATCTATCTGTCTTATAGTAGTACGATTATTAGGTGTCAACCTTTTATCATAATCATAAGGTATTTCAAAACACACTTTCAATCACTATATCCCTACTTTTGAAACACATTTTTATTTGATGAGTTTGACTAATAGTTATCCCTTGCCAACTGAAACTCGCCCTTATACCTATGGTGTCCACAGTACCTAGTTTTCATGTTGAATTCTTTGGATAGCACAATTTTAACTTCATTTGTAATAGAGATGTCACTTCCAAAAACACGCATGTCAACAGAACAAAAAAAATAATAGCCACTATATTTGACACACCACAAAGTTGAAGGCACTGATCTGAATTACTTGATTCATATACTAGACTCTTTCAAAAATTTGTCAAATTATTTATTCGTCGGCTATACATATTTTAAGAACATACAATGATTTTACTAAATTGTAAATCTTGTTCACTAAACATATTAGTTCAAAACTTTCCAGTACAAAACTGTTCAGTACAAAACATCAAGTACAAAACTTTTTAAATATCCTTTATGAATGACAAAATTTTCAATAGATGTAAGGGTAAGAAGAATACTTTTTGTAGCAATATGAAAAATATGTGAGTAGACATCAAATAAATCTACCCCATTTTTCTCAGTCAATCTGTTACCTACTAAAATACATTAAAATTGCTACTGAACAATCAAAATTAAGTTTATTCTACAAAACCCCACTTACTTACTATAGTTTTAACTCCTTTCGGCAAATCAACTAAATTGAAGTATTATTGTATGATACAAAATCATCTCATTATCTACTAAAGACTCTTCTTAGTTCATTTGTCATTCAAGTTTATGTGTCATTATGACTGGTTCTTGATTCCAACAGTGAATCATTGACTATGTCAGTAGAACTAGATAATTTCATGCACTTATCTTTGATGAACACATTCTCAAAAAACATTGTTTGTCTAGATTATACTAATACAAATTAGATAGATCTAAAATCTGTCCATAGAACCATATTTTGTACTTTCTATGCACACACAAATATTTGTTATAGGTCCTACTTTAGGCCTTCTAGGGTCATGTACTCTAACAGATGTATCACAACACAAATTTTTTACTTTAACAAAATTATTCGTGTTTTCATACCATGATCTACAAGGTATATTCAATTTAGAGTGTAGTAATACATTAGAGATATGATTAACAATAGAACATCACTCATAATTACACAAGACAAACAACAGTCAATAATATGGAATTCAACATTTCACTAAGTGTTTGATTCTAACTTTTATCAATATCAACTGTTGTAAGTAGTGTGCAGTAGAGATTATGCCATATGCAAACTTCTCTAAAGTTGTTAAAACATATTCACTACCTCTATCAAATCTGAACCCTTGATTTTTAGCATTTAACTATAATTTTAATTCATTAAGAATAATAAGTGCTTCATTCTTCATATATATGACAGACTTATATTAATTATCTACAAAAGCGATTAAATACTTCTGACCAACAATTATCTCACATAGTCACAAAGCTACTGAGATCACAAATATCAGAATGTATTGATTCAAAAAGTTATGAACTCTTAGAGACCATACAAAATGACTTTCTAGTAATCAAAATCTGAATTCAAACTTCACATTTGTCATATTTAATGATGTGTCATTTAGTAGAATTATAAGTTTTAACAAGAACAAACAATTTAATATATAGTTCATAGTGATTCTAAATTTCAAAACAATTTGGATGTTAAAGCTTTTTACTCAATAGCTTTTAACTTCATTTTCCCCACAATTTTGATAATTAGATCACATTTCCTCACAAACAATTGAATATGTAGTTCTCAAATCCTAACCAATTATGTTATGTTCAAGAACACAATTAGAACTATTATTATTAATTGTCTCATTTGTTAAACTCAACTTATACATGCGATTGACAATATATGTACTTTATAAGAGTTAATACAAAATTATTCTATCACATTTTACAAAATTGTTTGCTTTCTCTAATGGTTCTAACAATGTCCACTTGCTTAAACACATTGAGCAAAGAGTTCTTTCCTTTATTCGTTCTTCATCATCTTCATAACGCTAAATGAGATAATGACTAACATATTATAATTCAACTTTGCACACACTGTACAATGAACGAGAAAGAACAAAATGTAACTAATAGAGTCATATCCTACATTAAGAGATGCTCTCTCCTAAGTTACAGACATTTGTTATACATTTTATACATCAAAAAATTTTATTTTATTTTATTAGAGAAGCAAATATATGATCTCACACAAACTGCAAATAATGAATTTGTCAAAACATCTGTACACATAGTATGATAAAATACTTAACAATCTTAAACATGCTAGTTTTTTTTTTTTGACTGGCAAAAGGTAGGAAAGTCCTACCTCATAGATGATATATATATATATATATATATATATATATATATATATATATATAACAGAAAGCATAATAGTCAGTACAAAATCTGTTGTAGGAAGTTGCTCGGATTATGGAAGAAGTCAAGTTCGAGATGGCATGCCTGTGGATCGTAGAGAGGGCAGCGGACATCTGTCGTACACCTCTACTAGAGCCACCAACATGATCTCATCCCTCTTCTCCTTCCTTACAACGATCCGAAGCATTCGAACCCCTTAGCAGACATAGCAAAATCATGAAGCAGAGTTTAACATAAATAAAAGACATCGGACTTGGCACAGTCCCAAAAGTACAGTTATAAAAAATAGAAGAGACATTAAAGCAGTGAAGCATAAGCGATTATGTTGCATTACCATCAGCCGCCCCCCCTTGATCGGGTCGCATTAAATCACTCTCACCCGTCCTTCCGAGCTCCTCCAAGATTCTGGTTTTTTTCTTCGATTCACCACTTGAATCTAGCCATTGAGAAAACCAGAATTTAGTGTTAGATATCAGCTTAACCACCGAAGATTGTTTGCTAGAAAAAATTCTATCATTTCTAGCATTCTAAATAGTCCAACAGATAGCAATAGTGATGAGATGCCATGAGTGTGTGAATTTGTGTTTTGTGTGATCAAAACACCAAGTGGAGAAGCATTCCGAAATAGACTCTGGCAGGCTGTTGATATCAAACGCTCGTGTGAAGTGAAGCCATGTTTGAGTAGCCTTCGGGCACTCATAGAAGATGTGATAGGTGGTTTCAGTATGATATGCATAGTCACTGCATGCCATATCCCCATCCCACCCTTTGGAATGAAGTCTTTTCCTGGAGTTGAGCTTCTCACCATACAACATCCAAGTGAAAATTTTGCATTTTAGGGGCGCACAATTCTTCCAACATGCTCGAAAGAAGGGGAAAATTAGGCCAGAGTTGATAAAGAAACAATAAGCCGATTTGACCGAGAAGCACCCAGCGATGTCATGGTTCCATATAGCTCGATCAGGTTGAAGTGGTGAGGGTTGAAGAGAGGAGATGGTTTGTAGTAGCAGTCTCTTTTTCGACAAGATGTTACTATTGGATGATGTGTGCAGACTAGGGCGCCATGTCCACTGGCCTTGATACAAGAACCCTTGCGATCTTAGGGAAGCTTCTTTGTTCCAAGCTGCTTCAAATAGGTGAGGATAAAGGGTAGCAATGCTGCGCTTGTCAATCCACTTGGATGTCCAGAACTTAGCAAAATCCCATTGCCAAGTTCCCATGAAATCCCTTGGTCGAATTGTTCTTTGAGTTTGTAAAGATTTTTCCAAAAGTCAGAGGATTGGGCCTTACAGACAAAATTGCCGCTGTCGTTGTGGAAGTAAAGTGATTTTAGAGTTTGGGTGCAAAGGGAGTTGTCGGTGTAGAGCTTCCACCACCATTTCATCAGGAGGGCATGATTGAAGTGCTGAAGGTCAAGCACCCCAAGTCCTCCCTGTTTCTTGGGTTGGCAGATATGCTTCCAGCTAGTGCAAGAGACACCCGTAGCCTGCGTGTCACCTCCAACCCAGAAGAATCTACTTCTCATTTGGTCAATACGGGCAATCACCCATCGCGGCAACATGAAGAAAGAGGCAAAATAGGTAGGAAGTGCACTGAGAACTAAGTTGATCAGGATTAGTCGCCCCCCACGAGATAGCAGTCTGCCTTTCCATGTGGATAGCCTCCGCTCAATCCTGAGAAGCAAGGGTTGCCAGTCCCTTTTTTTAAGCCTGCCTTTTGCTAGTGGCATTCCAAGATACTTGGTTGGCAAGGTATCTTGGCTACAGCCTAATATATGAGAAAAAGCGTTGAGCTTGGCTTGAGAGTGTCCAAAATAAGTAATGGCTGATTTGAAAAGATTAATGTGTAGCCCAGAAACATTTGTAAACAGATGCAAGAGCACTTTCAGATGCAACACTTCCTGCTCATCCCCTTTACAGAACAGCAAGGTGTCATCGGCAAACTGCAATATGGAGAGGTTGGCCAGCGAACCTCTTAGGTCAAGCTGGGAGAAGGTACCATTTTCTCTACCAACTTGTAGCATTTGTGCAAGGACATCTACAACCAGGATAAAAAGCATCGGAGAGAGAGGGTCCCCTTGCTTGAGGCCTCTCTTGGAGCCTATGGTCTTCCCCCCTATACCATTGACCAAGATATTAGACTTGGTGGAATGCAGCATTGCTTTAATCCAGGAGCACCATCGAGGCCCAAACCCTCTGGCAATCAGCAGCTGATCCAACAAGCCCCAGTTGAGCATGTCGAAGGCTTTGCAAAAGTCAATCTTTAGCATAATAGAATCAGACTTCTTCGAGCAGCACAAGTTGATGGCTTCGTGCGCAACCAGAAAGTAGTCTACCGTGGATTTGCCCCTGAGGAATGCGCTTTGAGATGAGGAGCCAAGAGAGTGTAGAATGGGACTCAGCCTATTGGCCAGGATCTTAGTGAAGATCTTCATAAAGCAATTGAGCAGGCTGATGGGTCTGTAGTCGGAAACAGTAGAGGCTCCATCACACTTAGGAATGAGCACAACTGTAGAGTAGTTTAACCTATCCATTGAAGCTTCACCATGCTGGAGGGCCAGGAGCATATTGCAGAGGTCATCTTGGATAGTCTCCCAGTGCTGTTGATAAAAATGCATAGAAAAACCATCAGGGCCTGGTGCCTTATCGCCATTCATGCCGAAGACTGCTTTCTTGATCTCCTCCCTACTGAAATCAGCATCAAGTGCGGAGAGGTCAATTATTGATGAAGGGTAAAGGGTAGTCCACTCTATTCTGAAATATGGCTCTGTGTTGGAGCCACAGATGTCTTGAAAGTGAGAGTCGAAGCAGGATCTAATAGTTGATTGATCAGTGATGAGACTTCCATTATGAAGCAGTGAGAAGATGAAATTTTTCCGACGTCGCCCGTTAGCTATTGAGTGGAAGAACTTGGTGTTGGCGTCCCCCTCCTGGAGCCAAGTGATGCGAGATCGCTGTCTCCAATATGTGGTCTCAGCTTGGATAAGCTTGTGATATTCCATGCGAGCCGAATTGAGCTCAGCCGATTGGGAGGAGTCGAGTGTCTGAGAGTCAGCAATGATATCTAAATTATGGATAACTTGGAGCAGAGATTCTTTACGCTTAGGAATGTGGCCAAAGACCTCGTTTCTCCACCTTCTGATTCTTCTCTTAAGTTGGGTAAGTTTGTTGGCAAGGATGTCAACTTTGGAGCCTATACAAATAAAACTAGTCCACCAGCTTGTGATGTTATGATTAAAATCCACATGAGAAGCCCAGGCTTTTTCAAACCTGAAATAGTAAATTTTGTTTTGGATCGCCTGAGAATCAAGAATGAGAGGGCAGTGGTCCGAAGCGATACGGGGTAGGGAGTGTTGAACGCAAGAGGGGATGGTCTGATCAAATTGGCTTGAGATTAGGAATCTGTCAAGCCTTGCACAAGAAGCAGTTTGGCACAGATTGGACCATGTATATTTTCTCCCTGCAAGCGGCAGATCAATGAGTTATAGCTGTTGTATCCAACTTTGGAAATTCTTCATGTCTCTACCAGAACCAGATCCTCGATTTCGTTCTTGATTGGAGATGGTCACATTGAAGTCTCCACAGATGACCCATGCATCGCTGAGAACTCTACTCCGCTGCACAATTTCATGGAAACAGAGTTCCCGATCTTCAAGCTCAAAAGGAGCGTAAGCTGAGGTTAGTGACCATTGAACCCCTGTGGATTTGGTGCGGAAAGAGATGGAGATAGAAAATATGTCGATGGCACAATATAGACAGTCAAAGAGGTTGTCGTTCCAACCAACAAGGATGCCACTGCGACTATCATCCGCATCAAGAGAGCGCCAAGAGTTAATATAGTTACCTCCAATGGAAGAGAGCTTTCTAGGTGAAGGATTAGAGAGCTTGGACTCTTGAAGACACACCACATTTATACGAGCGTTCCGGAGTCCGTCTTTTATTAAGGCACACTTATAGGGGTTGCCCAGTCCCCGAACATTCCAGCTTCCTATCTTCATTGAAATTGATAACACACAGCAATATGCACGAAAAACAGTTTAGATGCAACTATCTCATGCATTAATTGAGTTGTTGTTGTTGATCAGGGGGATCAACTGCAACCTCTGCAACCTGCTTGAGCTTGGTGAGTGAGTGTGGCCCTGTAGCCGCCACTCCCACCGATTCCGCTACTTCGAGGAGATCATCATTGGAAAGTAAAGCGAAAGGATTTCGACATGCATAATTAAAGGTGTTCTTCGAAGATGAAGTACCTGCCGCTTTGCAGAGAGAGGCGCTCTTGGCAGAGGTGCGCAGGTGATGTAGGAATGGCCTGGTGGTGGGTATCTTTGAAGCTGATCTGACGCGTTTGCGACGTTTGCTAGTTCCTTCTTCGAACCCAGGTGGAACTGAGCCAGTAGTGGAGGTGGAAGCTTGTAGATGGCACCTAGGGATGACTGACTTGGTTCGGAAACTTGATGCTGTTGCTCCGACTGCACCAGAACTGAAGTGGAACTTCTGAGAAGTCTCAAACTTAGATACCTGTTTGTCGTCTTCAGCTTCAAGGGCAAGTTCAACTGCTGGTTTGATCTGAAGATATAGGGATTGGGGGATGCTGATAGACTTGCCCTTCCATTCCATATGGTAGAGCTCCTCTTCTGCAGCAATGTCATGGGAGTTTGCCGAGCTGTCAGGATGTGTTTGTGAAGCTGCGGAGGGAATATTCAAATTTTCCTTTGGCGAATTCGAGTCAACCACAATGATAGGGGGCGGAAGATTTGGCATAGTCGGTTCCACAAGTTGCTCAGATTGAAGGACCACTTTTGGAATCTTTAGGCTCGAATCTGCAAGGCCAGAGATATTTAAAAAATAATTTGCAAAAAGGGAATGATTTGGTGGGGGTTGAGACTGCGCCGCCAAATCCTTAACTGAACCAACTGCCTCTGCGATTTGTGCTTTCCCTTTAGAGTCTCCAATCACACCCTGATCACGTTGCGAGATTTGCGGCGGTGGTGGAACAGGATTGCTCACCGGCGGGGCTTCTCTCCGATGCCAGAAACTGGTTGAGGATTCTGGATGTTGGGAAAAAAGCTTGACCTTGCCGCTAGCTACATCGGCTGAGGGGATGGGGCTTCCATAGAGTAGAACCGGTACCTCATGGATTTGCAACTTCTTGGTCCAAGGAACTTGGTAGTGGATCCAAGTTCTTGGGGATGAGGCCAACGTCATCTACTTCGATCAAAATTAGAGCTTGGTTCCGTGAAGTGGCTGCCTTCATATCTCCGCTCATAGTAATGTATTTGCCGAAAGGCTGGACAATTTGCTCTATCGAACTCTGATTCCACATGTGGAATGGCAAAAGGGGGACATTTATCCAGGTGAAACAGGGCTTAGGCTTCATCTTCGCACCGAATTCCATCGACCATGGGGAGAAGGTCGCATTGAATCTTGAGAAATGGAAAATCCCCTCCGAAATGGCTCGTTTGGCATCATCCTCAGATGGAAACTGCACATGGAAAACCCCCTCAAAAACCCTTTTGACTTCCTACTAGCCACCTTGCCGTCTCCAGGCAAAGTTGAGAGCGCTCTCCACAGTCACAGCATCTGGTTTGGACCTGGGGTTGATGAGGTGGAGGAAGGCGCTTGCATGCAGTGCTGGGAGGGCCGCGGCTATTTCGGAGTTGTGGGCAAGCTCGATAGCCATGGATTCCCTCCTGTTGAAGATCGGACATTCTCTGGCTCGATGACCCACCTTTCTGCAGTTGAAGCAGTGAATGCCACTCTTCCGGCAGTCCACCGCGAGATGACCCATGTCGCCACATCGCATGCATCTGGCCTCCATCTTGCTTCGTCGGTGGCTCGGTTGGATCTTGGGCTGTTGAGTGAAGTGGTGCTTTTTGGTGGAGAAGCGGTTTGGAAGAGAGATGGGTTTGTTTAGGATTTTTGGCAGAGAAGGAGAAGGGGCGGGGTGTAGCGGGTTTGGGCGTGGGATTCGAGAAGAGTAATGATGAGGAGGAGCCGCCATTAGCACCTGAGCATAAGATCTGCTCTTGCTCCAAGGCAGCCATGCACTCTCCTCTCTTCTCTCTCCTCTCTCTTCTCTCATGTTGGTATAAACATGCTAGTTTTCAAAACAAGAATAACTATGATCTAAAACTCTCAATCATATGATAAAACGCACAAAACGTTAACACATTCATCACATGAAAAATACCAAGAAAGATCAGAGTAGATCATACTGACACTTCATGTTAGAAGTGTTTTCAAAATTTGATGGAGAAGCCTACGTAGTGTAGACTTATTCATCCGTGATGCATATCCATCGTCTCCAACACACAATTTCTAAGTAACTTTGAAGTTCCTACATTCATCAAATTGTTAAATATTAGCCAATTAAACGAATTATTGACACTGTTTAATTCTAGCAACAATTTAATTTGGCGATCCAAACTTTATAGTCAAAACATATAGTTTAACCTATCAAAAATAGATATTTGGTTTTAGCACATAGCCAAAATAATTGTTCAACTTATATTTAATTAAACAAATGATTAATACAATCTTGAACTTAACCACTTAGCATCATAGTAATTCTATAATTCAAAACATAAACTTAAAACAAATGTTTTGAACTTCCAGCACATAGCAAAATTTTTAACAGAAATTTAATACGAGGAAAGTAAAGAACTTATCTTTCACCATCTCTTCCCCTTCAATTGATTAGACTCATGTCTGTTTGGGAACAAATCCAAACAACAAACCATTCTGCACCAAAGAGATCCAGTATCGAACACCTTGTGTGCGTCTAAACTGCAAGCTCCTCTTAGGCTTCCAACTACAGTAGAAGGCGTAGTCGCAAACAAATCCCCCAACAAATTCAACCAATTCGGCGACCTCTCCATAACAAACCATGGATGAAGCTCGAAGTTGGGGACCACACAAGAGTACTCCTCTCCCATCGCCTTCACCAAAATTCTTAATGGATCGGGTTCGGATCCGATAACACAAGAACAGATTTGCAAGTGACAACTGAAGATCAAAAGTCCAAAACAAATTTGGGTTCAATCTTTGGGTTCGGATCTACACCCAATACACAGCAAGCGAGATCGGGAGTTCAGATCTACACCCAAAATGGATTCAGGTTCAACCTTGGAGGAGTATTACTGGGCACGGTGGCTGACGGAGCTGCGGCGCCGTCGATCGGCGACCAATCAAGACGACGAGCGCGGCACAGTCGACGTCACACTAGATCAAGATCGGATCTTCTTTGGCGGCGGCGATCAGCCATAAGTCAAGACGACGAGAGCAGACCAGATCGGGATCGGCTTCGAACGAAGAAAACGATGATTCATGGCAAACGGCTGTGGGATCGATGACTGGCGGTGAGCAACTCCGACCACGATAGCGATGGTCGGGGATGGCAGCGACGGCGACTTGATGGCTTCGACGAGACCCGACAGAGCTCCTTTCCCCTCCTAATTAATCTCACAAATGATTAATAATATCTCAAGATTGTTAGGTTTTTTGAGAAATTAACAATTGGGAATTATGGTTAATATCTAGATCTAAGTTGCTTGAGATATTCACCCTAGGTATCAAAATTGGAATACCTAGACTGCTATTACAAGCCAGTATTTATTTCTAAATACTCGTTTGGGTACTGGGTTCTCAACCCACTCAACTCGCGTTCCGATATCCATACAATTAGTACGTGTAACACACGTATTACCCATAGAATAATATTACACATAGTATTGTTCATATAGTGAGAATATACCTATATATCCAATAGTTGTAGTCTCCAATATGATAAGTAAAGTACTTCATTGATATTTTCTCCATTGCAAAGAGAGTCTTGAGAGAGATAATTCTTGGTAAGTGAGTTTAATTTCTTATATTGAGTGAATCATTAACTCCTTGTAATCTCTTCTAGATGAATATTATATCTCCCTATATTTTTCTCCGGATTAAGCGAAAACTAACCGGGATAAATCCTCGTTGTGTTTGTGTTAGATTGGTGGATCTATTTGTTTGGTTGTTCAACTGATTCGTCTCTTCTACTTCGTCATCCTCATTGCTCTAATCAGTTCCGCTGTACCACCGGTATTCGTCGACATCCCCAACAGGCACGGTGGTCATGGTGGTTGCCGGTGTCGATTTTTGAGGGTATGGTGGGAGTTAATTGATTGAAATTTGAATTTCATATTTGATTTTTGAAATTCAAATAAAATTGGGGGAGTGTGGAGAAAATTTTGGATAATATTTGAATTTCATATTAGATTTTTGAAATTTAAATCAGATTTGGGATGTGTGGAGGGGAAATTTTGGATATGATTTGAAATTCAAATTTGATTTGGGGAGTAGTAGGCGTGATTGTGGGCTTTAAAGTGGGCGTTGGATTAAATTTAATGAATCATTTATAGTTGCCTAAAATAGTTCTTTATTGATCGATCTTTGATGAATGTGTGAATCCTCATCGGTACGGTGTATGATTTTATCGACATCGTTATGGCTGACGTGCGAGATTTTGATATGGTGGTGAATGTACGAGCTGTGACTGTTGTGTTAGATGTGCAAGTCGTTGCCGGTATGGTTGATGCGCGAGTCATTGCTAGTTTGGAGTTTGAACAAGTTATTGCTGTGGTGAGAGAGGTGTAAGCCGTTGCAAGTCTGGTGTTGACCAAGCCGTTACAGAGATGGTGTTTGGGCTAGTCATCAGCGATGTGGCGAACAGGTAAACTGCCACTGTGGCGATGAACGAGCTTATCGTTCTGGGTTATAGAAGGGATAAGTCGTCATCGGAAGGGTGGTTAGGCAAGTCGTTTCCGGTGTATTGTACGGACATGACATCACCGAATGGGGTTCGGGAAGTAGTTGCTGAAGTGGTTTTCGGGTGAGTCGTCGCTAGAAGGTGAAGTGGCAAGTTGACACTATGATGGGTGTTCGACGAGTCGTCATTTGGTTGACCGATAGGAACTTAGAACGCGCGACATTTGATGGATGGGAGAATATGTTGCAGGTGTTTTCGTCTACAAGTTTATGTTGTAGGCTTAGCTGTGTAATGGTATTCTGATGTTCCTTTTCATGAATAGTTTGATGTAATTTATTTGTACTACTTTTTGTTGTTAATTCTTTATTCTCAAAAACCTACTGAATTATGTTTCATTTAGTGAAGCCATTTATACTATGGTTTCAGAATTGAAATTAGCATGAACGCGATGAATTAATAATATAACTAATAATAGAACGAAGAAATACAGAATAGTAGCAAAATTTTGACAAACATAATGCAGTCAAAAATTACCTGGTAGCTCCCAAGGATCAAATTTGTACAAATCAACAACTGGGATGACTTCGAGCTCGTTGCCTAACTCATCCACTTTCCTGTTTAAGTAATATCCTACCAATTCATAGTCTTTGGGCAAAAATGGAATCCGGGTGGAAGAGACATTGGAGCCACCCTTGAATACTTAAGGATGAAGGGAAAAAAAACAAGAATAATAAATGCTCAATTTGAAAAATACTAACTGTTAATAATACAACTAGATTAGATAGCGAAACTAGTTGTGATTTGTGAATAACATAAAGTATCTATTGAAAAATTGAAAATTCCATAAGTAGAAGCTTTTTGCGAGGCGAAATTTCTCTAAAACCAGGGAGAATTTGAGGGTGCAACGCGATGTAGAGCACGCTCATTATCTCAGGTTTCACTGTTTTGGAACTTGCCACACATGACACAACCCTAAAATTAATTTTGTCTAACTATACTGCTTCAAAATGCAAGCTATTGAATCCTTAACTAATAATTGTTGTGAAATTTGAGAACTCTCCTTAAAATTCACAGTTTTGAGAATGAGAAGTGAGGAAGAGAGAAGGTGGAAGAGTTGAGGAAATGGTAGGTGTCTCAAGTCTATTTATGTAGGGAGAATTGGGAGCAGGGATGAAGAAGCCTAAAAAGAATCCTTGGTGCAAGCTCCTCAGAAGTGAAGGTAGCTAGTTTTCACACTTAGCTTGAATCCAGCTTCCCGCCAATAACTTAACAACCAATGTGGGACCCACATTTCCATTTTGGTATTTTCTCTTTCTAAACAGAAGTTTCATAAATAGGAGTTATTCAATATTTTCCCTGAAAAAATGAAAGAAAGAGGTATTCGCTTTTTTTTTTTTTTTCAAGGAAAAGGTGGAATATAGACACTCTGTTTCATTAATAAGAAATTAAAAAAAAAGCTCAGAGTACTGGGCCAAATTTCAACCTACCGACCGGAAATTAGACACATTCCTGAAGCAACGTAATCCGTACAAACAACAAATTCCTCCAACAACCCTGAAGGTGGGCCGACAAACAAGCTCAGTCCAGCAAAATTGTATGTACATCAGTTTAGCTTCGTACAATGTCTCCACGGCACATGCACACCCACCTGAAACTAGTCTGGTAGGATTTTATAACCCGCCGAGCCCTGCCTTCTCCTCGCTGGGGAACCCCATCTTTGGGCCCAAGCCTTGCCGGCCGAATTATGACAACCGCCGATCTCAGTTTACTCGCTGGGGGGACCCCATCTTTGGGCCCAAGTCCCTAGGAGAGGGAGGAGATCGGAGTAGCATCGAAGAGATGGATCTGGGCCCGTTCATAGGTCGTCGGTGGAAGGAGGGGCCGATCGGGACTGGAGGGACCCATCGGTAGAGCGACGGGGGTTGGAGGTCGCGATGTGAAGGAGAAGTACTAGAAGGAGGGACGACGGCGACGAACCCAAGCCGCCGCCCCCACCAAGCTCAGATCTATGGTTAGCTTTTGGAGTTTTTTTTGGAGTTAGTTTCTCTCTCTAGATTTTTCTAGGAAGAGAAACTCAAAAAGGCCATAAAGTTAGAGGTATTCGCACCACCACCACCACCACCACCACCAAGAGGTATTCGCTCTTGATATGGTTAGGTAAGTAACCCATATGTTTCAGTCTTGAACTGAAAATATTAAGAATGACTGATGGACTTAAATCGGAGGGCATAACAGGAAATCCAAGAATTGGGAAACCAAAGAGCAGATTGATACACGTAATTCAGAGGTTATATTGGAAGATGAGTGCCTCCTACTATATTGCTTTGGGATGCATATCAGATTGCTTTGAGATGCATGTTCTCTGTATTTCAAACGGGAAACAAAAAACAAACTGATTGTGCCAACTCAACGGCAGATGTTCACTCCTGTGTCTCAACTCGCATTAATCCCAATAGTCTCATGATTAGTAAGGCTTAGCTAGCATTGTGAAATAACATCTTTCTGTGACATCTCATTTGCATGCATCCTCAAAGTCAATACTAGCTACTACAATTTTACGAGAATATCAAAAGGAATATTGAAGTTCACTTTATAAAATATAAGAGGTATGAGTTCATTTATTTAGGAATAATTTAGCAAATGTCCCTGATATATATCAGATGACGTGGCCTTCCCTGAGTCATATGTTCACCCCCGATCATCAGATCCGCCACGTCAGTCCTAAACCGCCTGGGCTTCCGCCACGTCAGCCCTAAACCGCCTGGACCTCTGCCACGTCAGACCCACGGGCGACCGGGTCCAGACCCGGTTGGGACTGTCTATAAATACCAGGCCCTTTACCCCTTCAAAAGGTAATGAATCTTTCCCCTCTCAAAACCCTAGTTACTGTTACTCTTCAGTGATTGACTAGACCGTCGGAGGGTCTGCCACCGGGATCAACCCCGGTGTTCCTAGGCTGAGTGCAGGTACACGAGACTTCCGGATCCGAGCCGGGCCTCCAGATCCGAGCCGAGCATCCTGCCTCCACCTCGCTCCCGCCTGCTCCCGAGCCGTTCCCTCAGCTGAGGGTCGGGCGTAATATCAGTACCGAAGCTTCCGCAAAAATACAAATTGAGAAGAAATCACACCTGGTGCAGCCACCCCCCAAAAACAAACCGCATCAGGTTGGCACCGTCTGTGGGAAACCTCGGTACGGACATCAATCCGATCCCAGCCATTACCGGCATCCCATCAATCCGAGCTCACATGGCACCCAAGCCCAAGAAAGCTATCACCTCTACATGTCCCCAGGACGCTCCTCCTCAGGACGTTCCTGCCGACACTCATGGATCCAACAATTCGAGGGACAGCCTCGGAATCCAGTCGGGCGCCTCTCGCTCAGTCGTACCCGACCTACGACAGGTCATCCAGAACCGACAGGCAAGTCGGGCTAGGGGAGGGGCCGCTTCCAACTCGAACCCAAACCGTCCCAGGCCTCCCCCCCCCTCCCGAGAGCGGGAACCGGCGCTCGACCGTATCGACCGGAGGCCGCCGCCCCAACGTAACCCGGCTGAACGAGCTCCAGTCACCCACCGCGAGTTCCAAGACTTCCGGAAAGAGATCATGGAGGCTATCCTAGGGACCCCTGTCAACGAGACGCTCCACTGCTCTAACTCGCGATCGGATGTCAGAGCCAGCGCATCTCGCATCCCGACAGTCCTGCCAAAGTATGACGAGGACATCCTAAAACGCCTCCAAGAAATGGAGAACCGCCTCGACCTTGGCGACGGCGGTGCAAGGCCGGCTCAGGGTCATAGGCCGACCCGATCTCTTTTCTCCGCGGCAATCCTACAAGCGAAAATACCACGGAACTTCCGACCTCCCCAATTCGAGATCTATGACGGTGATGGTGATCCTGCTGATCACATGGAGGGTTTCAAGACCCTCATGATGATTCACAGCGCTTCGGATCCCCTCTTCTGCCGTGCCTTCCCTGCCACCCTCCGGGGTCCGGCTCGGGAATGGTTCTCCAAGCTCGTCCCTAGTTCGATCTACTCGTTCGATCAACTGGAGACCAATTTTCTGGCCCACTTTGTGACCAGCAGAAAAGCCAAGAAGACGAGCGTGTCCTTACTGGACCTCCGACAGAAGGAAGGAGAGTCGCTCCGGCAGTTCGTCCGTAGGTTCACCATGGAGGCAAGGTCGGTCTCCTCCCTCGACGTCGGGGTCACCTCGACAGTGTTCTGACACAACGTCTAGCACGGCTAGCTGAAGGCATTCCTGGCGAAGAAACCTCCCCTCGATTTCCCTGACCTGCTCAATCGGGTCAAAAAATACATCTGGACCGAAGAGGCCCTAAATCCCGAGGACACCAAGGAGACTCAGGAAAAAGGGAAGCGCAAGACCGACGAGGCAGAGCCAGCCAAGAAGGCCCCAAAAGACAGATTTATCATGAAGAAGGTCTCTGCGATCCCGCGCTTCGAGAGGTACACGCCACTGACACAGAACGTGTCAGCTATCCTCTTAGCGATCGAGGACAGGGACCTCGTCCAGATGCCGTCTCGACCGACTAATAACAAGAAAAGAGATCAGCGGTTCTACTGCCGCTTCCACCGGGACAACAGGCACGACATCAACTACTGCCGGGCCCTAAAAGACGAAATTGAGGCCTTCATCCAACGAAGGTACCTCCAGGAATTCACACAGGAAGATGCCCGGGACCGTAGTGACACGAGGAACCGGAGACCTTCCCCTCCTCCTCGCGCCCCCAAACCACGTCCTGAGCGAAACCCCGAGCCTGAAGAAACCGAGGGTCAAGCCATCCTGCATTGTGTCCATGGGGGGGCCATGAGAGGAGAGTCCAGCACTTCCCGCAAGGCATTCGTCCGAGAGGTATACGCCGTTCAGGGTCTCCCTTCCTCCCAGGTCCAGCAGCTCCCTGTCTCCTTCTCAGGGGAAGACCTAGAAGGAGTCCGGCTTCCGCACTGTGATGCGCTCGTCATCAGCCTCAGCATGGTAAACTACGAGGCCCGTCAGATTCTCGTGGACAACGGGAGCTCGGTGAACATCCTTTTCATGGAAGCATTCGAGAACCTCAAGCTCTCTCGAAACAAGCTGAAGCCAGTAGGGTACACCCTGCACGGGTTCTCCGGCGTCCCGGTGTCAATAGAGGGAATCGTGACCTTGGACGTCACCACCGGTACGATCCCTCACAGACGGATCGAGTCGATGGACTTCATGGTTGTAAATGTCAAGGCAGCCTACAACGCCATCCTCGACCGACCAGGGCTCTGCTCTGTCCAGACTGTTCCCTCGGCCTACCACAAAAAGCTAAAATTTCCCACCAAGTCAGGTGTCGGAGTCGTTCGAGGGAACCAAGAAGCAGCACGGTCATGCCATATGACGGTGGTTGAGGGCGGTGTGTTCCCTCTGGACGCCGTCGAGCTGCAGTCCGAAAGAAGCCAACCCGAGCCTGAGCCGGCAGACGAATTAGTGGAAGTCTCGTTCGAGATAGGGGACATGTCAAAGTGGTTCCGCGTGAGCTGTTCTCTTGCTCCCAACCTCAAGTCCGACCTAATAGACTGTATTCGCCGCAATGTCGACCTCTTCGCCTGGAAGCCCTCCGATATGCCCGAGATCTCCAAAGATCTGATCATGCACAAACTCAGCGTGATCCCCAGCTTGAAGCTGATCGTCCAGAAGTGACGTAAGTTTGCCTCGGAGAGGCAGCAGGCAGTGAAAGCAGAGGTGGACAAGCACTTGTCTGCATGTTTCATACATGAGGTCAGCTACCCTGAGTGGCTAGCGAACGTCATGATGGTCAGGAAGGCGAGCGGGAGCTGGAGGATCTGCATAGACTTTACTGACCTCAACAAGGCGTGCCCCAAAGACTCGTTCCCCCTCCCCAGCATCGATGCCCTGATCGACGCAATGTTGGGTCACGAGCTCCTTTCTTTCATGGACGCCTTCTCAGGCTACAACCAGATCCGAATGTTCCCCCCTGATATAGCCAAGATGTCCTTCATCACAGACCAGGGTCTTTATTGCTACCGTGTCATGCCCTTCGGGCTGAAGAATGCTGGTGCTACTTATCAGAGGCTCGTCAACCAAATCTTCAAGGATCAGATTGGTCACAACATGGAGGTGTGCGTCGACGACATGCTCGTCAAGAGCCAGTGGGGACAGGACCATGTCGCCGACCTGGAGGAAGCCTTTGGAGTCCTTCGGACCCACAATATGAGACTC
This sequence comes from Hemerocallis citrina, assembly GCA_017893485.1. NCBI lineage: Eukaryota > Viridiplantae > Streptophyta > Magnoliopsida > Asparagales > Asphodelaceae > Hemerocallis > Hemerocallis citrina. The sequence continues at coordinate 94,979,409 of CM030361.1, forward strand.
AATCTGGCGAAGTGTGTGTTCAGCATCTCCTCAGAAAAATTCCTCGGGTTCGTCATCAGCCAGTGCGACATCAAGGCGAACCCCGAGAAGATCCAGGCCATAATAGATATGGCCCCTCCTAGGAACATCAAAAAGGTCCACAGGCTCACGAGAAGACTAGCGGCCATCGGCCGTTTCCTCTCCAAGTCCAGTCTTCAAAGCTTTGCGCGGAACCGGAGGCTTCGAGTGGGGTACTCAGCAGCAAGAGGCGTTCGCCTAATTAAAAGAGTACCTCGCCAACCTTTCTCCCCGCAGCAAGCCCGAACCAGGCGAGCCCCTGTGGCTTTATCTTTTAGCTTCGGAAAATGTGCTCAGTGTTGTTCTCGTTCAAGAAGAGGACGGAGTCCAAAAACTGTTGTACTATGTGAGCAAGGTTCTGCTCGCCGCCGAGACCAGATACTCAAGAATGGAAAAGGTGGCATATGCCCTGGTCATGGCCGCACAGAAGCTCCGTCCCTACTTCTAGGCGCATTCAATCCAGGTCCTCACGGACCAGTCTCTGAAGGCCGTACTCTACAAGTCCAAGAACGCCGGCCGACTGGTCAAATGGTCAATCGAGTTCAGTCAATACGACATCGGCTATCAGCCAAGAACGGCCATCAAGGGACAGGCCCTCGCCGAGTTCATCACAGAATGCACAATCTCCGAGCAACCCAAAAGCGGGGAGGCCGACCAGACATAGGAGGTTTACGTCGACGGCTCCTCCTGTGAAGCAGAGAGTGGTGCAGGCATCATTTTGTGAGGACCTGACAATTTCCTTCTCCAATATTGCCTCCGCCTTAACTTTCCAACCTCCAACAACGAGGCCGAATATGAAGCCATGATTGTCAGACTCACCCTCGCACATCAGGCAGGCGCCAGACAGATCAGGGATTTCAGCCACTCTCAGCTCGTGGTCAATCAGATCAATGGAGAGTACAGGCCCATGACGATCGGATGATCCGGTACGTGGTCGTGGTCCAGCAGCTCTTGGCTTCCTTTGACGAATCTGCAGTCTTGAGGATCCCCAGAGAGCAGAACGCCCAGGACGACGCTCTGTCAAAGTTAGTCTCCTCGTCCTTCGAAGGTCTCGACTGCACCGTCCTGATCGAAGTACTCCTGAAGCCGAGTACCGACCTCCCCAAGACTCTCTGCATCAAAGACGGAGCTCATCCTGACGATTGGACCACTCCCATCAGAAAGTTTCTAATTAAACGAGAGCTTCCCGATGACCGAGCCGAGGTAAGGCAGATCAGGGTCCGTTCAGAGAGGTTCGTCATGATCAGCTAGACTCTCTTCAAAAGGTAGTATACCACGATGGACGGAAGGCCCTACCTCCGCTGCTTAACCCCCGACGAGGCAAAGTACGCTCTTAAGGAGCTCCACGAAGGAATTGGCGTGTGCCATATGGGAAGCCGATCGCTTGCGTGAAAGGCTCTGAATTACGGGTACTACTGGCCCACAATGCGACGTCCTGGCCTTGGTAAAAAAGTGTGGCCCTTGTCAAAGTTTCTCCTCGGTGAAAAGAGCTCCGCAAGCGAACCTCCGCTCCCTGGCCAGTCCTACCCCCTCTGCTATGTAGGGGATGGATCTGGTAGGCCCATTTCCAAAGGCAACGAGCCAAAAAAAGTTTCTCATAGTGGCAATCGACTACTTTACAAAATGGATCGAGGCCGAGCCCCTTGCCACGATCATCGAGCAGCAGACCCAATAATTCTTCTGGAAACACAACGTCTGTCGATTCGGGATTCCACAAGTACTCATCACAGATAATAGGACTCAGTTCGCAGGTAAGAATTTTCGAAAGTTCTGCGAGGATCTCGGGATCCAGCAGTGCTTCTTTTTGGTATGCCACCCACAATCAAACGGCCAGGCTAAGAACGCGAACCGCCAGATCCTTGACGGTCTCAAGAAATAACTTGATAACTCTTCCAAGGGGTTATGGGCCGACGAGCTGCCGAGCGTTCTCTGGGCCCATCGAACGATGAAAAGAATCACCACGGGAGAGTTGCCATTCAGTCTGACATACGGCACAGAGGCCGTAATTCCCCTGGAGATCGGGCTCCCTTCGCCCCGAATCATGGCCTTCGACGAAGAAAGCAACTCAGCATAGCTGCGTACCGATCTGGACCTTATAGACGAGGTCAGGGAGAAGTCTGCCATCAGAAGAAACACCTACCAGCAGAGGATCGAAAGGTTCTACAACAAAAAGGTGTGTCCCACCGACATCAAGCTAGGGAACCTCATCCTCCGAAAGCTGGCGGTATCTAACCCCAGCCAAAAAAGAAAACTGATCCCAAACTGGGAAGGCCCATACAAAGTTTCTGAGATTGTACGCCCGGGCACGTACCGCCTCACCGACCCCGAGGACAAGGTTGTCAAGAGGCCCTAGAACGCAAAGCACATCATCAAATTCCTAGAAGGGGAGGATTAGCCTATACAGCCAATGTAAATTATGAAAAATATAATCGGCACGTCAGGCCTTATTTTGTAAATAAGAATATGTTGTAATTATACCAGCTTTCTTAAAACAAGCTTCGGCTTCGTATTAGCTCTCTAAGAAACCTGTCTTGGGGCTCGGCCTTCGGAAGGAACCGCGAGCCACAAAAAGCTTCCCTTACAAGCTTGGGGCTCGGCCTTCGGAAGGGACCATGAGCCACAAAAAGCTTCTCTTACAAGCTTGGGGCTCGGCCATCGAAAGGGACCGTGAGCTACAAAAAACTTCCCTTACAAGCCTGGGCTGGGTCTTCGGAGGAAATCACGAGCCACAAAAGACTTCTCGTACAAACCTGGGGCTCGGCACTCGGACGGCACCTCGAGCCAGAAAAAGCCACCTCTAAGGTATGGGGGCTCGGCATCGGCCTCGAGCATGGTTTGGGCTTGTTCAAGCCCATCAACCTATGCACTCGGCGATGACCGCCAGCTACACTCGTGCTATCTTTCTGAGAACAGGTTTGGGGGCTCAGCGTCGACCTCGAGCAGGGCCTTGGCTTTTTTCAAAGCCATGCAACCTTTATGCTCGGTGACGACCTTCAACTACGCCCACCACTGGCTTCTCTAAGGTATGGGAGCTCGGCATCGACCTCGAGCATGGTTTGGGCTTGTTCAAGCCTATCAACCTATGTGCTCGGCGATGACCGCCAGCTACACTCGTGTTATCTTTCTGAGAACAGGTGTGGGGGCTCAGCGTCGACCTCGAGCAGGGCCTTGGCTTTTTTCAAAACTACGTGACCTTTATGCTCGGCGACGACCTTCAGCTATGCCCACCACTGGCTTCTCTAAGGTTTGGGGGCTCGGCATTGGCCTCGAGCATGGTTTGGGCTTGTTCAAGCCCATCAACCTATGCACTCGGCAATGACCACCAGCCACACCCGTGCTATCATTCCGAGATCAGGTGTGAGGGCTCGGCATCGACCTCGAGGAAGGCCTTGGCTTTTCTCAAGCCATGACCTTTACGCTTGGCGACGACCTTCAGCTACGCCCATCACTGGCTTCTCTAAGGTATGGGGACTCGACATCGGCCTCGAGCATGGTTTGGGCTTGTTCAAGCCCATCAACCTATGCAATCGGCGATGACCGCCAGCTACACCCGTGCTATCTTTCCGAGAACAGGTGTGGGGGCTCGGCATCGACCTCAAGCATGGCCTGGATTTTGTCAAACCGACAGCCTATGCGCTCGGCGATGATCTCCAACTATACCCATACCATCCACCGAGGCGTGCGCATAAGGGCTCGGTGTCGACCTCGAGCAAGGCCGTAGCTTTTTCAAGCCATGCCCGTTACGCTCGGTGACGACCTTCAACCACGCCCGTTCCAAAAACTTTTCGTTAAAGATTTAGGGCGCTCGCCCTCGGCAAACGCCCCGAGCCCCGAACCGATTGGTTGACCCACCTCTCACCCGCGAACAACTCGGGGTTTACGGTCGTCAGAGCCAAAACCCCGAATTGTTTGATGGCGGCAGGAGAGCCACCGACCCAGGACTATCGCCGAGCCTCCGGACTGTTTGGCTGACCCACCTCTCACCCACGAACAACTCGGGGTTTACGACCTTCAGAGCCAAAACCCCAAATTCTTTGAGGGTTACAGGGGAGCCACGACCCAGAACCCCCGGCCAAAAATTCAACCTGTGGGCACCCGCCTTCGGCAGGCATCCGAATCCCATTTCTGGGGTTAACCCACCCCTCACCCGCTGACAGGTTGGGGTTAACAACCCTCGAAGCCGAAACCCCGAATTGTCAGCAGATGGCAGATGAGTCACCGCCAGTTGCTGATGACAAAATAATGGAGAGATAGGGATTATATAGCCCCGGAGCAGCGCATTTATTACATCGGGAAGTCCAAACGGCGAAAGGCGAAACGTCGCCATTAATGTTTATCGAAAGACGAAACGGGCCCAGCAACGGTTTGGAGCTACACTCTTGCCCTCCCACTCAATAAATCATCAAGGTTAAAGAAATCGGAGTTTTTATTACTCATAGAGCGCCAGAAAATAGCTGCCCAATACAATGCAAAGTTTACAAATCGCTCATCGTACGGTTTAAAACTCAAACTCGGTGCTTCCCATGGGTTTCTTCACATGCTCAGTCGGTCTGACCAGCGAGGGTACTCTGGCAACGGAGCTTTCTGCATCGGCAGGCTGGGCCGCCTCCAAGAAAAAGTTCGGAGAAGGTCCCAATACGGAATTGCTCGCCTCCTCAACCAAACCGACGCCTAGCATTAGCTTCAACCTACGAATCTCCAACTCTTTCTCTACTACAGCCTCACGAAGAAAAGACTCTGAAGCCGACCGCCCACTTGAGACATCCAAGATCGACCAGTTCGTCTCAACTGCCCACCAGTCCCGGTCAGCTATGGCCTTCTTCAGACGAGCGATCTCTAAACTGAGCTCTCTAGACTTGTTCATAAAATAATTCACCGCAGTTGCTTGATCCGGAGCCTGCTTATGTTGGCGAGCTAGAACACTCTCCATGGCCCCCAGCCCGGCTCGAACCCAGGAGACCTCGGCAGAACCAAGGTCGGCACCGAGGACCTTATGCGTCCGTCAGCTTGGTCACCTCGCGGAAATACTTCTCCGCATTCCTCTTCTCGATGAGGACCTCCTTCTCCAAGCACTTCTGAAAGTGCTGCCCATGAAGTATCTCCTGCCCGAGGGAGAAAAAGTTAGAAGAAATTCTAGAGTCTAAACTCAAAGCAAAATTATGATCACTTACCGAGAGCTGCGCCTGAGACCACCTCATAAAGGCCACCTCGGACGTCTGCATCGCCAGAGACATTCGATCTCGCTCTGTGGCGATGTTCCTAACCACCTCTATGGCCACTGGACCCTCAAGCAGGGAATCCCCTTCGAGAACCCCCCAATCTGGGGCATGCGGCCTCAGGCCCTGCTGCCCAACCATCTGCTTGGCAGTGGGCCGAGGTGGGGGGAGCCTCTACTCCGGGACCTCGGAGGCCATTCTGCTAGCGGAGCTTCCCCCCACTTCCCTAGATGCCCTCGGCATGTGGTGCTGCTTTTTCGCCCTCTTCGTGGACGGCTCCACCGTCTCCGAGCCTGGCCCCTTGCAGGACCCCGCACCCTGGGCAACCCTCTTTTTCTGCTCTGCCTTCTTTTCCTTATCTGCCCTCCTCTTGTGGCAACGGCCAACAAGGCCTGTCTATTGTCAAGCTGCTTGGCCGTCATCTCTGCAAAATGAAAGAAAAGAAGTAAATGTTAACACGAAGGCAGAAAGATAGAAAAATTCAGAACAAAAACATACTAGGGTCGGCTGGGCTCAGTCCGGCTCGGGCCAGGTGCATCTCCGTCACTTGTGGCCACCCTACACTGTGCCCCCCAACGATCTTCTCCACCTTCGCCCATTCTTTCTTCATCAACTCACTGTGCTTCGGAGGTTTATGGTTCGGCTTACTGAAGTTCCAGGAGGTTGGAATCTTCCAAGGCTTCTCGCTTCGGACTATGAAGTACTTCTCCTTCCATCCTTTGATGGAGTCCGGATGGTTGTGCATCACGTTCTTGTGAGGTCGCGGTGAAAGATAGATCGTTCCCTCTGTGTCACCCAGTGAGCTCATCCCCAAGATAGCACGGAAGTACGTAAGCCTCGGCTTGATCCCCTTCTCCTGACACTTCAAGATGAAGCAGACCAAGTGTTTCCACGAATTGGGTCCGTACTGCATCGGACTCAACTTCGCCCAATTCAAAACCCTCTCGATGAAGGGGTACAACGGAAGCCTAAGCCCTGAGATGAAGGCATCCTCGGGAAAAACGCAGTACCCCGGCGCAAGAGCGGTGGTCGAACGAATCCAGGTTCAGAATCAGGTGTTCGAACTCCTTGGAGATGAAGTAGGCCGCCCTCAGAATGTGCAGGTAGTCCGCCATCGAGACGCACTGGATACTGTCCATCCTGATCTTCACCCGACTCTCATCCCCCCGCACGGAAGGGAGCAGAGCGAGGCCCTTAACATCATCATGATACATCCTGATCGACCCGGAATTTTTAAAAGTTATGGGGGCAAACTTAAACCCTCCAGCGCCATATTTATCTGGCATAGGGGGGCTATCCGGACGGATCCACTTCCTCTTCCTCCTACGAGGACAAGGTTTCCTCTTCGGAGACGGGGTCGATAATGGTGGCAGGGGCAGGAGATCACCCTCACCCTCGCTACCCCTCCTGCAGTACCTTCCTCCGCATCTCCCTGAACATCTTCTCCTCCGGCACCCTGATCGGGTTCCCCCTGGCCCCCCTCGGGGTTTTCCTCCTCGTCTTCCTCGTCCTCAACATCCTCCTCTCCCTCGGGGTCCTCCTCTTCCTTTTCATCCTCCTCATCCTCCTCGTCCTCCTTGCCCTCAACACCCCCCTCTCCCTCGGGGTCCTCTTCCTCCTCGTCCTCACCCTCCTCCACAGGCTCCTTCCCTGGCCTATAGGATCTCAGAGGTTGTACAACAAAAACTACCTCATCCCCGCCATCTGACCCTGGATCTGACAGGACCTCCTCCTTGATTCCATAATCGCCCATGGACCAAGATGTCAAAGGTGACTCAGCTTCCTTCTCGAAACGGCCTGAAAAGCTTGCCTCGAAGCCAGATGATATGGTCAAAACAAGGGGTTCAATCGAGACCGTCCAAATGGGGCACGAATCCTACAGCTCAGGGACGAGACGGTAATTTCACATGCAAACGGGTCCGAAGCGGGTACTGGGTCTCCTTCTCACAGATCCAATAACCCGCAAACGGATCCACCACAGCTGGGCACGGGTTTCAACCCGCTGCCAACTCGATCCAGCAAGACACAATCAAGGTCCCTGATTAGATCTAAATCAACGGCCATGATTCACGTCAATCTTTACACTGGGATTTAGGGATTAAAATTCCTTATCTGATTACCAGAATATACCTTATCAGATTACTTTCCCAATCTGTTTACAAGGAGATTATTCTATATCAGATTACGCGGATTACATTCCTAAATTGTTCTCTAAGACGCCTATAAATACCCCCCACCCATCTCCATTAAGAGGTAATCAATCTTTCTCTAGAATAACGCTCCTTCATAATCAATTCCGGTTACTGACTTGAGCGTCGGAGGGTGCGTCGCCGGAAACAACCCCGGTGTCTCGCACTTTTTGCAGGTGCACGGCGGGAGCGACGATCGGAGTTCAACGGAACAGGTATACAGGTTCTCCTACTCAGTTTCCCCAAAGAACTCACAAATTCATCTGTTTGCCCCCACACCGAATTTAGCGGCAACAGATTGGCGCCGTCTGTGGGAAACTAACGAATAGAGACCTCTCCTCTTCCCGGTAAACAGGTTTTCTCCAGCCATGCCGCCTCGCAAAGTCAGATCTAGGGGCTCCAATCGAGCGCCCATCCTTGACCAGCAGGAAGTCCTTCCTGATCCCACTCAGCAACAAGGGCAGCTCCCTCCTACTGTGGAAGAGCCGCTTCAGCGGAACCCTCCACATCCTGATCCGAAGGGGCCTAACCCCCAGAAACAGCCTCTTCATCCAGAGAACATACCCAACCACACTGCCTCCAGTGCCTCCATGGCCTCCCATCATCCCCGAGCCTCTGGTCGCCACGATGCCCATCCCAGACGCCCGGAAGATAAGGACCTTCGTCACCATCTGGACGAAAAGCGGGCTCGGGGAGAAGCCTCCCACCAAGAACGATCCCCCCGACACCGGGGACACAGGGGGTCCCCCGCCCGAAGAGGGAGAAGAGACTCCCCCGATCACTACCGAAGGAGGCACTCACCAGCAGGTCGGCAGCAGCATCGGAACAATGAGGCACCCATCACCCGTGCCGAGTTCCAGCAATTCCAAGCTATGGTACAACAGGCCCTCAATCTCCGTCAAAATCCCAATGAGCCAAAGGCCCCCTCCCCTCGTCCGGTCCGGAGCCCTCGCCAACGTTCCCCTTCTCCTCGACCCGCTCCTACCAATTCCAGACGCACCCCAAGTCCTCGTCGTTCCCGAAGCTACCATCGCCGCAGTCCTCGCTCCCCATCCTACGAAGACGAGTCCCGTGGCTCGGCAGATCACCGCCGGAGAGATAACACCATGAACCGCCGCCTAAACGAGGTGGAAAAACTCTTGGGACGGATAAACCGGGGAGAAGAACTCAGGGGGAGGACCCTCCGTCCTAGCCAACCCCCGTTCTCCCGGACCATAGTGGATACTCCTGTTCCCTTCGGTTTCAAACCTCCCCAGTTCGAGAACTATACGGGAGAGACCGATCCGGTTGACCACATAGAAGGCTTTAAGACTTTGATGCTCCTCCATCAAGCGTCCGACGCCCTCCTCTGCAAAACATTCCCTGCAACTCTGAAGGGCCCAGCTCGAGAATGGTACTCTCGCCTTGCCCCGGCGTCAATATTCTCCTTTGAACAGTTCGAGACCCTGTTCATCACCCACTTCGTCAGCAGCCGAAGGGCCGAGAAGACCAGCATTTCCCTGTTGCACCTCCGTCAGCAGAAGGGGGAGAGATTGAGGGACTACGTGAAGAGGTTTACAGCCGAGGCCAGAACTATCGCATCCCTCGACCAATCCGTTGCTACCGCGGCGTTCCAATCCAACATCCTAAATTCTAACCTCCGCTCCTCCCTCGCCAAAAAACCGCCACATGACTTTTCTGACCTCCTCCTCCGTACTGAAAAGTACATCCGAGCTGAAGAGGCCGAGGAACCGCCCAACTGGGAAGCAACCGCCTCCGGGTCTAAGAGGAAGGGAACGGAAGAAGAGGGACCCAAAAAGTTTCAGAAGGATAATGCTGGCCAGCGCCGGCCTCCCCCTAGATTTGAAAAATTCACTCCCCTCACCACAAACATCTCCGCCATTTTCATGGAAGTCGAAAAAGAAGGGGTCCTGCCTCCAGCTCCAAAGATGAACACCCCAGCCAAAAGGAGGGATAAAGACAAATGGTGCCGTTATCACCGGGACCATGGGCATGACACCAACGACTGCCGGGCTCTGAGAAACGAGATCGAAGCCCTCATCCAGAGGGGGCAGCTGGCGAAGTTTGTAAGAAAGGACGGGGCCGAACTTCCTCCCCAGCCTCGGGGGGCTAACAAACGTCCGGAACGGGAAGAGACGCCAGAATTCGAGGAAGAGCGAGTCCTCCACCTTATCCATGGGGGTCCAATGGGGGGCTCCTCGAACTCTTCTCGGAAAGCTTTTATTAGGGAAGTAAATTCTGTCCGGGCCACCCCTCCCCCCAAAGGACTCGGAGTGCCCGTCACCTTCTCTGACGACGATCTCGAGGGCGTCCGCACCCCTCATTGCGACGCACTCGTCATCAACCTTCACATGGCCAATTTCAAAGTCGAAAGAATCCTAGTGGATAACGGCTCCTCCGTTAACATCCTATTCCTCGATGCTTTTAAGGGGCTGAAGCTCTCCCGAGACAGACTGAAGCCCGCCGGGTATACGCTCCATGGGTTCACGGGAGTGCCGGTGACGATCGAAGGGGTGATCACCCTCGACGTCACAGCAGGCAAAACTCCTACTACCCGCACGGAGTCAATGGATTTCATGGTTGTAGATGTCCCCGCGGCCTACAACGTCATTTTGGGTCGGCCCGGCCTAGCCGCCCTTGAAGCCGTCCCTTCTGCCTATCATCTCAAAATGAAATTCCCCACTCGGGCTGGAGTGGGAGAAGTTAGGGGCAATCAGGAACAGGCCCGCAAGTGTTACATGACCTCCACGCTCGGACCCGTCCTCTCCTTAGAAACACTCGAGATTCCACAAGATGCTGCTCGGCCGACTCCTGAGCCAGTCGATGAGCTGGAGGAAATACTCTTCTCGGAGCAGGAGCCGACCCGTAAGTTCTATGTCAGCAAGGCACTCCCGTCCGCCCTACATTCAAATATTGTGAAATGCATCCGAGCCAACCGGGACCTCTTCGCATGGTCAGCAGCGGACATGCCCGGTATCTCCGAAGAACTCTTGGTCCATCGCCTCAGCGTTGATCCGGGGTCCAAACCGGTCCAGCAGAAGAGGCGCAAGTTCGCCCCCGAGCGCCAGCTCGCCATCAAAGAGGAGGTAGACAAACTGCTGAAAGCCCGATTCATACAGGAAGTGAATTATCCGGAGTGGTTGTCCAACGTAGTCATGGTGAAGAAATCCAATGGGACATGGAGAATCTGTATTGATTTCACTGACCTCAACAAGGCCTGCCCTAAAGATCCCTTCCCTCTGCCGAGCATCGACACTCTGATTGACGCAACCTCGGGACATGAGCTCCTCAGCTTCATGGATGCTTTCTCGGGTTACAATCAGATAAGGATGTTCCCCCCGGATATTCCGAAGACGTCTTTTGTAACGGACCAAGGACTCTATTGTTACCGAGTCATGCCGTTCGGCCTGAAGAACGCAGGGGCAACGTATCAACGTCTCGTCAACAAGGTATTCCAGGCCCAGATCGGTCGGAACATGGAAGTCTACGTGGACGACATGCTTGTGAAAAGCATCCGAGGCGTTGATCATGAGACCGACCTCCAAGAAGCGTTCGATGTTTTGAGAAAGCACAATATGAGACTCAACCCGAACAAGTGTGCGTTCGGCGTCTCATCGGGCAAGTTCCTCGGCTTTATGGTCAGCCAACGAGGAATAGAGGCAAATCCGGAGAAGATCAGGGCCATACTAGACATGGCCCCGCCCAGAAACGTCAAAGAAGTTCAGAAACTGACAGGTCGTTTAGCCGCCATTGGGCGCTTTTTGTCGAAGTCCGGAGAGAAATGCCTCCCGTTCTTCAAAGCCCTGAGGGGGACTAAGGGGTTCGAGTGGGGGCAGCCGCAACAAGATTCCTTCGACCAGCTTAAAGCTTACCTCGTCAACCCGCCTCTGCTCAGCAAACCCATACCGGGCGAGCCCCTCTACCTCTACTTGGCAGCCTCGGAACAGACACTAAGTGCGGTCTTAGTCAGGGAAGAAGAAAGAACTCAAAAGCCCATTTACTACGTCAGCAAAGTGATCCGGGACGCCGAGCTCCGGTACCCGAAAATTGAGAAAATAGCCTACGCCCTGATAATGGCTGCAAGAAAGCTTCGGCCATACTTCCAGTCTCATTCCGTGGTCGTCCTTACCGACCAGCCGTTGAAACAGATCCTTCACAAGCCAGAGACTTCCGGCCGCCTCATGAAGTGGTCGATCGAGCTGAGCCAACATGATATTACTTATCAGCCTCGGACCGCAATCAAGGCGCAGGCGCTGGCCGAATTCATAGTTGAGACGACTATCCCCGACTCCGAGCAGACGACGAAGGGACCGCCTGTCTGGTCTGTATACGTCGATGGATCCTCTTGCAACGAGGGGAGCGGGGCTGGAGTCATCCTGGCGGGCCCAGACGACTTTGTCCTTCAATATTCCCTCCGGATAAACTTTAAAGCCTCGAATAACGAAGCCGAATACGAGGCGCTCATAGCCGGACTCGGGATGGCCCGAAACGCAGGGGCGCGACGCCTGCAGATCTTCAGCGACTCTCAATTGGTCGTCAACCAGGTCCTCGGCGAATATGAAGCCCGCGATGACAGAATGGTAAAGTACTTGGCCAAAGTGAAGAGCCTCATGGCGCTCTTCGACGAGGCCCTCATCCGAAGAATCCCCAGAGAGGAAAATGCCCAGGCCGACGCCCTGTCCAAACTAGCTTCCTCATCCCTGCAAGGCCTCGAACAAACCGTTCTGATAGAAGTCCTCCTCAAGCCCAGCATAGAGGACGAGGCTTTCAACTCCGTCGAAACACTGCCGCTCCCCCTCGAAGACAATTGGATGAAGCCCCTCGTCGAGTTTTTAAGAGACGGACTCCTACCAAGGGATCCGAAGGAAGCCCGAAAGATAAGGACCCGGGCCGAGCGTTACATAATGGTCGAAGGCGTTCTGTATAAGCGCTCCTTCACCCAGGTGGATGGTCGACCCTACCTAAGATGCCTCTCCCCCGGACAAGCCGATTACGCCCTGCAAGAGCTCCATGAGGGCATCGGCGGAGCCCACTCCGGCTCCAGAGCCTTGGCACGTAAAGTGTTAAACTACGGGTATTACTGGCCCACTCTCCTACGGGACGCCGAACGACACGTTCGACAATGCACCTCCTGTCAGAAGTATTCCGACATCCGACGCCTTCCACAAGCACCACTTTCCTCCTTGTCGAGTCCGATCCCCTTTGCAATGTGGGGGATGGATCTACTCGGGCCATTTCCACCGGCCCCCGGACAGTTGAAATTTCTAGTCGTGGCAGTCGACTATTTCTCGAAATGGGTCGAGGCCGAGCCCCTGGCTACAATTACCGAACATAGAGTCGTCCAATTCTTCTGGAAAAGTGTAATCTGTCGTTTCGGTGTTCCCCGAGTCGTAGTTACGGATAACGGTACGCAGTTCGCTGGGGCTGCCTTCCGAGCCTTATGTCAAGACCTAGCTATACAGCACCGCTTCTCCTCAGTCTCTCATCCCCAGTCAAATGGCCAAGCCGAGAATGCCAACCGACAGATCCTCTCCGGCATCAAGAAGAGACTCGACAAATGCTCCAAGGGATTGTGGGTCGATCAGCTGCCCAATGTGTTGTGGAATTACCGAACCACGAAGCGGATCCCGACGGGCGAGAGTCCGTTCAATCTCACCTATGGGTCCGAGGCCCTCATCCCACTAGAAGTTGGAATACCCTCTCCTCGCCTGATTGCCTTCGAAGAAGAACAGAATGCCAGGGAGCTCAGAACGAGCCTAGATTTGGTAGACGAGATTCGGGAAAGAGCCGCCATACGGCAGCAAGGTTACCGAAGAAGAATCGAACTCGCCTACAACAAACGGGTCCGCCCAACCGACTTGAAAGAGGGGGACCTGGTCCTCCGAAAACTGGCCATTTCGTTCCCCGGACAGAAGAGCAAATTGGCCCCAAATTGGGAGGGACCGTACAAAGTGTCCAAAGTGATCCGCCCCGGTGCGTACAAGCTAGAAGACCTTGAGGGTAGAGAAATTCCCAGGACTTGGAACGCCGACCATCTTTTGAAATACCTTGAGAAGGCAACCCCGCCTATCTAAGTAACTCGAGATGTCGGGCAACCACTCCTGCTACTAGTAATTTTTCCTTTGTTCTTTTTCATTGTAATAAACGGCTAGCAACTTTAGAAGCAGCCGACCATTAGATATTAATAAATAAATAAAGTTTTTCTTTACATTATCGCGTACTCCCGCCTTTAATTCCCTTATCACACAATGGTTCGGAGTCCAGCACTCGGCTCGACTCTTCCTACTCGGCCCGTCCTCAGACGGGCCGGGGGCAGATCGCCGTTCGAAATTGCTCCTGCAGCCGTTGAATGGATCGGAGTCCAACACTTGGCTCGATTTTGCTTCGCAAATCCGCTCCTAAGCGGACTAGAAGTAGCTCGCCATTCGAAACTGCTCCTGCATCTCTCAAACTTATCACACAATGGTTCGGAGTCCAGCACTCGGCTCGACTCTTCCTACTCGGCCCGTCTTCAGACGGGCCGGGGGCAGACCGCCGTTCGAAATTGCTCCTGCAGCCGTTGAATGGATCGGAGTCCAACACTTGGCTCGATTTGGCTTCGCAAGTCCGCTCCTAAGCGGACTAGAAGTAGCTCGCCATTCGAAACTGCTCCTACATCCCTTAAACTAATCTAACGACCGGATCCTTCCTCCGGCTCGACTCTATCTCTCCGACTCGTCCTTAAACGATCCGGAACCCGTCCCGACCGTAGACTGTGCCGAGCTGACGAGGTACCGACCCTCGTTTTGGGAAAAAATCACCCCGAGGTCAACTCGCCGTTAGATCCTCTCAAATTGTGTGCCAAAGCGTGATGAGTGGATCCAGTAGTGCCACGTGCCCACAAAACGACAAGATAACGTTTTCTTGGTACTCGTGCCTGCCTCTGGATTCGTGCCCCCATCCGACGGTTATGGACACCCCACGTCGATCGGCACCAAGAGCCGAACGGCGGAGTCAGAACAATACATTGTTGGAGAATTCGTTTCGGCCATCAATTGTGCCGAGCTGACGAGGTACCGACCCTCGTTTTGGGAAAAAATCACCCCGAGGTCAACTCGCCGTTAGATCCTCTCAAATTGTGTGCCAAAGCGTGATGAGTGGATCCAGTAGTGCCACGTGCCCACAAAACGACAAGATAACGTTTTCTTGGGACTTGTGCCTGCCTCTGGATTCGCGCCACCATCCAACGGTTGTAGACACCCCACATCGACGGGCGTCAATAGCCGAGCGACAGGATCAGAATTGCGACAAAAGACTCGACGAACAGCCAATAGAAGACACTTCGGATAAATCGACCCCAATTTTATTAATGACTTGGACGAGTTTACAAAAAGATTACAACAGCGAGTTCAACAAAATATTAGAAGGCATGACCCGCTCATTTCCTCCGAGGAAGGGGGACACTCCGGTTCAACGACACTTTGGGTCGGCGCTTCTTAGCCTCCGAGCTCGTCTCCAGGCCGACGAACCGGGACGCCCCTTCGCCGCTGAGCCTCACAGTCGCCCCAACCGAAGCGCCACTTGAAGACACCGCCACACCACTTTGTGCATCGGCGGCTGACGCCCCGATGATAGGAGTCCGGGACGCCGCTTGATAGAACGTGATACCTCGCTCGATCTCTTCGCGGGTACACGAGGTGCTCCGGACGTTGGCCCTCACCGGCTGAGGCTTGAGCCGAGCGACCTCCTCCTCCAATTCGACGATCCGGTCCTTCAGTGCCTCGTCCTTCACGACAATTTTGAACCGAGGAAGCTTCGCCGATCCAGGGTATTCGGCGCTGTCAGATATGACACGACGCAGATGGGTCACCTCGATACTCTTGTCGACTGTCACCCTTTGCAAATGCTCGACCTTCTTCACGAGCTCATCTCGTCCGGCCAAAACAGAAGCCAATTCTTCTTCCTTAGAAAATAGCTCGGCTTCGGCTATCCGCAAGTGGTACACTTCGGCCAACAGATCCCCGTTCTTCATCTCCATATTGTACAGCATCCTCCTCGTCAGGTCGATCTCGCCCTCAAGGCGTTTCACGAGAGATAGATGGAACAGCTCTACTTGTCGCCGAGCCATCGTAGTGACGGGGGCCTACCCTACGACCGAACCAAACACTTAGACAATTTCAAAGACAAAACGTTTTTTTTCATTTATCAAAAAGCGGTGGCCAGTCCGCAAAAGGCGTTACAAAGCTCGGAAGAAAAAGCAGAACAGAAACTACAAAAAGATTTAACGAAAGAATCAAGGGTCCACCTGCGTCTCCGCTCCCACCCCGGACGCATCGACGGGCGGTCCCTCGATCCCTCCCTTAGCCGGGTCATCCTCTCCCCCTCCGTCTTCGCCTTCGACCTCGTCCTCGGCATCCCCCTCCTCGTCGTCCGCGGGCGACCCGGGCCACAGTTGATAGCCGACTCGCTCGAAGCCGGGGACACGAGCCTGGACATGGTCCAGGGCCGTCTGGTAGGATCGCTCCATGTTCTCAGCCATATGTTTCTTCGCCTCTGCCTCAATTTCGGCTTCGACCTCCGCCCGGATCCTCGCGGCCTGCGCTTCCCTCTCCGCCTTCTCGTCGGCCAAGGACTTCAATGCCGCGGCAAGATCTTGGGCGGCCTTGGCAGCTTTGGCGGACTCCGCTTCGAGGCCCTCCTTCGCTTTCTTCAGGTCGGCGGTAAGGTCGGCCACCCGAACGTCCAGAGCCTCAGCCCGCCTCTGCTCGGCCTCGAGATCCTTGACCGCCCGGACCTTCGCCAGCCTGTCTTTCTCGCTGGCGGACTTCAGCTCCTTCTCCTGTGCGGCGAACGCCTCCATGAGATGGCCGAAGTGAACGGTGGCCTACAAAGACAACGATAAGTACGAAGTACGCACCGAGTAACAAACTTGAAGAAATTTGCGAACACTTACCGAAACAAGCCCCCGGGCGACTTCGTAAGTGTCGTCGCCGACCCTCCCCGCATTCAGCGCGGCCTTATCCTTCGGGGTCGCCAAGTGTTTGACGACCTGCATTGACATCTGCGAGTTGCCGAGGAAACCATCATGATTCCTCACCAACCAGTTCGGCACAAACAACTGCTTGTGCTGCTCGGTCAGGATTTCCTCGGCATTCTGAGTCAATGGGGGAGGCTCGAGCGCCAGCGCCGCATTGACATCAAAGACACCCTCGTTCACGGACGGGGCGACAGGGGCCGAGGTCTCCTCCACCACCACCACCTCCGAAGGCACCTCGGTAGCCGGGGGAGGCGGAGCAACGTTAGTGGCGACCGCGGGCTGAACACCCGAAGACGCACCCTCGGCCGCCCTCTTCCTTTTTCTGGTCCCGGTCAGCTTGGACCTATCGGCCATCATAGCTTTAAAGTCAATCTTCATCGACTCTGCATCAACAAAAAAAAAAGGAGGGGGAGAAAACCGAATCAAAACAGACGAATTGAAGACTTAGAAAAAAAAATGAATGAGATGTCAAGAGCGTACTCGGGTCGATGGGGCTTAGTCCGGACCCGAACAACACCTCTTCGGTCAACTCCCTCCAACTCAGTACCGGAAGGGCCGTGATCCTCCTCGCTACCTCCTCCTCGGCCTCAGATAGTGCGGGGTCGCCCCGCGCAAATTTCGGCACTTCCACCTTCCACCGGGACGGAATGTGCCAAATCGGTTCGCCCCTTACGATAAAATACTTCTCCCTCCAACCCTTAAGAGAGTCGGGATTCTCTACAATCTTAACACCTCTCCTCGGCCCCAAATAGTACCGGTACTCCGAGCCGTGTTGCTTGTTTATCCGATAGAGGCCCCGGAAAACTGACAGATCCGGCGCTACCTCGGCTCGGTGACACTGAAGCAAGAATGCGTTCACATGACGCCAAGTGTTTGGACTGAACTGAGTAGGGGCGAGACAATACCAGCCGAGGATCTGAAGTATGAAAGGGTGCAGCGGAAAACGCAGTCCCGCGTTCAAGGAGTCGACGTCAAACATGCACATGTCCGACGAAGGCAACTTAGTGTTTGCTCGCACCCCGGGGCCAGCGACCATCAGCTTGTACTCCGACGGGATAGCGAAAGCCTTCCTGATCCGAAGAAGATCCTTCTCGGTCAACGACGAAATGAGCTCGTCAGCTTCGGAGGGATGGAACGGATTAGGCTCCTCGACGATCTTCGACTTTCCGTAGATCGCTTTCTCCAGAAGATCACCCTCGTACTGCCTGACTCCCGAATGCCCGGACAGGACGGAAGGATATTGTCCTATCTCGGGAGCTCGTTTCGGGTTCTCCACAATCACCCCCACCATGGGGGGCGGGGTCTCCCCTGTCCTCTTCTTCTTCCCGACCCTCGACTCGACAGCCAGCGGTTCGGCCATCTGCTTCCCCTTCCTGCGAGCTTCCGCCCTAATCCTCTCCCCGGCGCCATCACCGCCCGAGGACGAGGCACTACTACCCGAGCTTACCCTTGACATCCTTTGAAAAAGCTAAGGCAAAGACAAACTAACCTTTGAAGTGACGTTCACGGTCGGAGAATGCTCGCCGGAAATCGCCTGGCCCACGCGACAGCTAACGACAACACCGTGGAGCAAGAGCGCCGCTAGCAGAAGACTTAGAGAACAAAAGTAAATTCGTAGAGTGAAAAGTGAGAAATGAGCTCAGGGGTGAAGGAATGGTAACTTATAACCTCAACTGATAACGGGCCTCCTTGGGAATCCCAAAGGCCCACTAAGAATCCCAAACGCCCCACAAGAGAGAGGCGGCGGTATGAGAGGGATGGCGGAACTCCCCAAAAAACACAAGTTGCGACCCGGCCACCGGTCTAATGAGCCGAGCTATCGAACGAAACGCTCAGTGACCGAGCCACCGAGTTCGCCCTAAAATACCCAAATCCGCGCCCGGCAAACAGCGCGAGGTACGCGGACCGAGGTGACGAGATACCGACCCTCGTTTTTGGCAAAAAATCCTCCCGAATCAAAATCACCGTCGGATCTCTCCAAAATTCGCGTCAGGATCTGATGAACGGTTCAGATTGCGCCACGCCCACAAAACGACAAGATAGCGTTTTCTCGTGATCTGAACCCCATCCTCGTGATGCGTGCCAAAATGAACGGCCCAGATCCGTCCACGCAGACCTTCCAAACCGCTTGCCATCGGCTTGGTCGGTCGAGCTACCGAACAGCTCAGCCGAGCAACCGAGCCACTTAATACGGAATGGCGGAACCATCGAGAAGACAAGTAAACGACTCGGTCTCCGGCCCACCAAGCCGAGCCACCAAGTTCGCCCAAAAATACCCAACTCCGCGCCCGGCAAACAGCGCGAGGTATGCGGACCGAGGTGACGAGATACCGACCCTCGTTTTTGGCAAAAAATCCTCCCGAATCAAAATCACCGTCGGATCTCTCCAAAATTCGCATCAGGATCTGATGAACGGTTCAGATTGCGCCACGCCCACAAAACGACAAGATAGCGTTTTCTCGTGATCTGAACCCCATCCTCGTGATGCGTGCCCAGATAAACGGCCCAGATCTTGCCACGTCGACAAAACGACAAGATAGCGTTTTCTGGGGATCCACGCCAGAGATGGGCGGCCTAGACGATGCCACGTACCTCGGATGATCCGAACCGAGGGACCGACCCTTCCAACCGGGTCGCCGACCCCCCTAGCCGCGGCGCTACGCATCCGGGCCGTGGTGCTGGGGTACCGACCCTTCCAACCGAGTCGCCGACCCCCCTAGCCGCGGTGTTACGCATCCGGGCCGCGGTGCCGAGGTACCGACCCTCGTTTTTGGGAAAAAATCCTTCCGACCCTCAGGAGCCGTTGGATTTCGTAGGAAAGCGCGCTCGTCATGATGGACGTCCCAGATCTTGCCACGTCCACAAAACGACAAGATAGCGTTTTATGGGGATCCACGCCAAAGATGGACGGCCTAGATGATGCCACGTACCTCGGATGCTTTGAACCGAGGCACCGACCCTTCCAACCGAGTCGCCGACCCCCCAAGCCGCGGCACTACGCATCCGGGCCGTGGTGCTGGGGTACCGACCCTTCCAACCGAGTCGCCGACCCCCCTAGCCGCGGTGTTACGCATCCGGGCCGCGGTGCCGAGGTACCGACCCTCGTTTTTGGGAAAAAATCCTTCCGACCCTCAGGAGCCGTTGGATTTCGTAGGAAAGCGCGCTCGTCATGATGGACGTCCCAGATCTTGCCACGTCCACAAAACGACAAGATAGCGTTTTATGGGGATCCACGCCAAAGATGGACGGCCTAGATGATGCCACGTACCTCGGATGCTTTGAACCGAGGCACCGACCCTTCCAACCGAGTCGCCGACCCCCCAAGCCGCGGCACTACGCATCCGGGCCGTGGTGCTGGGGTACCGACCCTTCCAACCGAGTCGCCGACCCCCCTAGCCGCGGCGCTACGCATCCGGGCCGTGCTGCTGGGGTACCGACCCTTCCAACCGGGTCGCCGACCCCCCTAGCCGCGGCGCTACGCATCCGGGCCGTGGTGCTGGGGTACCGACCCTTCCAACCGAGTCGCCGACCCCCCCCCAGCCGCGGTGCTACGCATCCGGGCCGCGGTGCCGAGGTACCGACCCTCGTTTTTGGGAAAAAATCCTTCCGACCCTCAGGAGCCGTTGGATCTCGTAGGAAAGCGCGCTCGTCATGGTGGACGTCCCAGATCTTGCCACGTCCACAAAACGACAAGATAGCGTTTTATGGGGATCCACGCCAAAGATGGACGGCCTAGATGATGCCACGTACCTCGGATGCTTTGAACCGAGGCACCGACCCTTCCAACCAGGTCGCCGACCCCCCAAGCCGCGGCACTACGCATCCGGGCCGTGGTGCTGGGTTACCGACCCTTCCAACCGGGTCGCCGACCCCCCTAGCCGCGGCGCTACGCGTCCGGGCCGTGGTGCTGGGGTACCGACCCTTCCAACCGGGTCGCCGACCCCCCTAGCCGCGGCGCTACGCATCCGGGCCGTGGTGCTGGGGTACCGACCCTTCCAACCGAGTCGCCGACCCCCCTAGCCGCGGTGCTACGCATCCGGGCCGCGGTGCCGAGGTACCGACCCTCGTTTTTGGGAAAAAATCCTTCCGACCCTCAGGAGCCGTTGGATCTCGTAGGAAAGCGCGCTCGTCATGATGGACGTCCCAGATCTTGCCACGTCCACAAAACGACAAGATAGCGTTCTATTGGGATCCCCGCTAAAGATGGACGGTCTAGATGGTGCCACGTACCTCGGATGATCCGAACCGAGGTACCGACCATTCGAACCAACTCGCCGACCCTTCGAACCGCGGCGCAAAGCATCCGGGCCGGGGTGACGGAGTGCCGACCCTCGTTTTTGGGAAAAAATCCTTCCGACCCTCAGGAGCCGTTGGATCTCGTAGGAAAGCGCGCTCGTCATGATGGACGTCCCAGATCTTGCCACGTCCACAAAACGACAAGATAGCGTTCTATTGGGATCCCCGCTAAAGATGGACGGTCTAGATGGTGCCACGTACCTCGGATGATCCGAACCGAGGTACCGACCATTCGAACCAACTCGCCGACCCTTCGAACCGCGGCGCAAAGCATCCGGGCCGGGGTGACGGAGTGCCGACCCTCGTTTTTGGGAAAAAATCCTTCCGAGGAGCAGGAGGCGTCTGATCATTCCGAAATTCGCGCTCCATCTTGATCGAAGGCCCAGATGATGCCACGCCATAAATAGGTATTAAAAATTGGTTTTTATTTATTTAAATCGGTTTATTTATTTAAAAAATTGCGAAAAATCGCTAAAAATTCGGGAAAATTAGCTAAAAATTCCAGGAAATAATTAAAAATTCGGGGAATATTTCTAAGCCACCGAACGAGCAATTATTACCTAGAATACGCGGTTAAAGCCCCCGAACAATTAGCCAACACATCGCAAAATTAAATAAATCATCCGGAAAAATAGATAAAAACTCGACACAGCTTCGGAGCATCAAAGAAGGAGGAACTAGCCTACCCCCGTGCTCCAGGATTCAAAAATCACCCATTCGGACTGCGATACAGTTCCACCGACCACTGAGTTAGTCAAACTACTCCTCAAAGACTGACCACCCTCAGTCTTTAGGAGTGGGGGGCTCGTGATATGGTCAAAACAAGGGGTTCAATCGAGACCGTCCAAATGGGGCACGAATCCTACAGCTCAGGGACGAGACGGTAATTTCACATGCAAACGGGTCCGAAGCGGGTACTGGGTCTCCTTCTCACAGATCCAATAACCCGCAAACGGATCCACCACAGCTGGGCACGGGTTTCAACCCGCTGCCAACTCGATCCAGCAAGACACAATCAAGGTCCCTGATTAGATCTAAATCAACGGCCATGATTCACGTCAATCTTTACACTGGGATTTAGGGATTAAAATTCCTTATCTGATTACCAGAATATACCTTATCAGATTACTTTCCCAATCTGTTTACAAGGAGATTATTCTATATCAGATTACGCGGATTACATTCCTAAATTGTTCTCTAAGACGCCTATAAATACCCCCCACCCATCTCCATTAAGAGGTAATCAATCTTTCTCTAGAATAACGCTCCTTCATAATCAATTCCGGTTACTGACTTGAGCGTCGGAGGGTGCGTCGCCGGAAACAACCCCGGTGTCTCGCACTTTTTGCAGGTGCACGGCGGGAGCGACGATCGGAGTTCAACGGAACAGGTATACAGGTTCTCCTACTCAGTTTCCCCAAAGAACTCACAAATTCATCTGTTTGCCCCCACACCGAATTTAGCGGCAACACCAGACTAAGAGCGCGACATTATGAATCAGAAATACTAACCTAAAAATATCGCGCAAACGGAAAGATCACCGGAGAAAGGTCATCGACATCAAACAAGAGAAAACCCATGTTCTTGAAGATTGAAAAACACAAGTGTGGAAATGAAGGAGAGGGGGAGGGGGATTTATAACAGAAGAAGAGACTTCTCGAATTTCGCAAAAAGATCTAAACATTGGATCTTGATCATCAAGATCCAACGGCCACTAGGATCTGAGTCGCTTCGATTCTTATGCCTGTGATGTCAGCATAGGGGAAAATTACCTCTTTACCCTCAGCACTTTCAGCCAATACAACGACTGGGAACACGTGGCCAGTCACCCGTAAAAGGCTCGGAATGCGGGAGGCTCGGTGCTCAGATGGTACCACGAGCCCCAAATTTCTCCTCAAATCAGTAGGAGGCTCGACGCACGGATGGTACCGTAAGCCCCAAATTTCTCCTCCATTCAGCAGGAGGCTCGGCGAGCGGACGGTATCGCGAGCCCTAAATTTCTCCTCCATTCAGCAGGAGGCTCGGCGCACGGATGGTACCGCAAGCTCCAAATTTCTCCTCTATTTAGCAAGAGACTCGGCGCTCGGATGGTACAGCGAGCCCCAAAATTTCTCCTCCATTCAGCAGGAGGCTCGGCGCAAGGATGGTACCACGAGCCCCAAATTTTTCCTCTATTCAGTAGGAGACTCGGCGCACGGACGGTACCGCGAGCCCCAAATTTCTCCTCCATTCAATAGGAGGCTCGGCACTCGGAAGGTACCGCGAGCCCCAAATTTCTCCCTATTCAGCAGGAGACTCGGCGCTCGGATGGTACCATGAGCCCCAAATTTCTCCTCCATTCAGTAGGAGGCTCGGCACACGGATGGTACCGCAAGCCCCAAATTTCTTCTCCATTCAACAGGAGGCTTGCCATTCGGATGGCATCACAAGCTACTAAAATCCCCTTGCTTTTCCAACAAGTGAGGGGGCTCGTCTGCCGACCCTTGACGCTGAGCAAGAAGACCCCCACTCCACCAGTCTCGACATCCTTGCTTTTTTGACGAGCAAAGGGGCTCATCTACCGACTCTCCACGCTTGGCCAAGCGACCTCAGGGTCGGCGCTTGGATGAAACCGTGAGCCCCAAATTATCCCCCAACCAGGGAGGGGCTTGCCTCCCAACCCTCGACACTCGGCAATCCGAACTTCGACTCTTCCGCACCTGACACCCCTCGTGAGCCCAAGAGGGGATCTCCTTCATCCTACCCCACTGACCTCTTCAGGAAGATACGGGCCCCGTTCTTCGCTGCACACGCCACTCCGCCCTTCCTACAAAGGCAGAAAACCACTCCTATACGGCTGGATTATCCAACCCCCCAGGAGTGGGGGCTCTTAATATGGGTCAGATGACGTGGCCCCCCCTGGGCCACAGGATCCCCTCAAAAGGCGTTCACCCCTGATCATTAGATCTGCCACGTCAGCCCTAAATCGCCTGGGCTTTCACCACGTCAGCCCTAAACTGCCTAGGCCTCTGCCACGTCAGGCCCACGGGCGACCGGGTCCAGATCCGGACCCAAACAGGTCCAGACCTGGTTGGGGCTGCTTATAAATACCAGACTCTCTACCCCTTCAAAAGGTAATGAACCTTTCCCCTCTTAAAACCCTAGTTACTGTTACTCTTCAGTGACTGACTATACCGTCGGAGGGCCTGCCACCGGGATCAACCTCGGTGTTCCTAGGTCGAGTGCAGGTACACGAGACTTCCGGATCCGAGCTTCCAGATCTAAGCCGAGCCTCCAGATCTGAGTCGAGCATCCTGCCTCCACCTCGCTCCCGCCTACTCCCGAGCCGTTCCCTCAGCTGAGGATCGGGCGGACCGTCAGTACCGAAGCTTCCGCAAAAATACAAATTGAGAAGAACTCACACCTGGTGCAGCCACCTCCCAAAAACAAACTGATCAGCCCCCATTCAAAATGTGAAAACTAGCTTATACCCCCCTATTTTAAAAAACTTAGAAATACCTCAAGTTTGAGCGGAACCTTTAAAATCTCCGTCAAATGAACTCACGTGCGTCACACGTGATATGTAAAATGACCTAAATACCTACGATAAAATGTAATTTAGCAAATGCCCCAATCATAATGTGGAAACTAGCATATACCCCTACTATTTAAAGAAAAGTATCTTTGGATATTTTAGCAAATGTCCCCATTCAAAATGCAGAAACTAGCAGATTTCCCTATTATTCAGTGTTAGGTGTTGTGAAAAATGTGAGTGTTATGTGTTGTTAGTTAGTCTGAATAACTTTCTTCCTGTATAGATGATAACAATATAATGGAAAGAGGTTCAACGACAGATTTTGACCCAAAAAAAAAAAAAACTCATCATCTATTACAACAGATTGTTGTGTATCATCACTAGTTTCCGCATTTTGAATGAGGACATTTGCTAAAATATCCCAAATATCCATTTTTTAATTAGTGGAGGTATGTCCTAATTTTCACATTCTTAATGGAGTTATTTGCTAAAATACAATTTATCGTGGGTATTTAGATCATTTTATATAGCACGTATGACGCACGAGAGTTCACTTAACCAGGATTTTAACGGTTTCGCCCAAACTGAGGGTACGCATTTCTTAGTTTTTTTAAAATAGTGGAGGTATATGCTAGTTTCTATATTTTGAATGGAAGCATTTGCTAAATTATCCCATTTATTTAATACTAAAGTTCTTCTTTTTAATTAAATTAAATTAAATTAAATTTGTTTTGTTTTGTTTAAATTGTTTTTAATCTTTTATACAGAGTAGCCTAATAACTTAAGGGTCTGTTTGGTTCAAAGGAGGGGAGGGGAGGGGAGGGATTTTAATGGAGGGGAGGGAAGGGGAGGGGAGAGATTTAATGAAAACTCTGTTTGGTTCAAAGGAGGGGAGGGGAGGGAAAATAATAATTTTCTTGTTTGGTTCACAAGGGAGGGAATGGATTTTATAATAAAATTACTTTTATACCCTTTTGCATATAATAAGAAATTCATACAACCACTTCATACAATAAGAATTGAATCAACAACGAATTAGAGAAATTTTAACTGATAAATACTCTCAAACAGAATGCTATATTTGCAATTTACATGAATGATCTCTGATCCTATTATCTATCAATCTAAAGCACACAAACCCAACTAAGTTGAAATGAAATGGATACGAATGAATTTGGTCCCAATAAAAAATTGAACTGCTGATTTTCTACTTAATGTTAAACAAATTCCGAAACAAAAATAAAAACATAAATTCAATCTTCTATTTTCTATTTTCATTGTAACTTTCATTGCATGTGTAACTTTCTTTGTGTATCAGTCCATTTCTTTCATATATTAGTCCTTCATGTTTTTCATTTCAGTCCCTCAGATTTGCATTTTAGTCTGTATGTTTAATAATGTGCAGAGCACGTGTAAAGGAGGTGAAGAAAGTTATTAGTTTGTTAGTCCGCTGAGTCACTAGCAAACTATTGCTCTGTTCATATCTAGGAAGCTTGTAATTCGAAATCATTGAAGAATTTACATCTAAGAATTGCTCTTTTATTTCATCTGTTCATACTCTTCTTGTTTACTGCGATTGTTGCGACAATTGTTGTGACAGTCTTTTTATCATAATGCAATGAGGCGATTGGACAATAATGCTATTTTATAAACTGGAAACCTTACCTTAAAAACCATTCTGCATTTTATCGTACAGTTAGAATATGGAAGGGTTGAGGAGGATGTGCATCCAACGAAGTATGTGAACTCGAGTAAATCCTTTATCTACTCAATTTCTGAACAGGATAGTATCTCCCATTTTTCATTTGATGCAAGTCCACAGAAGAGGAACTCAATGCAGACGGATATTTCTCAACTTTTCTGAGTCCTTCAACTAATACGAGTGTGTACTTCCACCTTGGCTTGAATTCGAAAAAGCAACCATCGAGTCAGAACTCTTCCAACTACTATATAAAAGAAATCCTACTGACTAAAAATCACAGAATAAGGAGTATGTCCGAACTAAAAATGCTATAGGGTCTTGATGCGGTTTGAATCTGGGAGACGTGTGGATGCACCAGGTGTGAGTTCTCTACTCGATTTGTTTTTGAAGGAGAAAGCTTCTTCAGAGGCGACCCTTGGCTTGCCGAGCGGTACCTGCGACCGGTTGGGAGTGAGGTGGATGTTGGGCTCGGATCAGAGGGCTCGGATCCGAGGTCTTGTGTACCTGCAGACGGTCTCGAAACACCGGTGTTGGTTCCGGTGGCAGACCCTCCGACGATCTAGTCAGTTACTTTAAGATGAGAGCAACAGTAACTAGGGTTTTGTGGAGAAAAGATTGATTACCTTTTAAGAAAGGAGAGGGCCTGGTATTTATAGGAGTTTCTAATCGGGTCTAGACCCGTTTGGGGCTGGGCCGGACCCGGTTACCCGATTGGCTGAAGCGGTGGAAAGTTGGGCGGTATAGGGCTGACGTGGCAGGCGCCGGAGTGGTTTCTGGGCTGACGTGGCAGAGCTCCGGGCGGTTTTCCGGCGCTGACGTGGCTGATCTGAAGGATCAGGAAGGACGCTTATCCAGAGGGGATCCGGTGGCTCAGGGTGAGCCACGTTTTATTCCTGACCCATATCACAAGCCCCACACTCCCGCAGGGTTGGGTGATCCAGCAGTGCGGGGGTGACTCATGGTCCTCGGGGGAAGGGCAGATGTCAGGGTAAGAAGTAGGGTCTGCTGTTCCCCGAAGATGGCCAGGGGCAGGAGGAATGGACCCCTCGTTGGATGTGCGGGAGGTGAAGTTTTTAGGAGGGGGGAGTCGGTAGTGCGCATGCCGAGCTTACTTGGTCGGCGACCGAGTTAGTGGGGTCGGCGGACGAACCCAATGGATCGGCAGACGACCGATTCGCTAGTTGGAAGAGCGAGGGGTCGTCCAAGCCATCTGATGGGACTCGTTTTGTCGAGCGTTGGGGATCGGCGTCTGAGTTTATGAGGTCGGCGCAGTGGAGAGCGTTCTCGAGTTGGCGGTCGGGCTCATGGGGTCGGTTGGAAGAGACCCAAGGGTCGGCGGACGACTGCCTCGTTGGTTGGAAGAGCGATGGGTCGGTGTCCGAGGTCGGGAGGTTGGAAGAGTGTCTTGCTAGTTAGGAGAGACTCGAGCTCGGATCCGAGCGCCGAGTCCCTACTGGGAAAGGAGGAGTGGCTCGAGCTTCGATCCGAACTCCGAGTGTTCACTGAGAAGGGAGAAGGGGCTTGGTTCGAATTTCGATCCGAGCGTCGAGCTCCATACTGAGAAAGGGGAAATAGCCTGGCTCGATCCTCGATCCGAGCGTCGAGCCCTCACTGAGTAGGTGGGAGAAGTCTGGTCCGAGCTCAGGGGGTCGGTGGTCGAGACCTAAGGGTCGGCGGACGACTGCCTCGCTAGTTGGAAGAGCGAGGGGTCGTCCAGGCCATCCGTTGGGTCGTCGTCCGAGGTCAGGAGATCGGTCTGACGAGCGTCTCGTTAGTCAGAAGAGTGAGGGGGAGGTGAGACTCGAGCTCCGATCCGAGCGCCGAGTCCCCTCCGGGAAAGGGCTCGTGGCTCGAGCTTCGATCCGAGCTCCGAGTGTCGATCCGAGCGTCGAGCCCCATGCTGAGGGAGAAGCCTGGCTCGAGCTTTGATCCGAGTGCCGAGTCCCAGTGAGTGAGAGAGTAGCCTGGCTCGAGCTTCGATCCGAGCGTCGAGCCCCCACTGAGTAAGAGAGTAGCCTGGCTCGAGTTTCGATTCGAGCGCCGAGCCCCTACTGAGTAAGAGAGAGTAGCCTGGCTCGAGTTTCGATCTGAGCGCCGAGCCCCTACTGAGTAAGAGAGAGTAGCCTGGCTCGAGTTTCGATCCGAGCGCCGAGCCCCTACTGAGTAAGAGAGAGTAGTTTGGCTCGAGTTTCGATCCGAGCGCCGAGCCCCCACTGAGTAAGAGAGAGTAGCCTGGCTCTAGTTTTCATCCGAGCGTCGAGCCCCACCCTTTGGAGGGGAAGGTTGTATGGCTCGAACTTTTATCCGAGCGTCGACCCCCACCTGTGAAAGGAGAAGGTGGTTTGGCTCGAGATTTTATCCGAGCGTCGAGCCCCACCTGTGAAAGGAGAAGGTGGTATGGCTCGAATTCTCATCCGAGCGTCGAGCCCCACCTGTTGAAGGAGAAGGTGGTTTGGCTCGAATTTCCATCCGAGCGTCGAGCCCCACCTGTGAAAGGAGAAGGTGGTATGGCTCGAATTCTCATCCGAGCGTCGAGCCCCACCTGTTGAAGGAGAAGGTGGTTTGGCTCGAATTTCCATCCGAGCATCGAGCCCAACCTGAGAGGGGAAGGTTGCCTGGCTCTTCGAAAGTTCTTCTAGGATCTACTTTGATTCCGCGACGCCTGTTCGAATCGCCTTTTGGAAGACATTGGTAATGGGTTGAACAGAAGCAATTGGGAGATGAACAGAAAGAAGATCTAGACTCTTCAGTGAAACCAAGAAATGAGTTTGACGAGAAGAGGTGGGGTGGCGCGCGTTCTCATCCGAGTATTGAGCCACCACTAAGCAAGGAGAAGGTGGTATGGCTCGAATTTCCGTCCGAGCGTCGAGCCCAACCTGTGAGAGGGGAAGGTTGCCTGGCTCGATTTTTCATCCGAGCGTCGAGCCCCACGTGTTGAAGGAGAAGGTGGTTTTGGCTCGAATTTCCATCCGAGCGTCGAGCCCAACCTGTGAGAGGGGAAGGTTGCCTGGCTCGAGTCTTCATCCGAGCGTCGAGCCCCACGTGTTGAAGGAGAAGGTGGTATGGCTCGAATTTCCGTCCGAGCGTCGAGCCCAACCTGTGAGAGGGGAAGGTTGCCTGGCTCGAGTCTTCATCCGAGCGTCGAGCCCCACCTGTTGAAGGAGAAGGTGGTTTGGCTCGAATTTCCATCCGAGTGTCGAGCCCCACCTGTTGAAGGAGAAGGTGGTTTGGCTCGAATTTCCATCCGAGCGTCGAGCCCAACCTGTGAGAGGGAAGGTTGCCTGGCTCAATTTTTCATCCGAGCGTCGAGCCCCACCTGTTGATGGAGAAGGTGGCTTTGGCTCGAATTTCCATCCGAGCGTCGAGCCCAACCTGTGAGAGGGGAAGGTTGCCTGGCTCTTCGAAAGTTCTTCTAGGATCTACTCTGATTCCGCGACGCCTGTTCGAATCGCCTTTTGGGTGACATTGGTAATGGGTTGAACAGAAGCAATTGGGAGATGAACAGAAAGAAGATCTAGACTCTTCAGCGAAACCAAGAAATGAGTTTGACGAGAAGAGGTGGGGTGGCGTGCGTTCTCATCCGAGTATTGAGCCACCACTAAGCAAGGAGAAGGTGGTATGGCTCGAATTTCCGTCCGAGCGTCGAGCCCAACCTGTGAGAGGGGAAGGTTGCCTGGCTCGATTTTTCATCCGAGCGTCGAGCCCCACGTGTTGAAGGAGAAGGTGGTTTTGGCTCGAATTTCCATCCGAGCGTCGAGCCCAACCTGTGAGAGGGGAAGGTTGCCTGGCTCGAGTCTTCATCCGAGCGTCGAGCCCCACGTGTTGAAGGAGAAGGTGGTATGGCTCGAATTTCCGTCCGAGCGTCGAGCCCAACCTGTGATAGGGGAAGGTTGCCTGGCTCGAGTCTTCATCCGAGCGTCGAGCCCCACCTGTTGAAGGAGAAGGTGGTTTGGCTCGAATTTCCATCCGAGTGTCGAGCCCCACCTATTGAAGGAGAAGGTGGTTT
Source organism: Hemerocallis citrina (assembly GCA_017893485.1). Classification (NCBI taxonomy): domain Eukaryota; kingdom Viridiplantae; phylum Streptophyta; class Magnoliopsida; order Asparagales; family Asphodelaceae; genus Hemerocallis; species Hemerocallis citrina. Next base: position 95,009,405 of record CM030361.1, read on the forward strand.
GGCTCGAATTTCCATCCGAGCGTCGAGCCCAACCTGTGAGAGGGAAGGTTGCCTGGCTCGATTTTTCATCCGAGCGTCGAGCCCCACCTGTTGATGGAGAAGGTGGCTTTGGCTCGAATTTCCATCCGAGCGTCGAGCCCAACCTGTGAGAGGGGAAGGTTGCCTGGCTCTTCGAAAGTTCTTCTAGGATCTACTCTGATTCCGCGATGCCTGTTCGAATCGCCTTTTGGGAGACATTGGTAATGGGTTGAACAGAAGCAATGTCGCACCAGTTGCTAGGGGTGATTTTTGTCGGGTAAACAGGAAGGGGTAGTATTGGAATTTTATCCTTTCTGCTGACGTCATGGCGCAAAGATCAACGTTTGTTTAGCCGTTGGATCTTGTCAGATGAGATCTAACGGCTAGATGCTTATTTGCGAAAATCGAGGAGTCGTTGTCTTCTTTAAAAACCCCCACCCCCCTCATTTTTTCTTTTCACCTTATCGTTTATAATTCCCAACTTTCCAACTTTAGCACAGGCATTTCGATCGCTGTTGGCGGTTTCTTCGGAGAGAAGCGTAACTTTCAAAGCATCAGGTTAGTAATTTTCTTTTTTCACATGTCGCGTACTCAGTCTGGTTCCGAGGCTACTTTGTCTGGTCACTCGGAGATGGAGTCAGATTTGGAAACGTCCTCGTCTCTGGGCAAGTACCAGGTTAAAGAGGAGGTTTTCTCCGAACCTGGCTCCGAGGGCGATAGTGACGTAGCTCTAATCGTGCAACCGCTGAGTTCTCGGAGGCTAGGGAAGGAGCCGATGGAAGAGGGCGGTGCGGATGAGGATAGTGATGAGGATGAGGACGAGGAGTCAGATCAGGATGCTGGTGATGATGAAGAGGATGAGGAAGGAGAGCAGGGTGATACGGACAGTGAGGAGGGAGAGGGTATTGGTGCGCCAGAGGCCGGCCACGGAGAAGATCTGCCTCCGTTGCCCCCCTTGTCGACGCCATCGCCCGAGCGCAAGCCTCGGCCACGTCGGAAGAAGCTAGTACTCACCATCCCTCAAAGTCCTTCTTCGACTGACGAGGATGCGCCGAGGGCGGGCCTTGATGTTCCACCTGTTACCTTTCGAAATCCCGTGTCGATACGAATGTATCCCGATGATGTGAAGGACATCCAGCCGATCCCTCCCGTGCCTAGAGAAAACACAAGGACGAAGATTCGTGCGGACAATACTCCCAGCGTCTTGAGACCGGAGTACCTGAATATCATCAGGGCTGCTTACTACATTCCGAGGGAGTATGAGCTTCTGCAACCGAGCCCTGGTATTCGACCCACGACAGTATTGGCTCCGGGCTACTGCATATTTCCGGAGCACGCCTTTATTTCGGGGCTGAGTTCCCCCTGCACCCTTTTGTGAAGACGGTCTTGAACTGGGCGGAGCTGTCACCCATGCAGTACGGCCCCAACTCTTGGAAGCAGCTCATCTGCTTCATCTTGAAGTGTCAAGAGAAAGGGGTGAGGCCGAGGCTTTCCTACTTCCGCGCCATCTTTAGCATTGGTTCGCTCGGAGACATTGAGGGCGTATTCTTCTTCACGCCGAGACCGAACAAAAGAGTGGTGCATGGCCACCCGGATTCGATTAAGAATTGGAGGGATAAGTATTTTGTTGTGAAGACCGAAGGGTCATGGGACATCCCGACTCAGTGGAATTTTGTGAAGCCGAAGCGTAAGCCCCCGAAGAGGAATGAGTTAACCGCCAGGGAGTGGGGGAGGGTTGAACATTTACTGAGGGGAGACAGCATCGCGTGGCGCCGGGTGACCGAGGTTCACCTAGCGAGGGCCGGACTGAGTCCCGCCGACCCTAGTATGTTTCTTTCCTTATTTTTTCATCTTCCTGCCTTCGTGTTAACGTTTAGCCTTCCTTTTCTGTCTTGTTATAGGGATGACTACACAGCAGGCACACGCCAAGATTCTGCTCGCCGCCGTCGAGAAGACGAGGCAAGAGAAGAAGAAGAAAGAGGAGCAGGAGCGCCTCGCTGTCGAGAAGCGGAAGCCTTCTGCTCAGCCTTCCCAAGCCGGAGGGCCCTCCAGCGTGCCTCCCCCAGCGCCCGAGGAGCAGCCTTTGGCGAAGAAGCAGAAGAAGCAACACCATTCGTCGCGGTCGGCTCGAGACCCAGCGGGGGGATCGGGGAAAACGGTTGAAGCCCCGTCACAACAGCTTCCCCCCGTACGTCCGAGCACGGCGGAGTTGGTGGGAAGGATGGCGATGATGCCTTTTGCCCCCGATTGGTCGATCCTGAAGGGTGACTCAATCCTCGACGGACCCGTATCGATGGAGTTCGTCTCGAAGGCCATCACCGATCGGGACGGAATGGCCTTGGCGGTGCAGACGGCCGATCAGGCCTACATGCGTTGGGCCCAAGCCAACCTCTCGGTAAGTCGTCCGAGGCCCATCTGGTGAATAAACTTGTAATTATCGCTAAGTTTGATTTTTCTTGACAATCGATGCTCCACGGACAGCACTTCCACAAGTGTCTGGAGAAGGAGATTACATACGAGCGGAAGCAGAAGGAGAAGTTCCTTCGGGAACTGACCAAGGCGACGGAGGACTTCAAGGAGGCTCGGGACATGGTGGTAGTGCACGAGGCCCAGATAGAGTCCTTGGACAAGATCCATAAGCAGGACCGAGAGGACCTGCTGAAGAAGATCGCGGCCGAGGCGGCGGAGAAGGAGAAGGCGCAGAAGGCCTTGGCGGACTTGGAGGCGGCGCTGGGGGAGACGTTGATGACGGCGCAGGACGAGGCTTATGAGCAGGCCAAGTCTCACTTCAAGTATATTTATCCAGAGTGCAACGTCGACCACCTCAGCTTCGGGTGGAAGCCGGATCTGCCTCCGACCCCAGGGGGTGATGGTGACGACGGAGGCCACCATGAAGAAGAGGTGCACCCCGACCCTCAAGACTAGATGTTTCTGTTTTTTCTTTTTTGTTGTAAATGCCCTCGGCGGACTGGCCACCGCAAATTTTGTATCGAACTTTTTGAGATGAAATGAAATATGAAATTTTTTGGGCCGACCCTACAACACTTGCATTTTGTGATACTTGTATTTTTCTTTTGATAGAGGCTGGCTCGCCAACGAAAGCTGGCTCGGGACCGAGAGGCTGCCAAAAATTACTTTTTGAACAAGTCGAGAGAGCTTGGTCTAGAGGTGGCTCGTTTGAGAAAAATTGTAGCCGACCGGGACTGGTGGGTTATTGAGAAGGACTGGGCGGTCTCGGATACCTCTAGCGGGCGGTCGGCCTCCGAATCTTCTCTTCGCGAGGCCGTCATAGAGAAAGAATTGGAGATTCGTCAGTTGAAGCTCATACTGGGTGCCGGTCTTGTTGAAGAGGCAAGTAACTCTACTCCGGGGGGGTTGCTGCCGCCTTCGCCGGTTGCGACACAGCCGGATGATGCGGAGAGCTCAGTGGCGGGCACGTCCTCCTTGGTTGGAATAGCCGAGCGTCACAGGAGCCCCGAATTCGAGTTCCCGGCCGAGTGAGTGAGTTGAGAGCCTTCATTGTATTTGCGTTTTCATTCATTGAGTTGTAAGCAATGAGTAATGAATAAGATCATTTGTTCTTCGGGGCCTCGATTGCCTCGGATGCCGAGTGTAGTTGGTGTGGCTGCGTCAATAATCGCGACGTTTTGCCTTCCTAGGCATCATTAATGGCGACGTTTCGCCTTCCGCCGTTTCACATCCCCAGGCGTAATTAATGAGGCCTCAGGGGGCTATATAATCGCCACCCCCCCTCAGTTTTCCATCAGTGAGTCATATGACTCGGATGCCTGTCTTTGACGGGCGTCTACAAAATGTAATGTTTCCGAGCATCCTGGATCGGAGGCACACCGATCACCCTCGAACAATTCGGGGTACCGGCTGTAGGGCCATGGGACCCCGGGTTGTTCGTTGGTGAACGGTGGGCCGACCGATCGTTTGGGGTGTTCGTGACCGAAGCTCGGTGGCTCTTCCGCCGTCCGGGAACAATTTGGGGTTTTGGGCTTTTTCGAGCTGTAAACCCCGAGCTGTTCTCGGGCGACAGAGGGGTCGACTGATCTGTTTGGGTAGAGAGAGCCGCTAGTCTTTGGCCTCCCTGCCATCCTCGAACAGTTCGGGGTTTAGGTTTTGGAGAAAGCTGTAGACCCTGAGCTGTTTGCGGGTGAGAGGGTGGCCAACAATCCGACTTAAGGCCCGGGGCGTCCGCGGAAGGCGGATGCCTCCAAAACTAAAATAAAATTTTTTCCAATGCTTGGTGAGTGAATAGGCGGAAGGCAGCGTCGAGCGTCTCCGCCGAGCGTTTGGGTCGCGGTGCCCCGGGAGTGGACACCCGCCTTGCTCGGGATCGACGCCGAGCTCCTGCACTTGTTCTCGTGGAGAGACGGTGCGGGAGTGGCTGGCGAATGTCGCATCGAGTCTCGGTTGATGGCCTCCGAGGAGGTCAAACCGAGCGAGGGACGGGTGCCGAGCCCCCACAACGGTGAGAAAGACAACTGCAGACGTAGCGTAGCCCCGCCGCCGAGCGTTTAGGTCACGGTGCCCCCGGAGGGGACACCCGCCTTGCTCGGGGTCGGTGCCGAGCTTCGGCACTTGTTCTCGTGGAGAGACGGTGCGGGAGTGGCTGGCGAATGTCGCCTCGAGTCTCGATTGATGGCCTCCGAGGAGGTCAAACCGAGCAAGGGACGGGTGCCGAGCCCCCACAACGGTGAGAAAGACAACTGCAGACGTAGCGTAGCCCCGTTACCGAGCGTTTAGGTCGCGGTGCCCCCGGAGGGGACACTCGCCTTGCTCGGGGTCGGTGCCGAGATTCTGCACTTGTTCTCGTGGAGAGGCGGTGCGAGCCGAGTCCCACGCTTGTAAGAGAAGCGTGTTTGGACTCGCGATTTCATCCGAGTGATGAGCCCCACGCTTGTAAGAGAAGCGTGTTTGGACTTGCGATTTCATCCGAGTGACGAGCCCCATGCTTGGAAGAGAAGCGTGTTTGGACTCGCGATTTCATCCGAGGGACGAGTCCCACGCTTGTAAGAGAAGCGTGTTTGGGCTCGCGATTTCATCCGAGTGACGAGCCCCATGCTTGCAAGAGAAGCGTGTTTGGACTCGCGATTTCATCCGAGTGACGAGCCCCATGCTTGGAAAAGAAGCGTGTTTGGACTCGCGATTTCATCCGAGTGCCGAGTTTGTGAGGGGTTCTTTATCTGTTTACAAGAGTTGGAGCCACAAGCTTGTTTTTAAGAAAGCTGACGTTTACAATATATGCTTGTTACAGACAAGTCTAGGCACGACGTGCCGTTTACAGGACTTTACAAAAGTCTAGGCCCAACGTGCCGTTTAAAATTATATTTTACATGGAGGCTATTCTCCTAAGAACTTGATCAAGTGTTCCGCATTCCAGGGCCTCTTGACAGGCTTGCCGTCGGTGTCGGTCAGGCGATAGGTACCCGGCCGTACGACCTCTGAAACCTTATAAGGGCCCTCCCAGTTTGGTGCCAACTTCCTTTTCTGGCCGGGGTTGGAAACCGCCAGTTTCCGGAGGACAAGATCTCCGAGAGCAATGTTTGTTGGGCGCACCTTCTTGTTATAGAACCTCTCGATTCTTTACTGGTAGATGTTCCTTCTGATGGATGACTTCTCCCTGACCTCGTCAATGAGGTCCAGGTCTGCTTGCAGTTGCATGGAGTTGCTTGCTTCATCATAAGCCATAATTCGGGGAGAGGGGATACCTATTTCTAAGGGAATGACGGCCTCAGCGCCGTACGTTAAGTTGAAGGGTGACTCCCCTGTCGGGATTCTTTTTGTTGTTCGATGGGCCCAGAGAACGCTCGGCAGCTCGTCGACCCATAGCCCCTTAGAGGAATTATCGAGTCGCTTCTTGAGTCCGTCGAGGATCTGACGGTTTGCGTTCTCTGCCTGTCCGTTGGATTGGGGATGGCATACCGAAGAGAAGTGCTGCTGGATACCGAGGTCTTCGCAGAACTTGCGGAAATGCTTGCCTGCAAACTGGGTCCCGTTATCCGTAACGAGCACTTGGGGGATCCCGAACCGACAGATAATGTGCTTCCAGAAGAACTGTTGAGTCTGCTGCTCGGTGATTGTAACTAGTGGCTCCGCCTCGATCCATTTGGTGAAGTAGTCGATGGCAACTATAAGAAACTTTCGTTGCCCCGTTGCCTTGGGAAAAGGGCCTACCAGATCCATCCCCCACATTGCAAAGGGGGTTGGACTAGCCATGGATCGTAGGTTTGCTTGAGGAACCCTTTTTATGGGCGAGAATCTTTGACAGGGGCCACACTTCTTGACGAGGTTTAGAGCGTCCTGCAGCATTGTGGGCCAGTAGTACCTGTGGTTCAAAGCCTTTCGCGTGAGCGAACGACTTCCCATTTGACACCTGCCAATCCCCTCGTGTAGTTCTTTGAGAGCATATTTGGCTTCATCGGGAGTGAGGCAGCGGAGATAAGGCCGTCCATCCGAGGTGGTGTAGGACCTTTTGAAGAGTGTTGAGTCGATCATTGTGAACCTTTCCGCTCGGGCCTGGATCCTTCTTGCTTCGGCTCGGTCTTCCGGGAGCTCTCCCTTGACGAGAAATCGCCTAATTAGAGTGGTCCAGTCTTCGGGGGGAGCTCCATCTTCAATGCACAGGACCTCCGGGATGTCGATGCTGGGTTTTAGCATGACCTCGATCAGGACCGTGCGATCGAGACCTTCGAAGGAAGAGGATGCCAATTTTGACAAAGCGTCAGCCTGGACATTCTGTTCCCGGGGGATCCTCAAAATGGCCGACTCGTCGAAGGACGATAGTAGGCGTTGAACTATAGCTCGGTAACGAACCATGCGATCGTCTCGGGCCTCGTATTCCCCGGTGATCTGGTTGACCACGAGCTGGGAGTAGCTGAAAGCCCTGATCTGCCTGGCACCGGCTTGATGAGCTAGGGTGAGCCCAGCGATCATTGCCTCGTATTCGGCCTCGTTGTTAGAGGTCGGGAAGTTGAAGCGGAGGCAGTATTGCAGAAGAAAACCGTCTAGGCCTCGGAGGATGATGCCCGCTCCGCTACCTGCTTCGCAGGAGGAACCATCGACGTAAACTTCCCACGTCTGGTCGTTTTCCGTGTTTGCAGGGTGCTCGGAGATAGTGCACTCCGTAATGAATTCTGCGAGCGCCTGCCCCTTGATGGCTGTTCTGGGTTGATAGCCAATGTCATACTGGCTGAGCTCAATCGACCATTTCACGAGCCGACCCGAGCTTTCTGGTTTGTAGAGTACGGCCTTCAGGGGTTGGTCCGTCAGCACTTGGACAGAATGAGATTGAAAATATGGACGGAGCTTCCGCGCGGCCATGACCAGGGCGTACGCCACTTTCTCCATCCGAGAGTACCTGGTCTCGGCATCGAGCAAGACCTTGCTGACGTAGTATACGGGCTTCTGTGACCCCTCTTCCTCCCGAACGAGAACAGCACTGAGCACCTTCTCCGAGGCTGATAGGTAGAGCCAGAGTGGCTCTCCCGGTTCGGGCTTGCTGAGAATAGGGGGGTTCGCGAGGTATTCCTTTAACTGGGCGAAGGCCTCTTGCTGTTGGACACCCCATTCGAACCCGTCGGTGCCGCGCAGGGCTTTGAAGAAGGGAAGAGACTTCTCTCCGGACTTGGAGAGGAAACGGCCGATGGCCGCCAGTCTCCCTGTCAGTCGTTGGACTTCTTTGATATTCCTGGGAGGGGCCATGTCTAGGATTGGTTGGATTTTTTCGGGGTTTGCTTCGATTCCCCTTTGGCTGATAATGAATCCAAGAAACTTTTCCGCGGAGACGCCGAAGGCGCATTTACTCGGATTAAGTCTCATGTTATGGGTCCGAAGTACCCCAAAGGCCTCCTCCAGATCGGCTACGTGATCCTCCCCCCGCCGGCTTTTGACGAGTGTGTCATCCACATACACTTCTATATTGCGCCCGATCTGTTCCTTGAAGACCCGGTTGACGAGCCTCTGGTATGTGGCCCCGGCGTTCTTCAGCCCGAAGGGCATGACTCTGTAGCAATAGAGCCCCTGGTCCGTGACGAAGGACGTTTTGGCGATGTCGGGAGGGAACATGCGGATCTGGTTGTAGCCTGAAAACGCATCCATAAAGGACAGGAGCTCGTGACCCGATGTTGCATCGACGAGAGCATCGATCCTGGGAAGGGGGAATGGGTCCTTCGGGCACGCCTTGTTGAGATCTGTGAAATCAATGCAGATCCTCCAGCTCCCGCTCGCCTTCTTGACCATGACGACATTTGCCAGCCACTCGGGATAGCTGACCTCCTGGATGAAGCACGCGGCAAGGAGTTTGTCGACTTCTGCATTAACTGCCTGTTGTCGCTCTGGTGCGAACTTGCGTCGCTTTTGTACTACTGGTTTCGAGCTGGGGATCACGCTGAGTTTATGCATGATGAGTTCCTCGGAAATTCCCGACATGTCAGATGGCTTCCAGGCGAACAGATCGACATTGCGCCGGATGCAGGAGATGAGATCGGACTTAAGGCGGGGTGCGAGGGAGCGACTTACTCGAAATTGTTTTGATGAATCTTCTGTCTCGAAGGAGACATCCTCCAGCTCGTCTGCCGACTCCGGCTCTGGCTGGGTCCTTTGGGGCTGCATCTCCATGGCGTCGAGGGGAAACACTCTGCTTCCTATGGCTGTCATATAGCAGGAGCGAGCGGCTTCCTGGTTCCCTCGGACCACTCCTACCCCGGTACTGGTAGGGAACTTCATCTTCTGGTGGTAGGCCGAGGGGACAGCCTGGAGAGAGCAGAGGCCCGGTCGACCGAGTATGGCGTTGTAGGCTGCCTTGACGTTGACAACCATGAAGTCCATGGACTCGGTTCTCCGGTTCGGGGCCGTGCCAGCCGTGACATCCAGCGTGACGATCCCCTCGATTGTCACCGGGACTCCAGAAAATCCGTGCAGGGTGTATCCTGCAGGCTTGAGCCTGCTTCGGGGGAGCTTTAGTTTCTCGAAAGCATCGAGGAACAGAATGTTGACCGAGCTCCCGTTGTCTACCAGGATACGGCGAGCATCAAAGTTTGCCATGCTGAGATTGATTACGAGGGCGTCGCAGTGTGGGAGCCGAACCCCCTCCAGGTCGTCACCCGAGAATGAGACGGGGAGTGGTTGGATTTGAGGGGGGAGAGGCCCTTGGACGGCGTTAACGTCCCGGATGAACGCCTTGCGGGAGGTGTTAGAATCCCCTCCCATGGGCCCTCCGTGGATGCAGTGCAATATGGCTTGGCCGTCCGGCTCTTCGAGCTCCTGCTCTGGCCCGGGGAGCTGCAGGGGAGCTCGTGGAGGAGGTGAGGTTCTCCTGTTCCTCGCGTCCCTTTGCGCTCGAGCATCATCCCGCTTATACTCCCGGAGGTACCCTCGCTGAATGAGGGCCTCGATTTCGTCTTTCAGGGCACGGCAGTGGTCTGTGTCGTGACCGTTGTCTCGGTGGAAGCGGCAGTAGAACCGTTGATCCCTTTTCTTGCTAGTGTTGTTGGATGGTCGAGGGGGATACTGGACGAGGTCTCTGTCCTCGATCGCCAGGAGTATGGAGGACACATTTTGTGTGAGTGGGGTATACCTTTCGAAGCGAGGAACCGGCGGTACCTTCTTCATGGTGCCCTCGTCCTTCGGAGCCTTTTTCGAAGGCTCGACTTCCTCGGCCTTCCGCTTCCCTTTTCCGAGCGCTTCTCTGGATTCGTCGGGGTTTAGGGCTTCCTCTGCCCTGATGTACTTCTCGACCCGGTTGAGGAGGTCGGGAAAATTGATCGGGGGCTTCTTCGCCAGAGAAGCTTTCAGCTGTCCATGGCGGACGTTGTGCCGAAATGCTGCGGAGGCGACGCCCGGATCGAGAGAGGAGACCGACCTCGCCTCTGCCGTGAATCTCCGGACAAACGCCCTGAGTGATTCCCCCCTTTCCTGCCTGAGCCCAAGTAAGGAGGCGCTCGTTCTTTCGGCCTTCCGGCTGGTTACAAAATGGGCGAGGAAATTGCCCTCCAGTTGATCAAAGGAGTAAATGGAGCCGGGGGCGAGTTTTGAGAACCACTCACGGGCCGGACCCCGAAGGGTGGCAGGAAACGCTCGGCACAGCAGAGGATCCGATGCGCTGTGAATCATCATGAGGGTTTTGAAACCCTCCATGTGATCAGCAGGATCCCCTTCGCCGTTATAGGTCTCGAATTGTGGGGGTCGGAAGTTCCGGGGAATTTCTGCTTGGATAATGAGGGTGGAAAAGGGGGGTCGGACAGGTCTGTACTCCTGACCGGCTCTGACACCTCCGTCGCCTATGTGATCGATTCGGTCCTCCATTTCTTGGAGGCGCCTTAGGAGTACGCCATCGGCTTCGGGCTGGATTGTTGAGGAGCGAGAGACGCTGGCCTCAGCGTCTAACCTGGTTTGGGAACGGCGTGCTTCCTCCCTGGGGGCCCGTTGGAGAGCCCCCAAGGATTTCCCTTCGGAAATCCTGGAACTCCTGTTGAGTAACAGGAGCTCCCTCAGCTCGGGCCGGTTGGACCGGAGGTTGCCTCCCGACTCGACTGAGTGCTGGCCTTCGTTCTTCCGGCGGTGGCCTAGGATGGTTCGGGGCCGAGTTGGAAGCAGCCCTTTCCCTACTGCGGTCAGCCTGCCGACTGGAGATTACCCTTCGAAGGTCGGGTTGGGTTGGAGGAGTGGGGGCCCGCTGGGACCCCCGACGGGAGGCCCTATGCTTTGATGTGCGCGGCCCGGCGTTGGTATTTGATGGGAGTGTGTCTCGTCGGTTGACGGAGGACGCAGCCCCCTTGCCTTTGGAGGCCATAGGAGTTCGGTGATCGAGGTACCTCGGCGGTAGTACTCGGGTCGGGTTCCGAAGTAGCCTTCCCACAGACGGCGCCAACCTGATGCGGTTTGAATCTGGGAGACGTGTGGATGCACCAGGTGTGAGTTCTCTACTCGATTTGTTTTTGAAGGAGAAAGCTTCTTCAGAGGCGACCCTTGGCTTGCCGAGCGGTACCTGCGACCGGTTGGGAGTGAGGTGGATGTTGGGCTCGGATCAGAGGGCTCGGATCCGAGGTCTTGTGTACCTGCAGACGGTCTCGAAACACCGGTGTTGGTTCCGGTGGCAGACCCTCCGACGATCTAGTCAGTTACTTTAAGATGAGAGCAACAGTAACTAGGGTTTTGTGGAGAAAAGATTGATTACCTTTTAAGAAAGGAGAGGGCCTGGTATTTATAGGAGTTTCTAATCGGGTCTAGACCCGTTTGGGGCTGGGCCGGACCCGGTTACCCGATTGGCTGAAGCGGTGGAAAGTCGGGCGGTATAGGGCTGACGTGGCAGGCGCCGGAGTGGTTTCCGGGCTGACGTGGCAGAGCTCCGGGCGGTTTTCCGGCGCTGATGTGGCTGATCTGAAGGATCAGGAAGGACGCTTATCCTGAGGGGATCCGGTGGCTCAGGGTGAGCCACGTTTTATTCCTGACCCATATCAGGTCTGTCTATGTGTGAAGAATGAGTCACTATCGAATTGACAACTCTTCGAACTATTACATGCAAGAAATCCTACTCGGCAGACGAGAAGAGAGGGTGCTAAAGACCCTGTAGATGATGAGAGCCAATAAGAAAGAGAGCCATGTTGAAGTGTCCGACCCATTTAGCCGAAAGAAGTACACATAGCTCTTTTACTCATGAAGACCTTCTAGTTGGAGAAGGAGAATTATATTTTAGTCAAGGAAGTGATTGTTGAAATTATGCCTAAAATATTCTCTCTTATGATATATAAGGTTCAAGGAAGAGCCGGGCAAAATTTGAATTGAAACCGACTGAAGATGAGCCGAATGAAGCCATAAAAGATAGTTATTTTAGTTAATTTCATTATCTATCTTTATTTATTTGATTTACTTGAGGTAATCTCTTTGTTATATTTTGAAAAATTAGTTAAGGATTTAATATAATTTAAATGTAAGTTGGAAACTTAATTCTATTTTAAATAGGGATTGGATATTTAATTTGGAGTTTATGTTTATCTTAAACTCTAAGTTATGAATTAATTAATGTTTAAATTAGGGTTTTGAATCTATCTTCCATAACTTGTATTTCAAGATTACTACTCTATAAATACATGAGAAGATAAAATCTAAGTAAGCTAGAATAGAGCCAATAGAAAGAACAAAGAGCTAGATATCTAATTGAAAGATTATTGTATTTAGAAAAAAAGAAAAGAAATAAAAAATTAACAAGCGTGTCTTTTAATTTTCCTACTATCTAACTGAATATTGGCTTCGAAAAATCTTCATTTGTTCTTCTATTTACTAGTTTTTCTACTTGTTGCAAGTAAATTTATCTTGCCGAATTTTTTGGAGTATCAAAATAAAAAATCAATTAAAATTCAAATTAATTTTTAAAAAAAGTATTTAAAGAAATTTCTAAATTAAAATAATGAAAAATAAATTTTGCAAATAAATTTTGTAAATAAATTTTTTTTTAAAAGTTAGATGGAAATTATATTTATAGAGTTAATAATAATAATAATAATAATAATAATAATAATAATAATAATAATAATAATAATAATAATAATAATAATCAAAATCAACAATAACACGGGTTTGGTTACAACGGGTTAAGTTAACAATGAAAAGAGTGTTATAGAGAGATAGAGAGGATAATTGCGAAGTTTTGATGTTTAAAAATAAGTTAACATGTTTGGGTTGGAGGACTAGTATGAGTTGTGAGGGTTAAAAATAAGTTGTGTTCGTTAAAATGAAACTCAGAGAGGATTGCATTGAAGTTGTGTTCATTAAAGTTACGATGCAAGGCAGCAAGGGTTAGCAGTAGGGTTAGGGTTAGGGTTGGACTTGGGAGGGAGAAAATCATGTTCTAAATTGGAATTCTTCAACTTAACCCATTGTAAGAGATAACGAGTATACTTAACCTAACCCGTTTTTATCCAGAATAACTGGTTAGGTTATGTGTGTGTGTGTGTGTGTGTGTGTGGGGGGGGGGGGGGGGGGGGGGGGGGGGGGGGGGGATCAAGTTTTATGTTTGAATTCTTCAACTTAACCCGTTGTTCGTGATAACGGGTTTATATAACCTCATCAGTTATCGCCAATAACGGTTTAGGTCATTTGAATTTTTTGAAGAATTGCAAGTTCACTGTTAATTAGAAATATTCAACTTAACTCGTTGGTGATAACGAGTTTATTTAACCAAATCTGTTATCGCCAATAGCGGGTTAGGTTATATGGTTTTTTTGAAGAATTGCAAATTCTCTATCTGAATTCTTCAACGTAACCCGGATAGTTGCTTGTTCTTTAAAAAAAATGTCGTGCCCGAGAACGTGAAGAAGGTAATGCGGGAGATCCTTAAACCATGCTAGCTCATGCAGTCTTCAAGATGCAGATGATGGGGCCAAACTTGATGCTTACCCAAAATCAACCGTGAGTGTACCTTGACTTAAGAGCATGACAAGGGGAGGAATTCGCATTGTCGAGCCACAACAACCACAAAAACAAGAACGGGAGGTGTCAGAGGAAAAGGAGCAAGATTCGGATGAAGCGGTAGAGCGACAGAAGTTAGACTCAGAAATCCGATTTGGAATAAGAACAAGCCCGAACAACTCTCACCGAGTGGATGCAAGCGCCCTGTCGGAAGAGGTAGTCGCTAATTATGTTGTAATTTTTTGTAGCAAGTTCACAAAATTTCGAAACAGCATGAGCTGTTATATTGAACTTTGTGCGGTTTATTATTTTATCTCTTAAATGACTAATACATATTCTTTCTTAACTTAGGTAATTTTGGAGTCGATTGAAGGTCTCCATATAAAATCTCTATAAAAAATTAGGAATTAGTCATCATTCTCCATATATATTGATTTCAGTTTAACCGTTAGAGGGTTATTTGGTTAGGGTTAGTGTTAGGGTCAGGGCTAGGGTTATAGCTAGGGTTAGAGTAAGATCTAGGGGTAGGGTTAGCGGGTTAGAATTATAGTTAGGGTTAGAATCTAACAATATATTCACTTTTAATTATTTTATGAATTTTTTAAATAATTAATAGCTTTTTAAAAATAATAGATTTCTTTATTGCTGCTTCACGTTTTTTGAATTTAAAATTGAAAAAAAAAAACATTATTTTTACAAAATATCTACAATTAAAAATCTAAAATCACTTTAATAAAAAAAATTATTTTAATCTAAAGTTTAACGTGACTCTTCATGTCATCAAATTGAGGACAAAGTTCTCAATAGGATGTCTAATACATTAACCTAATCCATTATCGCTAATGACGAATTAAGTTATATGATATTTTTTAAAAAATCTTAATTTTTTTTTTGTAATCTTTTTTTTTTTACTTGAAGGGGGCCGTGGGATGGGTGGGGATGGGTGGGGGGAGGGATGTTTATGGATAGTGCGAAAAAGTAGTTTTTTTTATGGATTTTTATCTCACAATTACGAATTATGGGCGTTGAAATTTTTGAACCCATAATTACGAGTTGTGGAGAGTCTTTCAAATAAATAATTCCAACGGAGACTTCACCCTTAATCACTTAGACTAATCCTACCATCCAATAACTATCCTAACCCTAACCCTACGATTCAAATAACCAAAGCTAATAAGTCTCAAGCAATCTACTTGAGACTTATGTTGGTTTTTAATTAAAAAAACCTCTTGCACTCTTTAACAGAACTTTTTCTTAGGATTTACATGATCTTAATAGAAGTGTTATCACATTTTAAAAATAAAAAATGGAATTCGGGTGGAAGAGACATTGGAGCCACCCTTTAATACTTAGAAGGATCCAAAACCAGATGAAGAAAAAAAAATATGAACAACAAAAAGCTCAATTTGAAAAATACTAACTGTTAATAATAAAACTAAATTAGATAGCGAAACTAGTTGTGAATAAAATAAAGTATCTATTGAAAATTTGAAAATTCCATAAGTAGAAGCTTTTCGCGGGGCCAAATTTCTCTAAAACCAGGGAGAATTTGAGAGTGCAACGAGATGTAGAGCACGCTCATTATCTCAGGCTTCACTGTTTTGGAACATGCCCTAAAATTATTTTTGTCTAACTATAACTGTACTGCTTCAAAAAGCAAGCTGTTGAATCCCTAACTAATAATTGTTCTGAAATTTGTGAACTCTCCTTAAAATTCACAGTTTTGAGAATGAGAAGTGAGGAAGAGAGAATTAAGGTGGAAGAGTTGAGGAAATGGTAGGTGTCTCAAGTTTGCTTATGTAGGGAGATCGAATTGGGAGCAGGGATGAAGAAGCCTAAAAAGAATCCTTGGTGCAAACTCCTCAGAAGTGAAGGTAATTAGTTTTCCCACTTAGCATGAATCGAGCTTCCCGCCAATAACTTAACAACCAATGTGGGACCCACATTTCCATTTTGGTATTCTCTCTTTCTAAACAGAAGTTTCATAAATAGGAGTTATTTGTTAAAAATCAATTAATGTGAATGTCTCTCCATTATCCCATTTTCTCCACTAACCCCATGATCTTCATGTTCTCCACTCACCATTTACTCCATGTTTGTCCTTTCAACTTCTTTTGTAAGCCTATAAATAGGCATTTAGATGAATCATTTGTGAGTGCTAAAAAGAAAAGGAAATCATTGGAATACAAATTATACTCAATTCTCTTGTCTCTTTTACCTTCTAGCATCGTCTTGATTATTTTACAACACGTTATCAGCACGAGGCTCTACTTCAACTATTCGAGGTATTTTTTTTAATACTGTTATAATATTAAGGTCACTATAACTAAGTATGTTCTACACTCGCCATTCATTTGGATCTTGTGTATCAGAAAAGTTATAGCATTTTTTTTATACTCATATTATAATATTAAGGTCACTATAACTAAGTATGCTCTACACTCGCCATTCATTTGGATCTTGTGTATCAGAAAAGTTATAGTTTGATCTAAATTTTTTTTCTAATTGCAATTTTTTTTTATTTTTTATATACATATAGTTTCATCATGTCGAACCTTGTCAAGCTTGAATTTGAAGCTCTTGATATTACCGGCAAGAATTATTTGTCGTGGGTATTGGATGCGGAGATCCATTTGGATGCTAAAGGTCTCAAGGAGACAATTGATGAATCAAAAGAAACATCCAACCAAGATAAGGCGAAGGCAATGATATTTCTTCGCCATCACCTTCATGAGGGGTTGAAAGTTGAATACCTCACGCTCAAAGATCCTGCAGATCTTTGGAAATCACTGAAAGAGAGGTATGATCATCAGAAAACTGTGATTCTTCCGAAAGCACGTTACGACTGGATGCATCTCCGTTTTCAAGATTTTAAATCTGTTAGTGAGTATAACTCGGCTATTTTTCGAATTAGTTCACAAATGAAATTATGTGGTGAAACTGTTACTGATTCTGATATGATGGAAAAAATATTATCCACGTTTCATGCATCTAATGTGCTCTTGCAACAACAATACCGTGAAAAGGGTTTTACAAAATACGGAGATTTGATATCTTGTCTTCTTGTTGCTGAGCAAAATAATGAGTTATTGATGAAAAATCATGAGTCTCGTCCTACTGGCTCTGCTCCATTCCCTGAAGTGAATGTGATAGCATTCAATAATAATCGTGGTCGTGGTCGTGGCAGAGGCCGCGGACGTGGACGTGGACGAGGAAGAGGAAGATGTTATTTCCCCGGTGGTCGAAGTAACCACAATGTTAGGGATGAATCACGAGGAAACAATGATGGTGGCATGAATAAGAAGATGAAGGAAAGCATCTGCCACCGATGCGGGATGCAAGGCCATTGGTCGCGTACTTGTCGTATTCCCAAGCATTTTGTTGATCTTTATCAAGAGTCGTTGAAGAACAAAGGAAAGAATGTTGAAGCAAATTTCATTGCTGACGACTCCAATGATTTCACCGAAGGCCTCGATGATTTGATGCACCTGGATGCAGCTGATTTCCTTATCCATCCTGAAGATGGAAGTGACCAGAAGTGATCAAGATGCTTATGATATTTGAAGTTTCTTTCAGCTTGTTATTCCGTTTCTATGTTTAAGTTTGCTATGAACTATGTTTTATTTCAGTTTGTTTCAGTTTTGTTAAAGTTTTTCTTTAGCTTAATTTAATTTTCAAATTAATGTCATTCTTCGTTATTATATGCTTTATATTGCTTTCAAGTTTATTTATTCGCATTTTTTTCTTCTTTCTTTATCTAGATTATGAATATGTATCAATCCAAGATCCAAGTTGGGGATATATGTCTTGCAGACAGTGCTACTACCCACACCATTCTTAAAGATAAGAAATATTTTTCTAATCTGAGAAATGATCAAGCACATGTCAATACCATATCAGGCTGTGCAAAGATAATTGAAGGCTCCAGAAGAGCAAATTTTATGATGCCAGAAGGCACAAAATTCATAATTGAAAATGCATTATTTTCGCCTAAGTCTCAAAGAAACTTATTAAGTTTTAAAGATATTCGTCTAAATGGATATCATATTGAGACTATGAATGAAAGAGGTATTGAATATCTTTGTATTACCTCAAATATGATGGACAAAAAGTGTGTGTTAGAAAAATTACCAGCTTTCTCATCTGGATTGTATTATACAACTATAAGAATAGTTGAATCATATAATACAATAAATATGAAGTTTACAGATATATTTAAGGTTTGGCATCATCGGTTAGGTCATCCCGGTTCAACGATGATGCGGAAAATTATCGAGAAATCATGTGGTCATTCATTGAAAAACCAGAAGATTTTTCAATCCCATGAATTTCCTTGTGTTGCTTGTTCCAAAGAAAAGTTAATTACAAGGCCCTCACCAGCCAAAATAAAGAACGAATCACTGTCATTTTTAGAACGAATTCATGGTGATATATGTGGTCCGATTCATCCCCCATGTGGACCGTTTCGGTATTTTATGGTTCTAATTGACGCATCAACTCGATGGTCACATGTGTGTTTATTATCATCTCGTAATTTGGCTTCTGCAAGATTACTTGCACAAATAA
This sequence comes from Hemerocallis citrina, assembly GCA_017893485.1. Classification (NCBI taxonomy): domain Eukaryota; kingdom Viridiplantae; phylum Streptophyta; class Magnoliopsida; order Asparagales; family Asphodelaceae; genus Hemerocallis; species Hemerocallis citrina. The sequence continues at coordinate 95,027,402 of CM030361.1, forward strand.
TTCGGTTGCGGGCACATTTTCCTGATTATCCGATAAAGACAATTCGTCTTGATAATGCTGGTGAATTTACATCCCAATCTTTTATGAATTATTGTATGTCAATTGGGATAAAAGTGGAACATCCAGTAGCCTATGTTCACACTCAAAATGGTTTGGCAGAATCATTTATAAAACGGATCCAATGGATTGCTAGACCAATGCTTATGAAATCAAATCTCCCCGTTTGGGCCTGGGGACATGCTGTTTTACATGCAGCACAACTTATACACATCCGGCCAACCAGTTATAATGATAATTCTCCCTTACAATTGGTTCATGGTCAGGAACCAAATATTTCCCATTTACGAATTTTCGGATGTGCGGTATATGTCCCAATTAATCCACCACAACGCACAAAAATGGGACCTCAAAGGAGGACGGGAATATATGTTTGGTATGAATCTCCATCTATAATCAAGTATATTGAACCGACAACTGGAGATTTGTTTACTGCAAGGTTTGCAGATTGTCACTTTGATGAATCACTATTCCCAACATTAGGGGGAGATAATAAACAGTTGGAAAAAGAGATTTCATGGAATGAATTATCATTGAAATGTTTAGATCCTCGAACAAAAGAAAGTGAATTAGAAGTTCAAAGGATAATTCATTTGCAAGGTATTGCAAATCAACTGCCAGACGCATTTACTGACCACAAAAGAATAACAAAATCTCATATTCCAGCTGTAAATGCTCCTATCAAAATTGATGTCTCTGAAGGACAACCTATAATTGCTAGTGAGTCTAAGGCACGCTTGAAGCGTGGTAGACCACTTGGTTCCAAAGATAAATATCATCGAAAAAGAAAAGGAGCAAATAACCATGATTGTCAAATCGAGGATGTCTCTCCAGAAGAGACCATTGACATAGTTAATAATGAAGAGAATCAGGTACCTGAAATTAATGAAAATGAAGAGATCTCGATTAACTATGTCATTACGGGAAGAAGATGGGACCGGAATAATATAATTGTCGACAATATTTTTGTATATAATATAGCGCGCGATATCATAAATGAAAACGAGGATCATGAACCTACCTCTGTGGAAGAGTGTAGAAATAGAAATGATTGGCCAAAATGGAAAGAGGCAATTAAGTCTGAATTAGGCTCGTTTGAAAAACGAGGAGTTTTTGGATCTGTAGTCCGAACACCAAAAGAGATCAAACCAGTAGGCTATAAATGGGTATTTGTACGAAAAAGAAATGAACGAAATGAGATTACCAGATATAAAGCACGGCTTGTCGCACAAGGTTTTACCCAGATGCCTGGTGTTGATTATGAAGAGACATATTCTCCTGTGGTGGATGCAATAACATTTCGATATTTGATATGTCTGGCAGTACATGAAAGACTTGAAATGCGTCTCATGGATGTGGTCACAGCCTATTTGTATGGTTCGTTAGACCATGATATATATATGAAAATCCCTGAAGGATTTAAAGTGCCAGAAGCACATAATGATAATTCCCGGAAAATTTACTCAGTTAAGTTAAACAAAGCATTATATGGATTAAAACAATCAGGACGGATGTGGTATAACCGTCTGAGTGAATTTTTAATAAAAGTGGGTTATAATAATGATCCTATATGCCCATGTGTGTTTATAAAAGGTTTAGGATCAAAATTTGTTATAATTGTTGTTTATGTTGATGATTTAAATATCATCGGAACTCCTGAAGAGTTATTACAAGCCGTGCAATGTTTAAAGAGAGAATTTGAATTGAAAGACCTTGGAAAAACAAGATATTGTTTAGGTCTTCAAATTGAACATTTGAAAGATGGGATTTTCTTGCATCAATCCACTTATCTGGAAAAAGTACTTAAAAGGTTTTATATGGATAAAGCTCATCCCTTAAGTACTCCCATGGTAGTGAGGTCATTAGATGTTAATAAAGATGTGTATAGACCTCGTGAGGAACATGAAGAACTAATTGTCCTGAAGTACCATATCTTAGTGCCATTGGAGCATTGATGTATCTTGCTAATAATACACGTCCTGATATATCTTTTGCAGTAAATTTATTGGCAAGATATAGTTCCTCACCAACTCGAAGACATTGGAATGGTGTGAAACATATATTTAGATATCTTCGAGGGACCATGGATATGGGCTTATATTATTCTAACCTGTCCAAATCAGATTTAATTGGGTATGCAGATGCAGGATATTTATCTGATCTACATAAAGCCCGATCTCAATCAGGATATGTGTTCACCTGCGGAGGAACAGCAATTTCATGGCGTTCTACAAAACAAACACTAGTAGCAACTTCAACTAATCATGCAGAAATATTGGCAATCCACGAGGCAAGTCGTGAATGTGTTTGGTTGAGGTCGATATCTCAATATATCCGGGGAACGTGTGGCCTTTCAGTCGATAAAGATATCCCCACAACCTTATTTGAAGATAATACAGCATGCATAGCTCAGCTAAAGGATGGCTACATCAAAGGAGATAAAACGAAGCATATCTCACCAAAGTTCTTCTTCACTCATGATCTTCAACAAAAGGGTGAAATAAGTGTTCAGCAGATAAAGTCAAGTGAGAATCCAGCAGATTTGTTCACTAAGGCTCTACCCACGACAACATTTGAAAGGATGGTAAAGATGATTGGGATGCGTCGTTTGAAAGATCTAAAAGGATGATTTTTTCAGGGGGAGAAAAGATATGCACTGCACTCTTTTTTTCTTCACCAAGTTTTGTCCCATTGGGTTTTCTTGGTAAGGTTTTTAATGAGGCAGTATCGAGGCATATTCTTAACCACAATTATGAGACATTCAAGGGGGAGTGTTAAAAATCAATTAATGTGAATGTCTCTCCATTATCCCATTTTCTCCACTAACCCCATGATCTCCATGTTCTCCACTCACCATTTACTCCATGTTTGTCCTTTCAACTTCTTTTGGAAGTCTATAAATAGGCCTTTAGATGAATCATTTGTGAGTGCTAAAAAGAAAAGGAAATCATTGGAATACAAATTATACTCCATTCTCTTGTCTCTTTTACTTTCCAGCATCGTCTTGATTATTTTACAACATTATTCTATATTTTCTCTGAAAAAAGAAAGAGAGGCATTCGCTGTTGATATGGATAGGTAAGTAACCCATATGTTTCAGTTTTGAACTGAAAATATTAAGAATGACTGAGGGACTTAAATCGGAGGGCATAACAGGAAATCCAAGAATTGGGAAACCAAAGAGCAGATTGATACACGTAATTTAGAGGTTATATTGGAAGATGAGTACCTCTTACGATATTGCTTTGGGATGCGTATCAGATTGCTTTGAGATGCATGTTCTCTGTATTTCAAAAGGAAAATAAAAAACGAAAAGAAGGTGCCAACTCAACGGCAGATGTTCACTCATGTGTATCAACTCTCATTAATTCCAAAAGTCTCAAAGATTAGTAAGGCATGCACTACTTGTGCTAACATGGTTTCGACCTGTTAGAAAAACAGAAAATCTTCCTGAGTTATTCGATGCAATCAACACAAACTACCAAGTGTTAGGATTTTTGAATCCAAATACACGTTAATTGGGTTGAAGACAGACGAGAAGAAGAGTCGAAGATGTAATAAGCAGTTCAGAGCAGCCATGCAAACAAATTGCGGTCGACCGCACTTGTTGTTAGAACATGAGTTTCATAAAATAGAAAATGCTAACAATAATTGTGAAGAGTTACAATTACATGAAATAAAAAAACAAACCATACAATACAATACAAAGTCGAGATTTGAATATCTCTGTCCTTAAAGTAAACTTCGCTCCATAGTGTGACGGTGGTTGATGAATTGTCTCCCAGAATACAACTGTATTATCTTTTCCTGAAGAGCAGCACTCTAACTTTAGAGATCTGAGCGAACCGGAGCTGTGTTGTATTCTCAGAACTGACTCAGAGGAAGAAGAAGAAGATTCGAACTGGTTTTGGTAACTGTGTCTCCTGGCAGACAAAATGGACTGGTTTTATAGGAGACTGGGAGTAACTGAAGGGTCTATTACTCTGTAACAGCAGGGTAATGGCTCATTACTCTGTAACAGTAGAGTAATGGTTCAAAAGCGTAACTAATGAGCCATTACTCTGCAGAGTAATGGTATCAGCAGTTACAGAATTTGAAGAGCCTCAAAAGTAACTGGGAAAATTTTGGAGCGAGGCCGGGCGCGCGTGTGTGTTTGTTATTTTGGCTAGATCCTCTCCCCATTACACGTTAGCGGTAACCTCAGGGCTACGCCCTTTATTCCATTTCTTTAGCTTATATACTAGAGAAAATCTTTCCCATATTCCGATGTGGGATTATTTATTTCAACTGTCCAAGTTAGTACATTGCGAGAACCCAACTTTGGACCTATATTTCTCATTCATACGGAAACCATTTTTGGCAAGTGAGTACATAACGGAATAGTACTCGACAAGAGGAACATGATTCAATCAATTTCCGGTGCCGCCGGTGGCCGGAGCCCACAGGAATCCAGCTCGGAAAATCTGCAAAAACTTTTTCCAACACTTGTACAGTCAACCGCACACGTACAGGCAACAGTACGGTCGATCACGCAGTCGACCGTCTCGCTCTCTGTTGCAACCCTGCACACATAAAGGAATTACCGGTCGACCGCGTCGACCGCTCAGTCGACCGACCCACTCTCTGTTAGATCCTGTACAGTCGAATAGGGGTGTTCATAGATTCAAAACCGAACCGAACCGAACTTTTGGTTTGGTAAAACTGGAACCAAAATCCGAACCGAAACTCTACAAGTTCGATTTGAACCGAACCGAATCTTATCGGTTCAGTTCGGTTAATAACCGAACTAACCGAACTTTTAAAAAGTTGTTCAATTTTAAATTTTACATGTGATTTTGAATGAAATATTCATTATTCAATATTCAATACATAATAACTAGCAAAGAAACATTACAATTTACAAGTTACAAATGAATACAACTATATAAGGTTCCAATTTACAATTTGAAATTACACGTTTTTATAACACTTTTGCATTTTGCACTTAGAGCATCTTCTTAAATTTGCAACAAAATACCAGGCAAGCATTTTGAACACCTTCTTAAATCTTCATAATTTCTCTCTGACATCTTTTGATATTAATAGAATAAATCCCCATAAAGTCTTGTGTAAAACCATTCATGTTCAACCTTCATATATTAATATAGCTCCTGGTTCTGAGTGACATCCTTTGGGATGAGGATTCATCTCACGTATAGATCCGATGTAGTTTTATGTCAGGCATTTTTCTATCTAATACAGCGTACTGTTAGGGATTTCTACCGAAACCCCTCCTTAGGACTTTGTTAAGTTATTCGATGCAATCAACACAAACCATCAAGATCATATGAGATCATACCAAACACACCAAAGCACACACAAATTTATTCCGGTTGAGACTTTCGCTTTAATTCGGGGGAGAAAAAACCAAAGATGTTATTCAACTAGAGAAGATACAAGAATATTACAATTCTCATCACGACCCTCTCTGAAGCCTTACCAACAAGTACTAGTTGTTTACAATTAAAGAATAACTCAATCTCTCATTCAATGAAGTACTCTCTCTCTTGGCTCTCAATAGAGGCCAATAACAACAATATATAGAGATCTAGAGAAACTCTAGTTTGATATTTTCAAACAATAACCATTGGATATTCCTGAAGAGATAACCCAACAATAAGAGCCGTAAGATCTGACTGGTTTTGGTAACTATGTCTTCTGGCAGACAAAATGGACTGGTTTTATAGGAGACTGAGAGTAACAGCAGAGTAATGGCCCATTACTCTGTAACAGTAGAGTAATGGTTCAAAAGTGTAACTGATGAGCCATTACTCTGCTGTTACAGAGTAATGGTATCAGTAGTTATCGAATTTGAAGAGCCTCAACAGTAACTGGGAAGGGTCCATTACTCTGTAACAGCAGAGTAATGGTTCAAAAGCATAGCTGATGAGCCATTACTCTGCTGTTACAGAGTAATGGTATCAGTAGTTACAGAATTTGAAGAGCCTCGACAGTAACTGGAAAAATTTTGGAGCGGGGCAAAAAAAATATAGGCCAGAGCCGAGCCGAGCCGAGCCGAGGTCGGGGCCGGAGCCGGGCTGGGTGCGCTTGTGTGTTTGTTATTTTGGCTAGGTCCTCTCCCCACTACACATTAGTGGTAACCCCAGGGCTACGCCTTTTAGTCTATTTCTTTAGCTTATATACTAGAGAAAATCTTTCCCATCTTTCAATGAGGGATTATTCATTTCAACCATCCAAGTTAGTACATTGCGAGTACCCAACTTTGGACCTACATTTCTCATTCATACGGAAACCACTTTTGGCAAGTGAGTACATTACGGAATAGTACTCAACGAGAGGAACATGATCCAATCAATTTCTGATACCTTGGCCGGAGCCTACCAGAATCTGGCCCGGAAAATCTGCAAATACTTTTTCCAACTATCCCCCACATGAATGGAAATCACCAGACCATGTAATCCAGATACGACAGAAAGACACATGACAGAAAAGACTCTGAGAATACAATTGGAAAATCACTGCATCAGGAATGGTAGTAATTTTTTAACTTTGAACCACCCTTAATGAGTAGCCATCGGATTCACTTGACCAGGTAGTGAACATGATGTCTTGAACTACCCGGGCTTTGATGTGAACCTAGACAATAACTATCACACAGTTTCATCTCCTCACAAAACTAGGTTATCTTGTTGTGTTCATTTTGGCCTTGAACAACCCTGGTTAATCGTGAGTGAACTTGGAGAATGTAGCCTCTCTTCATTCTCCTAGAAACGGCCCAATTTCACACTCACAAGGTCATTGCCCATAAAGAGTATCCTGCCATACCCCACTTTTATTTCAAAGCTATGAGAATCATTAAAAGCCAAGCTTATCCTAACTCTTTGCAGGCAGCACTGTTTTATCATCCTAAGAGTAGGTATGAGATTTTAATCTCTCAGTGCTCCAATTGATTCAACAAGATTTAGTTGTCCCCTTGAACCTAGATCTCGGGATCTCCAATTCCTAGGTAGGGTTTCCATCAAGTATCCTCTTTCGTTATAGGCTTTAAACTCATTCCTCCGGATGATCTCACAACTTGCTCTCATGACAAACCTTTAGTAAATAGATCCGCTAGGTTGTTGGCCGATTTTATATACTTTATAGAGATTATTCCATTAGAGAGCAATTGTCTAATGGTTTTGTGTCGCCTTCTGATATGACAAGACTTACCATTGTACATACAACTCAGTGCCCTTGCTATAGCCGATTGGCTGTCACAGTGTACACATATAGCAGGCACTGATTTTTCCCACATGGGAATATCCTCTAAAAAGTTTCAAAGCAACTCTACTTCCTCTGCCGCTTTGTCTAAAGCAATGAACTCAGATTCCATAATGGATCTGGCTAGTAGCGTTTGTTTAGAGGATTTCCATGATACAGCTGCACCACCAAGAGTGAGACGTATCCACTTGTGGATTTTGAGTTCTTGGAGTCTGATATCCAGTTGGCATCACTGTAGCCTTCTAGTATTGCTGGATATATGGTGTAATGCAGCCCATAACTCTGAGTATGTCACAAGTAGTTCAATACTCTCGTTATTCCTTTCCAGTGACTTCGTCCTGGATTACTTGTTTAGCGGCTCAGTACATTTACTGAATGTGCTAGGTCCGGTCATGTACAGTTTGTTAAGTATATCAGAAGACCGATTACACGTGCATATTCCAGTTGTGATATGCTGTCACCTGTGTTTTGAACAAGTGAAGACTGGAATCCACAGGACTTTTGGCAATCTCATTCGAGTAATTTTTGAACCTTTCAAGTACTTTCTCAGCGTAATGAGCTTGAGACAAAGTAATTCCCTCAGAGATCTTGGAAACTTTAATTCCTAGTATGACATCTGCAACTCCCAAATCTTTCATATCAAACTTGCCACTAAGCATGCTCTTAGTTTGTTTGATAATGTCATTATTGCTCCCAATAATGAGCATGTCATCTACATACAGACACACCAGAATGTATCCATTTGGAGTATCTTTGATGTAGATACACTTATCACATTCCTTTATTTTGAAACCATTTGACATCATAACATTGTCAAATTTTGCATGTCACTGCTTTGGAGCTTGTTTCAGTCCGTACAGGGATTTTACAACCTGCACACCTTGTTTTCCTGTTCAGGAACTACGTAACCCTCAGGTTGTTTCATGTATATTTTTTCTTCTAAATCCCCATTTAGAAATGCAGTTTTAGCATCCATTTGATGTATTTTCAAGTTACGTAGAGCTACAATAGCTATCAACATTCTTATGGAAGTTATTCTTGGAACCGGGAAATATGTATCAAAGAAGTCTAGGCCTTCCTTTTGCCTAAATCCTTGTACCACAAATCTCATCTTATGTTTCTCTATTAAACCATCTGGTTTCAATTTTTGTTTGAAAATTCATTCGCATCCTATAGCTTTACATCCAGAAGGCAAATCGACCAACTCCCATGTATGATTTTGCATAATGGAGTCTATTTCACTTTTGATTACTTCCTTCCACATAGGAGCATCAGGCGTAGACATGGCTTTCTTGAATGTTCTGGGCTCATTCTCTAACAGAAAGACCGTTACAAAGTCAGGACCAAATGACTTTGATGTTCTAACCCGTTTACTACGTTTATGCTCATCATTATCATGTTCTGGTTCATCAACCAAAGTATTTGCATTCCCTTGTTCACGTGTATGTTTGGAAAACGTAGTATCCTTACTCAGAAACACATATTCAAAGAAGTAAGCATTCCTTGATTCCATTATTGTATTCACATGGATATCTGGTTTATCTGATTTATATAACAAGAACCGATATGCACTACTGTTATGTGCATAGCCTATGAATATGCAATCAATCGTCTTAGGTCTTATGGTGACCTGTTTTGGATTAGGTACTGCCATTTTTGCTAGACACCCCCACACTTTGTGGTATTTATACAAAGGTACGTTACCTTTCCAAAGTTTGTATGGTGTCTTGCCAGTTTTCTTATAAGGTATTTTATTGAAAATGTAGTTGGCAGTCAGCAACGCTTTCCCCCACATATTTTGAGGTAAGACAGAATTCAACAATAAGGCATTCATCATCTCCTTTAGAGTTCGGTTCCTGCGCTCGGCAGTACCGTTTGATTCAAGTGAGTAAGGAGCAGTTGTCTGATGAACTATTCCATGTTCAGAGCAGAACATATTAATGGTGAATCATATTCTCCTCCTCTGTCACTCCTAACAATTTTAATCGTTTTGCCAAGTTGATTCTCAACCTCAAGCTTATATTCTTTGAATTTATCCAAAGCCTCATTTTTGCTATGTAACAAGTATACATAACAGAATTTTGTGCAATCGTCTATGAATATCACAAAGTATTTTTGTCACCTCTGGTCTGCACATATTTTAAATCACACAGATCCGTGTGAATTAGATAGAGTTTCTGTGTTTCTTTCTACAGAACGTGATGGAGTTTTAGTGAGTTTGGCTTCCGTGCAAACTTCACATTTTTCGCAGTTGTCTACCTTCAATTTTGGTAGCAAATTCATGTTAATTAATCTACGCATAGAATTGAAATTAACATGACCTGGTCTTTTATGCCAAACAGTAGAAGACTTAACAACATAAGCAATAGAACAAACAGTAGAACTAACTGAATCAAAAGAACAACCGAAATTCACATCTAAAGAACTTGAAACAAAAGCATTGTTTAAGTCATGCCAGACAGTAGAAGACTCAACTACATAAGCAACATGCCAAACAGTAGAACTAACTGAATCAAAAGAACAACCGAAATTCACATCTAAAGAACTTAAAACAAAAGCATTGTTTAAGTCATCACCTGATTCAGCAGCACTGTATTTGGCATCCCTCTGACTCAACCGCTTGCAACAGTCTCTCATGTACTGCTCAATTCCTTTGTACTGGTGGCCACGGACCTCACCCCTACATACACTTTCCCTTCCAATCAAAGTACAATCCACCTCCAAGCAACTCACAGAATTTGACGCCAATTTCTGACTCTCCTTCCTAAGTGCATCATCCTCCAACCCCTCAATCATACCTGCTATGAAAAACTTCTCCTTGGTAGATTTCTAATCTTGCACGGTTATCATGTTGCATGGATTTGGTAGTGAATATATCGAGTCGGAAACCTTTAGATCATCTGCGTTGAACGCCCTCAGGTCAGATAACTCCATATTGAACTCCACTACATGATCTAGAAGAGTGGTACTTTCCTTCATTGAGAAATCCCACAACTTTCCTTGCTAATGCATCCGACCATGTAATGACGATCTCGAGTAGTCAGTTTTGAATCTTGCCCAAACACTTATGCGCTTCTCCTACACCTAACTTCTCTCATCAAATACATACAGATTAAACCCAAGGCTTCTTAACATATCTTCTTCCACTTCTCCTGCTTTGTACCGATTGGTCACCATTTATCTCCTTCTAGGACTAGATCCAAGTCCTGTTGAACCGATGCTTCATGCATGTCTACCTTCAAGAGATCAAAGTTGATCTTGCCTTTGAACCGCTTGATCTTCGTGATCTGATCTGCCATCTTCTCCAAGGAACTTGAACAAACCCTTGCCCCCGAAGCTCTGATACTAATTGTTAGGGATTTCTACCAAAACCCCCCTTAGGATTTGGTTGAGTTATTTGATGCAATCAACACAAACCACCAAGCACATATGATATCATACAAAACACACCAAAGTACACAAAAATTTATCCTGGTTGGGGCTTTTGCCTTAATCCCGAGAAGAAGAAACCTAAGATGTTATTCAACTAGAGAAGATACAAGCATATTACAATTCTCACCACGACCCTCTCTCAAGCCTCACCAGCAAGTACTAGTTGTTTACAATTAGAAAATCACTCAACTCCTTCAATGAAGTACTCTCTCTCTCTCTCTCTCTCTCTCTTGGCTCTCCAAAGAGGCCAATAACAATAATATATAGTGACCTAGAGAAACCCTAGTTTGATATCTTAATACAATAACCATTGGATATTCCTGAAGAGATAACCCTACGATAAGAGCCGTAAGATCTAACTTGAAGAGCAAGTTGGGCTTCTCACGAATCACCAAGACCCAATCCAAATTATCCATCAGCGCCGCGTTCGGTCGACCGCACCACAAGGTCGATCGACCATCCCCCTCTCGGGAACTTCTGCATAGTAGGGCGGCCGACTGTCCCCTCTCGGGAACTTCTGCATAGTAGGGCGGTCAACCGCAACCCAAGTACGGTCGACCGCAACTTCACCTGCTGCTACTGCTGTTGATTGTTTCCCTTACTTTCACTCCGTCTCCGATCGTCTCGATTCCTCCAATGCCTCATGGTCTTCTTACCTAACATAGTATGCAAGACATAAACCCAACACGTATCTCCTTTATCTTGGCTTGGGATACATAGAATCAAGGACCTACCTTGTCGTGGTCATTTTCAATTTTTCAATGCCAAGTGCGCCCATGCCTACATAGATAAAGATGAATGTTTCTGCAATGAATGACATTGTAGAGAAAATATGCCTGCAAAATAGAGGGGGGAAAGGAAAGATATGACATTTAAAGAAAATTTAGTAAGTACAGAAATAAGAAAAAGAAGAAATAACATTGTTACGGATCAGATTTTAGGCTCATAAAATTATGTGTCAGAGAACTAAAAATAATAAAAAGTAAAAACTATGCAATCCTAGCAAACGAGTTATAATCTATTGACAAGCTGATAGTATAAGAAAGAGACCAGTTGCAAACTCTAGCGAGAGTCGAGAGTGCGAGGAGGGATTGAGATTCGAACGGTAGTACGGCACTAGAGGAGGGATTGAGAGTCGAGAGCCGAGAGTCAAGAGTACGAGGAGGGATTGAGAGGAACTGACTCAACTGAGGAAGCGGAGATTCAGGAGAAGAGGAATAAAGGATCTAAGTGAAATGAGAGAGAGAGAGAGGAATAGAGGATCGGATGAATGATTATTTATTCAATGAATTTGGGCAATTAGATCTCATTTACCCTAGACCCTAGGGCTAGGATTTACTTGGGTCCAAAAAAACTTCAGTTTTTGTTTCGGTTCGGTTTATTCAAAAGCCAATCAAAAACTGACCCAACTCTCTATAAAGACTCCGGTTCGGGTCAAAACCGAACCGAAAAAACAAACCAAATTGGCAAATTTTGGTTCGGTTCGGTTCGATAATCAGTTTTAACCAAAGTGTGAACAGCCCTACAGTCGAAGGCATGAATCGGTCGACCGTCGCGATGTTGATTGATGAGCGGCTGAGATTAGAAGTTGTGTAAACCTATATATATTGTATTGTGTACAATTTTAGGGTAATGGTGAAGAAAGGCGAAAAGAAAAGAAAGAACTATTAGCCATCAGAGAGAGAGAGAGAGACGCTACACCTTGGTGGTGAGTTCTTGAGAAATTTGTAAACTTATTTTTCATATTTTAAGTGGAAATCGCAGGAGTGCCTCTGCGCGGGGAAGTACCCATTGCATTGGGTGAACCTCGAAAAAATCTCGTGTATTCTTGTGTGTTGCTTTTGGTTGTTCTTTGTTCTCTTACTTTTGATTTTATTGTTCTTGCATCTCGTTGCTGAGTTATTTCGCAGTTAAAACTCAATAAAGTGGTATCAGAGCACCAGGTTAGTAGCTTTGATTGAGATGTGGGACAAAAGTAGAGTCAAGGATTTCTATGGAACAGATTTCACAATGTGGAAGATCCAAATGATTGCGTATCTCCGATAGAAGGATTTAGATGATCCATTGTTTGGTTTGAAGCCAAAAGGAGCAGAGGTCGATCCGACTGCATTGGCGGCTTGGAATAGATTGGATCAGAAAGCATTTGGACAGATTCAGTTGTCGTTGATTATGAAGTCGCTATTTCACATTGAGAAGGCAAAAACTACGAAGGAGGCAATGGAGATCTTGACAGATATGTGTGAGAACCGAATGTAGCGAACCAGATCCTACACCTAAAGAAATTGGTCAACTTGAAGTTGTCGGAAAGGGGTTCGGTTGCAGAGCATATCAATAATTTCTGTATGGTTTACAATCAGATGGAATCATCGGGTTTAAAGTTTGAGGAAAGGACACAATCATTGTTGTTGCTATCCAATCTTCCCAATAGTTACGGCACAGTAGAGCCAACAGTTACAAGCACCATGACTGATACGAAAACTCTAAAGGATGTTATAAGCAACATCATGAATGAGGATGTAAGAATGAAGAGACATGGAGAGACTTCGGTGTCATATCCTAGCAATACCGCGCTGTCAGTTGATAACCGTGGTAGAAGTAATAATAGAGGAAGTTTGCAAAGCAAGTCCAAGTAAAGAACTAGACATTGCAAAGGTGAGTGTTGGTACTGCAAGAAGCCAGGACACAGGAGAGACCAATGCGAGGAGTATAAGAAAGCACAAGCAAGGTCACAGGTAACCAATGTGGTAAGTTCTGAACCCCGTCTAGATGAATTGTGTTTATCTACTGGATTTAATATTATGCAAGATGATTAGTGTATTCAGGTGATTCTTATCATTGTACACCCATGAGGAGTTTTTTAGGGTTACAGGACACGTAATTTTGATGCAGTTTCAATTAGCAATGGGAAAATATATCCAGTTGTACGTAGAGGCACAGTGAGAGTGAAGGCTCGCAATAGTGGGCAATTGGTCTTGAATGACACAAGACATATTCTAAGTTTGAAGAAGAACTTAATCTCAACTAGCAAACTAGACAAAAAATGATTCACAACTACTTTTAGGCATGAAGAATGGAATATGACTACAGGTGTTAGGTTGGTGGCAAAAGGAATGCGTGGTGATACGTTGTACTTACTCAGAGGAGGTAATTCAGGTGATATCATTGCTACTGCATCAGCAGGTAGTTCCTCTTCAATTGTATGGCATGTCATGTTAGGGCACCTTGGTGAAAAGGGTGTCAAGTAGCTTTGTTCTAGGAATCTTTTGCCGGGTCTTAAGAAGGTTGAGATGGATTTCTGTGAGAAATGCGTGATGGGCAAACAGAAGACAATCAGCTTTTAGTTGAGTGGGCGTGAGAAGAAGCTTCGGAAGCTAGAGTTGGTACATACAGATGTGTGGGGTCCAGCTCAGAAATTCTCTTATGGTGGTAAGAGATACTTCGTTACATTCATCGATGATGCTACAAGAAAAATTTAGGTTCATACAATTCGCGAGAAATTAGAGGTATTTGATGTATTCAAAGCTTGGAAGACCAGAGTTGAGAATGAGATGGGTTACAAAGTGAAAGCATTAAAGTCCAACAATTGAGGTGAGTACACAAGTAAAGAGTTTGTTGACTATCTGGCAAAGGAATGTATCAAAGGAAGCAGGACAGTTCCTAAGACTCCACAGGAGAATGGTGTAACAGAAAAAATGAACCGCACGATACTCGAAAGGGCGAGATGCATGAGACTTCATGCGGGTCTTCTGGTCCATATTTGGACCGCTATAGTGGATACAGCAGTGTACTTGATTAACTATTGCCGTCTAGTGCCCTTGATGGGACCATTCTGCAAGAACTATGGTCATGTAAAACTATCAATTATTCGCCTTTGAAAGTTTTTGCTTGTATTTCATATTCACCCATTGATAGGGAACAAAGAAAGAAATTGGATTCTAAATCTAGATAGTGTGTATTCATTGACTACGACGGCGATTAGTATGGTTACAGACTTTGGAATTTTGTGGATAACAAGGTCATTCGCAGTAGGAATGTAGTGTTCAATGAAGAAGTCATATACAAGGACAGACACACAGGATAAGACAGTACAACCAATTCAGAGTCATATTGTGGTTTAGGCTCAAATTCAGATAATGATTCTTAATGTGGTCCTAGTGGTGGGGGCCTTATAGTGCAACAGTAGGTACAGGTACCACAAACAGCACAGGAGGTTCATGGTGAGCCTATTGAGAATACAAGAATATTAGAAGTTGTGTAAACCTATATATATTGTATTGTGTACGATTTTATGGTTATGGTGAAAAAAGGTGAAAAGAAAAGAAAGATCTATCATCCGTCAGATAGAGAGGGGGGATAGAGAGAAACCCTACACCTTGGTGGTGAGTTCTTGAGAGATTTGTAAACTTATTCTTTATAGGTCTAGTGGAAATCGCAGGAGTGCCTTTGCGCCGGGAAGTACCATTGCATTGGGTGAACATCAAAAAAATCTTGTGCGTTCTTGTGTGTTGTTTTTAGTTGTTCTTCGTTCTCTTGCTTTTGATTTTATTGTTCTTGCACCTCGTTGGTAAGTTATTCCGTAGTTAAAACTCAACACCAAGCACATATGAGATCATACCAAACACACCAAGGCACACACAAGTTTGTCTTGATTGGGGCTTTCGCCTTAATCCGGGGAGAAGAAACTCGAGGTGTTATTTAACTAAAGAAGATACAATAATATTACAATTCTCACCACGATCCTCTCTCAAGTCTCACCAGCAAGTACTAGTTGTTTACAATTAGAGAATCACTTAATCTCTCTTTTAATGATGTACTCACTCTTGGCCCTCAATGGAGGCCAATAACAACAATATATAGAGATCTAGAGAAATCCTAGTTAGATATCTTGATACAATAGCCATTGGATATTCCTCAAGAGATAACCCTATGATAAGAGCCATACGATCTGACTTGAAGAGCAAGTTGGGCTTATCACGAATCACCAAGACCCGACCCAAATAATCCTTCAGCGTCGCGTTCGGTCGACCGTTCCCCAAGGTAGGTCGACCGTTCCCTTTTCTGGAACTCCTGCATAGTAGGGCGGTCGACCGCACCCCAGGATGGTCGACCGCAACCTGCTGCTGACTGTTTCCCCTTGCTTCCTCTCTGTCTCCGATTGTCTCGATTCCTCCATCGTCTCATCGCCTTCTAATCCAACATAGTATGCAAGACATAAACCCAACACGACCTCCATTAGGGTTAAGGTTAGGGTTTTGAAGAAGAGGGATTAGGATTAGAATGGGAAAGCCGGAGTTTTGGAGTTCTTGTTTTCTATCTGGTTTAAGCTCCATTTTGCACAAATACTACAACGATATTCTCTATGCGAGCTACCATATTTATTTTAAAAAAAATGTCCGCACAGAAAAACTCCTATGCACACACAAGCCAAATTTTCTTTTTTTTAATATCGGATGGGGAATCATTTCCCATCCCAATATATTTTTTTTAAGTCGATTAGACGGGAAAAATACATTTTTTTAAGTCGATCAGTGATTTCCCGTCCAATCGATAATTAAAAAAATGGACAGGAAATGATTCCTCATCCCACAAATTAAATAAAAAAAATTCAAGGACCCTCTCTTTTAATTTTTTAAAATTACTTTATTGAATTACCTATATACCCTCCTTCCCAATGAACGTTCACATTTCCTACTCCAACGGCTATTTTTTTCGAATGAAGCACAACGGCTATGAAAAATTCGATTGGCTATAAACTTCATCTTCACTGTGTGTGGTTTTCATTTAATTTCCAAACACAATTTTATTCATTCTGCATTCGGTTCTTCCCCAATTTTATTTTTTGCATCTTTCTCTATCTTCTTATTTTGGTGTTTGTTAATAGATTTCTTGGCAAATTTTCCTAATAGAGTCCGGACATACTTCGATGTTGAAGATGTTATTTTGGCTCAAAGCTTGGTTGCTATCACCCAAGATTCGTTGATCGGTAGCAATCAATCCTGGAAACAATTTTGGGATCGCATTTATCTTACATTTGTGAGTCTCTTAGGCAGTACAACCGATAGAACAGTCGGCTTCCTTTTTAGTCAATTCTCAACCATTTCAAAAGAAGTTGCTTTGTATAATGCGAAGTTGAACAGTGTCACAGATAGAGCGGTAAGTGGTACTACAGAGGCGGATAAGGTGTGTTTAGTTTTTAATGGAGTGCATTAAGTATTTATTGGTTTTAAAATTGTTATTACTTAATTATAATATAGATTTATTAATTGTGAAAGGTATGCGATGCTCAAATGGAATACATGCAAATAGCTGGGAAATCCTTCAAAATCGAAGAGTATTACGAAATTCTTAAAGATCAACCTAAATTTTCCTTGCGTACAACTTATGTTTTTGAGCCAGTCCCGAGTTCTCAATCAGGGGAAGGTGGTAGTACAACATGTTCGCACACAACCGTCGACTGGGATTCCGATATATCAGTGGAGTTTGATGCACCTACACCACTCTCGACCACCTGACCGAAAAGTAAAGAAGAAAAAGGAAAGAGGACCGCCGAATCATCCGATTTTGCTGCAATGGTTGAAGAGACAAAATTTTTTAACTCTTTTTATAAAGAGACGCAGGAAAGGAGGATGACGATGAAAAAAAAAACTATGAATTGAAAGAAAGAATGGAAGAAGATCGCATAATGAGTATGGGTCTCACTAGCTTACCTGATACTCAACGTTATTATTTCATGTGTTAATAAAATGAAATAATGCAAAAAAAAAGGGTATCATCCAGGATAAAGTAGTATTTAATTATTAGTTATTTGCTTCTAACTAAAAAAATATGTGTCTTCTATTTCATGCTTATTAGTTAGATCTTGTATTTTCTTATATTGTAATATGAAGAAAAAACATTGGAACGATTGACATTTTTATTGAAATCCACAGCTGATTGATTAAAATGCAATTTACATACAATAATATAATGAGCTATGCATGTCATGCTCACTAACATATTTTGGATAATCCTCATCATCTCCATATTCGTTCCAGATATGTTCGACCAAATCTAGACGAAGTACAAGATGCCTCTGTCTATCATGTAGGTGTACATTACGTGTCGTTCGAGCTGAACGCTCAGTTGGTCCAAACCTATTAGATACAATGAAGGTCGAGTCGACATGTTGGTCGTATTCATACTCACAAATCCCTTCTTCCCTTTCTTCCTCAACAATCATACTATCACCATCCCAAAGTCTGGCTGGACCTCTAATAATAGCAAATCGTATTTGTAATACCCCAAAAGCATGTTCAACATCCTTTCGTGCTGCTTCTTGCATTTGACCAAATTTCTTCTTTTTTGGTGTATTTGGGGTTGAGTAATTCTTCACTATAGTAGCCAACGAGGCATATATAACATCAGCTAAATAGTATCCCATGTTGTAGACACGATTGTTAATCACAAATTTAGCCGGCAGTGCACAACCATCGAGAATGTAGTTGAATAGTGGAGAATGGTTGAGTACATTTAGATCATTATTGCATCTAGGCATTTTAAAGAATGAATGCCAAAATCAAAGGTCGTAAGAGGCCACTACTTCAAGAATGATTGTAGGTTCATGAACGTAACCGGTGTATTGACCATGCCAGCCCGCGGGATAATTTTTCCATGCCCAATGCATGCAATCAACACTACCTAACATTCCGAGAAAACCCATAGATGAATTTTCTTCCAATAACCTCTTCACATCATCGGTCGTGGGATGTCTCATATATTGCATGTCAAATATGTTAACAATTGCTACACAAAATCAACACAATGTTTTTAGATCCGTACATTCTCCAATACGTACGTATTCGTCAACTGCATCTGCAGAAGTTCCATATGCCAAACACTATATAGCCGTTGTGAGTTTTTGATGCAGGGATAACCCAAAAGCTTTTGTTGTATCTTGTCACTGAAGAAAATATTGATCATAACTTATAGTAGCTTCGAGTATCCGATTAAATAAATCTCGGTGCATACAAAAATGTCGTCGAAATAGAGTGTCACCGTAAATTGGATTATCTGCAAAATAATCCCTTTGAATACGTTATCGCCATCTTTTCTTTCACGCCGAATATATCGAAGGTGGTTTGTATGTTGATTTTGTTGAACGGCCATCGACAATATCTGCATACAGCTATTAATAATCCTCGCAAGACTATTGGCTTCTTCATCTGTTGAAGTTGAGTTAGAAGAAGAGTTGTTAGCGGCCATTAGAGAATAGGTGGTTTGGTTTTGGTTTATATGTATAAGTTTGCCAAAGAATGACATCCACTTAAATAACCAATGAGAATCAATTGATATTCACATTCCAAATACTACCAAAAAAGTAGAGACAAAAACATAAATAGTGGGTGAAATGATATGACATGAAATGTTGGGATTGGTTTGACTTTAAAGTTGTACTGTCACGCCCCGCTTCCCAAAAGAATATGGAATACGGTACGCAATTAAGCCCAGCGGATAGTTTTCACCATCCATAAGCTGTAAGGACCTGCTTGACTCATCATAACAGTAAACATAATAGTATACTCTAACCAGGCATGCAAAAACAATCATAACTCAACAGTATTTATTGCATCAATAATAAATGTTCCAACAAATACTAGATCCGAAACAAAACAATAATCTTGGGATAATAAGCCCAAATACAAGTCTCAATATAGTTCATGAAATAAAATAGTTCATCAAAATATTTAAGCAAATTATCCCAATTGCGCAGCTCAAATCTTTTGCTCACCAATTCCAGTAGGTAGTTGATCAGCAAAACCTGCTCATATGACAATTACAAGGAAAATAGGAAAACATAACGCCTGTTAGATGCATGTCCGGACCGCAAGCAATACAGGTAGGAAAATGAAGGAAAAACTAAACTAAACAGGTAATACTAACATGGATAGGGAAGTAAATATAACAGTCTACAGATGGTAGTAAGCAGTTTAGTGATAACAAGAGAAACATAATACTAACAGTAAGAATCAACAGTAACAGTGTGTCAATAATAGCAGTAATCAACAGTAACAGTAAAGTCCACAGCAACCATAACACGATGTGAGAGTGTAAACAATTATTCTTATGTGTAACGCCCCTACCCCTAGCTCAAACAATTTATACAATTTATAAGACAAATTAGATACTATGTAGTACAACTGCCCACCACAGGCTGCCTCTCAAAAGTTGGTTAACCGATTAGGTGACTCTTGTTCATAGGCTATTATTATTTATTATTATTATATTCAGTTGAAATATCGATATGGGACTATTCCTATTTACCAATCTCCAAATGCACAGCCGAATACTCTTTTATCCCGGGTGGGCCCCCACACAAAGCCATGTCATCAGCATGCTCCAACAGCATCTTTTGCTGTTGTTAACCCCGTGGGACCCCCACCATTTACCATACATTAAATTCATTCACCATATTCACCATATTTACCAACTAGCCAACTTCATTATATATATATATATATTATACTATATTTTTGAAAACTACAGGGTGTTACATTATGTCTAATGTTCATTACTAACTAAGTAGCACTTCATGCGTCCCAGATTTTACCACATGGTTGCCACATCAAGCAGATTCGCTTTAAGATTTTGTAGTGGAACTTCTATAGGGCAATATATTCAGACAAACAGTAACAGTAACAGTAATAAAAAATAACGGTGTCATAGATCATGCCCTCATGCATACAGAGATAAATAGTAGGTACCACAGTAAACAGTGGGGAAACGAGTTCTTTCTGAATATGTATTTCAATATTGTCCATTACTCGATCATTTCCCTTAAAAACCCCGGCTTGACTTCTTTTATTATTACTAAACATGTGTGAACGAATGCAAACAGGCTAAAGACATGGCGAGATCCGGAAATAAGTCTAAGATGAAATAGTGATTGCAACGGTTGATAAAAACAACTCATAATAGTCAAAACAACGGAATTTTCAGTTCTGGACAGCAAGACACTACTGTACCAAATCTGAGATTCTCATTGCTACAGAATAGAAAATCCAGATCCGTTAGAAAATCTAGAAACTAGACTCTCTGCTAATTCCATCACCTATACATAAGTCACATATCAGCCACAGAAACAGGGTCGAAAATAACATTTAATACAGAAATCGTGTTCAGCCAGAAAATACAAAATCACGTTTATAAGCATGAAAAGAGTTTTAAATCATCATAATTAAATCTGAGAAAAATCTGTAAGATTCCCTATCATATCTAGTTTCAAAATATTAAATATCATGAATTTACATTACAAATAGTATAGTAAACAAAATTGGAAAAACGGAATAATGCAACAAAATCTCAATTCTGAAAGTTCAAACACAGCAGTACGCAAACAGAGATAATTCATAAAATATAATTCGAAATCCAGAACCTTCAAAAGGGTGATAAAATAGAAAAATAAGGCTACAGTTCATATTTACAAAGTTTTCATAAAAAAAGAATAAAATCAGGTTGAAAACATAATTATTTATTGAACAATATGCAGTTTGGGAAATTTCAATTGGTTTCAAAAGCATAAAATGAGATACAAAAGTCATTAATTAATTCCACAAAAATTAGGGATTGCTCTCAGTCATATCTAAACATACTCAGCAAATTATAGAGTTCAAATTCTACTTTTAATATCAATTTTAAAATAAAATTCTATACAGAATACATATAGTTCAGAATCTGGAATATACGATATGACTGCAGTAAAACGGTAATAACTCATGCATCAAAAATCAGAATTCAGATCCATTGAAATTTTTGGAAACTAGAAAACAAAGGTTACAAATTATGTTCACAAACTTATTTATTTTACTGATGTTAACATAGTCGAAATTACTATACAAAATAGGGCAGCAGCAAAACAAAAGTTTTTTTCGACATTTTATCAAACAACTTACTTACAAACCGTCCAATCTAAATTTCATACGAAGCATGGTATATGTGGGTTACTCAAATCAGCATGGTATGTGAATCAAATAGTCCATAGTGAGATAATACAACCAACAAACATTTATACAATAGTCATCTACGATATACGGTGTGCCACAAACAACATACAGTCAAGATGTCCACTAATCTATATATTGTTTTCATGCAACGGTGTAAACTATCGTAACTACTCTTGATCAAGGGATGATGTTAACGATTAAACTAACTAGATAGGATCATCATGAGAGTACAAATATTTTCATACTAGATTACTTACGGTATTAACTTGTATGACAAAAAGAACACATACAAGCTACTTGCCTGATATGAAGACGACGAAAATGAAGAACAGAATAACGGGAATGGATCCCGAACAACGAACACAACGAACGCACAAACAAGAACAAGAATCCACACTAATACAACCATGAGCGGTGCACGTGCTTTCACATGCACACAACAAAGTAGCAGCAACAGCAAGGGTGTCAACAGCAGCAAGGCATCGATGACTACTTGGGCATCGACGTTGGCAGTGCTAGGCACAGCAATGCGACGGTAGCAGCCTCGACAAAAGATGCCTACTACAGCGACAGGCGACATAGCGGCGGCCTGGGGTGTTGCGGCTTGAACAGGGACAGGGAGCACGGTGGGACAGGGGTGTGTAGCGGAGAGGGGAAGAGAAGAAGGGATCGGAGGTTGCGGTGGGTGGTGTGGGGTCTGCCGGTGTTGAGGTAGGGGACGACGACAGCAAGGAGATCGGGAGGAGAGAGATCGGGAGTGGGGATAGGTCAGAAGATGGCTAGGAGAGAGAGAAAGTATATTAGATTTTGGTAATTAGGTTAGGGTTCACTTAGGGTGTTTATATGGGGATAATATGGATTTGGGTTAACTGGGCAGTATCCAATAGGAAGAAAAGAATCAAATAAGAGACAAATAGGCCATGAAATATGTTTAAATAATAGACAAGATCAAGAACAAATTGTAGGTCAAATAAATGAGAATAAAAAGCTGAATCAATGCAAATTGAATCACAAGAGAGAGAAGAACAACACACCATAAAAAGAGAACGAGTATTAATACATCCAAAAATAAAATAAATAATCAAGAATTTTATTAAATATAATTAAAAATACAAATATGAGCAATAAGGGTTATAGGTACGTTGAGTTAGGTTTGAATGATGAAAATAGAGTCTGTACATGGTGGTCATGTAATGTTATTGAATATTACTAAAAGGATAAATTTAAATATTAAAAAAAAACCACTGAACTTTGGGTTATTTTATAAAAAAAACACACAAAGTTTTTTTTATAAAAACCGCACAAAACTTTAGTTTAAAAAAACACACACTGACAAAGTTAGGGTTAGGGTTAGGGGGCTAGGGTTAGTTCAGGGGGGTTTATTTAAACACAAATGAAAGATGAAAGTGGTTTTTTTAAACGCAAATGAAAGATGAGTGGTTTTTTTAAATTTAGCCCAACGGAAACCTAACTCCGTTAAAGTGAGTTTTTTTAAACTAAAGTTTTGTGCGGTTTTTTTAATAAAAAAAAGCTTAGTGCGGTTTTTTTTTTTGAATGGCTCAAAGTTCAGTGGGTTTTTTTTTTAAAATATAGCCTACTAAAAACTCCTCTAGATGTTGGATTAGTCATTAAAAACTCCTCAAGATGTTGAATATTACTAAAAAATCCTATGATATCATATTTACTTAACGTTTAAATTAAACCAAAGCTAAATTGATTAGTCACGAATTAAAATTACATGCATTATTCAAATTTACATTACACCACATAAATACACAGTATCTAATCATCATAATCGGGTTGTGTAGATGACACGAAATCGGGTGTTGGATTAGATGTCTCGATATTGTTGTAGTCAATATTTCTATGCAATCCCCATCGACCTGACTGAGATGGGCGACCTCCTGATACCGATCTCTAGCACTGGTAACGGGTCGGGTCGGGTCGGGTACCTCAATACCAGGACCCGGACCCGATCAATGATGAGTCCAAATACTGGATCCGGACTCAGACCCATGAAATTCGGGTCCGGGTCCGGGTCTGGGTCCGGTTCCCCATAAAAATTGTTAGTCGTTCCCTTTCGGACCCGGGTCCGATTTGGGTCCTATTTCTTGTCACGGGTCCGGTTCGGTTCTGGGTCTTTAAAGCATAATACATTATCACATAAATTTATATGATGTTCCAACTAGTAGCAAAACAAAGGGGATAATGTACTAATATTAGATATCTTTATTTAAGAACAAGATATGATGTTTCAAACTCTAATGTATAAATTCAAAGTTTTCTGATCACTGGAGTGCCCCTAGTGCCACAATATAGGTTACTCTGTCACATATTTTCTTCTCAGTTTTCCTCGCATTTTAATTGCTGCTATTCCTTTCTGTTGTGTTGCCTCGATGGGTATGCTCTCTTAAATTACACAATCTATCCATCACCAGTAAAATCCATCAACAAACAAATTTTGATCTTTATGCTCTCTTTCTTTATCCGATATGGAAATCATATAACCCACTAATTTTGATAATGTTTCGCCTAAAAATAACCAATTTTCTTCACAGAAATGTACAATCTTTCACACTTTCAATAGCCTACAAACTAAATTCGATTTGTTTAAAAAATCACTAAAATCGATTTATCATCTATAAGACGACTACGAACCCAAAATGCACAAAATAAAAATAGCGAAACAATCAGAGACTTGCACCACATAGATCAAAATACCAAAACTCTAATTTGCACACACACAACAATGAAAAAGGAGTGATTTTTCCGATACCTAAACATACCGGCATAAGATGGGATGTTGATGACATCGATTTGGGGCTTCTTGATTCGCTGCTCCAAATGAGCCGCCATCCACACAGTCCCCATGGGGCTTTTGCGAGAGAGTAAACTGTGAGAATAGAATAGGGATGGCAAACGGGCCGGGTCGACCCGCGAACCGCCTGCGACCCGCCCACCTAACCCGGCCTGTGAGTGACTAGTTCGGATTCGGGTCGAACTCGTTAATGGAAACGGGTCGACCCGAGTCTTAAAAAAACGAATTGAACCCGTTCAACCTGGCCCGATAACCCGCGCTACAGTACCCGACCTGCTCGCCAACCAGTGGGTCGACCCGCGGGTTGCGAACCGTTTGACCCGTACGTTCAACCCGCGCGGGTCGACCGTTTGAACCGCGGGTCCAACGGGCCTAACTCTTGGCCGAGTGCTCATTAACGGCTCTTTTAGCCGTTGATTTTTGTTTTTTTTGTGGTTTTTTTTTATATAAAAATTTTCCCCTATAAATGCCCCTAAAACCCAAACTAAAAATTCACACCTTACTTTCTTACTCTCTCTACTATTATTACTCAATTCATTTCAATTTTTGTGAACAATTGAACAAAGAAGGTAGCAACATATAAACGATAAAACGACAAATTCCGATTATATTGAATTCAACATTCAACTACGTCTTCAAGTCTTCAACTCGTCCATGTGATCAAATAAAGAAGCTCTCTTCAAGTCTTCAATTCTGGACTTGTACTTCCACTTCTATTTTTATTTTCACTCTCATTTTATATACGACTATCCGCGGTGAACGGTATCATAATTTCACAACCCACTTCTTCTATTTTTATTTTTTTTGTAGTTATAATTTTTAGTATCATATTTGTTTGTTGGTTTTTTGATCTTCTCTCTCACAACCCTCTTGTTTTCTAGATTTTTTTGTAACTTATCGGGCCTACATTGTATTTAATTTTCTCACATACACTACTATATATCAACATGTCTAGATCACGAGGTAGCGGTCGTAGCCAAAGTGGACAAGATTCCACAGGCACATCCCGTAGGCCTCCAATTGTCTCACAAAATGAGCCCGCCGAAGAGTACCCTAATCCTATGACATATTGGTACACACGATGAGTTTGTAGGAGACATAGAATTAGAAGAAGAACCACAAACACAAGCAACCGAAACAACACAACCGGCCGCTAGTAATAGGAAAACTAGAGGAGAAAGTTGTGATTGACACAAATTTTATGATTATATTCCGGACGAAAATGTACTGGGTGTAGGTTTAAAAGTTTGTAAAACATGTTCGAAGTCATACAAATAGAAGAGGGGTGAGGGCACGGGTACAATTAGACGACACATCCAAAATGTGCATAAAGAAGTTCTTGTTGACCAACCCAACCAACAAAAAATCCACCCTAGGACGGGTGTAGTTGATAGCCATTCTTATGATTCCGAACTTGTTCGTCGGAAAATGGCCCGATTAGTAATCAAGTAAGAGTTACCATTTTCCTATCCCGAGAGTAGGAACTTAGAAAATTTTAATCAAACCGCCTTAAACCCCCATTTTAAAAGAAACCCTAGAAATACTTGCAAATCGGATTGTTTTAAAATGTACAATAAAATGAGGGAAGCTTTGAGTGCAATTTTATGAAGTTTAACTTGTAAAGTTTCTTTAACGTCCGATTGTTGGACGGATTGTAACAATATTCCAATGATGGGAATAACCTGTCATTGGATCGACAGTGATTTGATTCTTCAAAAAAGGATCTTATCACTTGCCGTGTTGCCCTATCCCCATAGTGGTAATGAAATTGCAAACCGTATTTTAGAAATTTGTAATGTTTTTCATATTTGTGATAAAATTATGTGTATAAGTTTTGATAATGTATCTAACAATAATGCATCAATTAGTATTTTAAAAACTGCATTAAACCCTCCATCTGACAATATTTTCCATATTAGATGTGCATGTCATATTTTAAATTTGTGTGTTCAAGATGTATTAAAAATAGCCGAACCATATAGAGTTAACATTAGGAATTGTATACATTTTATTGCATTAAGTGGCACCATATTTCAAGAATGGAAAGCTAGGTGTAGGCTTAAAAATGTACATTTTAGAAAATTTCCAAAGGATGTTAAACACCGATGGAACTCTACTTTTGATTTGCTACAAGTTGTTACTGAATATAAAGCATGTATAAATAATTTTTGCCTTGCAAAAAATATGCCAAATTTTGAAATGACTCAGCAACATTGGTTTTATGCTGAATCTTTGTTGAAATTTTTAGAACCTTTTAAAACCGCAACTGTCAAATTTTCAAAATCTTATGAATCTACTTCTAGTAGCATTTTTATTTCATTAGTTACTATGATGCAAACTTTCAAACAAATGATCGATGATGCTTTTATTGGTCATACTGTGAAACCTGCATACGCCAAAATTTTGAAGTATTTTAATCCTCTTCCTATGCTGTATTGTGTTGCTATTGTGATGGATCCTCGTATTAAATTAGAAGATATGAAGAGTTCGATTGAAATTTTTTTTTACTTTACTTGGGGAAGATGAATGTGAAATTGATTGCGGAACATTTTTAGTTAAATTTGAATCGACATTAAATAACTTGTATGATTATTATGATAGAAGTTTTGCATCTAGTAGTACAATTTCTTTAGTTAGTTCTTCTTCTGCTACTTCTAAAGTAAGGGTAAGAGTAAATTAGATGATGGTACATTTAATTTACTTACACAAATTCAATCAAAAAAACCTAGGACTAATCAACCAAATGAATTACATTGGTATAATCAAAAAGATTCTGAATCTTTTACTTCTTCACTAGATATTTTACAATGGTGGAAAGACCATGAACACACTTATAATATTCTTAAATATATGGCTAAAGATCTACTAACTCCTCCTGTCTCCACATTTGCTTCAGAAAGTGCATTTTCTACAAGTGGCAGGGTTCTAACCGATCACAGGAATCGCTTGAAGTCCCAATCGTTGGAGATGCTCGTCTGCACGGAAGACTGGCTGAAGGCGAAGATAGGACTCAAGGAAAAGCGTTCGACACGTCTACAAGTGGGAGCAACTCGCCGGAAGAAGAAGAAGAAGAAGAAGAAGAAGAAGAAGAAGAACAATAACAATAGTAACCAAAATGAAGAATTCAAGACCAACAACATCAACAAATTGAAGACAATTGTAAATGTATAAAAAATTGTATAAAATTTTTATTTGTTATTTAAAATTAGGAAAATTAAAAAAAATTGAAATTGTATCTTAGAAATTTGTTATTGTATAAAACAAATTTGTAGAAAATTTTTATTTCTTATTACAAATTGTGAAACTTGTATAAGTTGAAATCATATTAATAATATATAAATATTTTTTGGCAATTTCACTCTTTCAATCTTATTATTATTATTACATTTTTGTTTATTATTATAATTACATTACATTTTTTGTTTAAGTAAAAAAATAATAATAACTTTAGACGGGCCAACCCGCGACCCGACGCGGGTTGGACCTGAAAGGATTCACGGGTTGGGCGGGTCGTGAGTTAGCGCTATCGACCCAGGCCGGCCCGGTTAACCCAAGGACCCGACCCGAACCCGTCCAAGTTAGGTTCCAACCCAGGCGGGTTCGACCCGACCCGGGCCGTTAGACCCGTTTGCCAACCCTAGAATAGAACATCTCCTTTATTCTTCTTCGTTTTCGATTCTGATTTATTCATCGACTTGATCGTCGTTGATTTCTAGGGTTTCGAAAGGAGTGGTTTTTAATTTAAGGTTTTAATTTTTAGAAAGAAATTGATAGATAAAATAAAAAAGGAAGGAAACCAAAGAGGCGGGAATTTTGGGCGCGATGAGGATAGATACTGAAACTAAAATTGTAAATGCAGCTTTTAGTTCATGAATAGATTGACGTGGGGCCCGCGTGTCAGAGTTTGTGCACGTTCAGGGGATTTCTTGTTGTTTTAAGTTACCTGTGTATTACGGGTAACAGGTCGGGCTCGGGTCGGGTCTGCTTATATTATTCATTAATTCTTTAATGCGGGTCCGGGTCCGGGTCGGATCTAATTTTAGTGGACCCAGACCCGACTCGAAATTTCAACGGGTATGTATTTTGGACCCGTACTCTACCCAAATTAGATCGGGTCGGTTCCTGTCCAACGTCGGGTCCGGGTCGGATCCGGGTTTCGGGTTATAATACCAGTGCTACCGATCTCCTAGAGAGATAACTTGAGTAGGAATAAAGGACCTCAATATTGTTTTTGAAAGAATGATTCATTGTAATTGTGCTTCCGTACTTGTGGATAACGCACAACGTTGGTATAATTCCTCCTGTTACAGTTAATTATTAGTGGAGTTAGAATCAAAATATTTCCAAGCTATGAATGTTGTAAATAAACTCACATAAGATTGAACTCCACGTGGTTCAAACTTAAAAGATTATTGTGGGAAACTTCTCGTAACTGTACCCCCGGAATATAATGGCAATTCCACTACGCACTCCCCGTAGTTCACAGGCGGTTCCCCGTAGTTCACAGGTTGTGTTACGTACTCTGATGAAGCCCAAAATGGGGGAGCAGGAATTAACGATAATAATAATCCAAGTCAATTATCCAAGTCAATTAACGATAACAATGATTACCAATATACCAAACACCATATAACATAATTAGTAGTTTAGAACAATTCATTTTCTATTTAATTACACTAAAATTTAAGTTGTAATGAATATAAAAATATGGACTTTAACCTACTCGCAAAACTGAAAAATAACTAAGTGACGAGACATGATATTGAGACATGATATTTGCAAGTATAATATCATGCTCACCCTCATATGAAGATCTCAAATACGGTTGCTATAATAGATGTTGAAGTCCGCATCTCCAATTGATATCTGGCTACAGATATATTGTATTTAACCTGATCTGTTCTTCGAAGCTCCAATTCACTGCTATTCCAACTTAAAATTTTGGGTTGTTTGTCAGCAGCGGATAATGTGTCGGCAAGATTTTTTGTTGATGCACTTATTGGAACGCATACATGTGTGTATTCATAAGCCCAGTACTGAGATTACAAAGATGTATTAGTTTTGAATATGAAATAAATAACATTGTATTTAACAGTTAAATTAAAAAAATTGTAATATTGGGTACCTCAAGTACTTGTCATGGGCCATTGAAAGCCTCACTTTATTTCTAGAACAAGAATCTAAAGACATGTATAACAGTGCCAAGGCTTGACTACCCCAATCAAATGTGCCCATTTTAATAAGATCTTCAAGGGCTGTAAGCCAACGACACCTTACAACTGAAGCACTATTGGAGAAAAGAAATTTGCCAAAGAAGTAAAAAAAAGAATGTGCATGCAACTGTCATGGCTTTAACATTATTAGTTTTTGTTTCATCAATCACGCTACTATAGAAAATATTTCTTTAGGAACGAACATCGTATTCCCTGAGTCTTTCATTCATCGACAGTTATTTCAAGAAAGAAGCGGGTTTGAACTAATTGGAAGGGATACTCCTCGTCGTTACACAGTGGTTTCTCACCAATTCCGGCCAATATTCCTGTTAGCATCGCTCAATCCAACGGGGTGAATCCCAACTCATCGCACGACAGATGAAATGTGTGGGTAGTGTCCCACCATCTCTCAACCAAGGCCTCGACAAGCTTATGAGATGACTTCTCGGTATCAATTGTGAAAAATTGCTTTCAGCCTGCATTATCAATTATTTCCTTGACTAGTGGGACATGCGAGCATATCTTGTATGCTTTGATTGGATCATTCCAACTTTTCCTAAATGCACAAAATCCACCGTAAAGATATTTCAGTAATATGCTTACAAAATATAAGGCCGGTCGTCGACTACCCATTTCCACATTGTCGGATCGCTTCAAACCATATATGGAGTATCCAATTCAGGTTGTTTGCTTTTATTGCCATGATCTGAACTAGCTTGACTCTTTGATTTCCATCCTACCAATAAATCTTCGGATCGATATTATGTTTTAGAGATGTTATTTTGGAGAATGGATTAAGATTTAAGCAAAAAATGAGTTCGGACAGAGGAGAAGAAGGTGTTCGGTTTTTGATTGAATGTGAATGAAGTTATATGAAAAATTATAGGATGAGAGAAAGATATCTGTAGGGAAATTTAGGAATGCAAAAAACAAAAAAGATGAAAAGAGAGGGACGGGAAATGATTTCCCGTTTGTTTGTTATAAAAATTGAGAACATAGGCCGTTGTTCCCAACAACGGCCTAGGCTATAAAATTTATAGAATTTTATAGCCTAGGCCGTTGTTGGGAACAACGGCCTAGGTTATAACTCTCAATTTTTATAACCTAGGCCGTTGTTCCCTCCGCCACTTAAGTGATAACGAGTGATGGGCGGAGGCGATCTGAGTCGCTGATCACGATCAAGAGCGATTCAACGGTCCAGATCGCTGTTTTCCAACCTGTGAAAACAAACCCGTTTTCAATGGAGCATTTTTCTATATATAAACTTCGTTGTTTTTTTTTTTATTAAAATAAATTTCGGCGGACGGGAAATCATTTACCGTCTGTTGGTTTTTTTAATTAAAAAAAAGTATTCGAGAGCCGGGAAATCATACATTGTCCATTCAATTTCTATTTTTTTTTACGAGACATTATCTTTCGTCTGTCGATTTTAAATTATGAAAACCCAAAATTTTGATTAAAACAATTACAACACAAACCCCAAAATTCCTTTTCTATATGCCACATACCCAAAATTTGAGATTGAATGATGCCCAAAATTTGGGTTGAACGGCTACAGATGCTCTAAGTACTAACCCTCCAATAGCGGGTGCCGCATAACATTCACTATACGCAGACCGTACAGAATACTTTATTAAAAAGGCCAAAGAAGAAGAAAAAAAACTTTCTTATTACTCGCACTCTGCGATGAAAAAGGGCATGACTTTCGGCGGTGATCTTATCCAAAAAGAGTAACCAGTGAAGTCTGTACTTCCGGAAGGAGGAGAAGAGACAAAGGAAGGCGACGGAGGCGGTGGCTGAGAGGGAGAGTTGGACAACAGAATCGTACAGACGGCAGTGATCCAAGTAGAGGAGGAAGAAATGGGAGATGACGCAGACGAAGATGGCGAGCATGAAGAAGAGGACGCAGGATAGCAAGTGGGCCCACCACGTGTTGGATTGGTCGGTGTAGATGAAGTGGAGATAAGATCGGAAGTGGTGGAGCTCGTCGTCAGGGAGGCGAATTAGGGGTTTTGAGTGTGGGTCCCACGATGATTTGTCCATGGTGATAAACTGGGGGGGGCAGTAGGGGGTTTAAGTAGAGATCTCAGATGAGAATCTATATAATAAAACACAATTTGAACCCCCCCCCCAAAAAAAAAGCGATCGAGTGGTTTCCCTTGATTTGAAACAAAATCAACAGCTCTGATTCACCCTCCCAAAATATATTTTCCCCCAAAAAAGTCCCCCCCCCCCTCAAAACTAAAAAAACTTATTATTTTATTACTATCTCTCTCTTCTCTCTTCACTTTTTCAAATTTCTCTTTCCCTTTCTTTCTCATTCTCTTTCTATTTATTCAGAAATTTGGATTTTTCAGATTTCAGATTTGTAAATTTTTAGTTTTTTTCATGTTTTTTTATTGCACATGTTACATCGAAAATAGCAAATATCGCATCGATAGTTAAATTGCACAACTTTCCACCCTCAAAGTTCTAAGAAGTTGAATTTTACACCCCTTATTTATAATTATTTTTCAACATATACTAATAGAAACATGGACTTTTATTTACATCTAATTATTATCATACTATTCAAACTTGAGCTACATAATTGTTGTTTTACTGTTTTCAAGGCTTTTTGTATGTTGTATCGTTCCGAAGACGTGCCATAGGCACGTGGCCACGAGCAAATCTAGTACATCTATAACTTTCCATTATCAGAGCAATCTTTCCTAATTTCTCCGGCCATAATATGCTAGTAATCTGCACGTGTAATACACGTTCTAATTTAAAAAATATATATATGGTAAATAATAAGACGTAATTTCTCCGGCTACAACATGAAGCCTCTCTTTACTCATCACATACTATTTCCAAATTATACCTAGTGGCACAAAATTTTATTTTATATAAGTGGCATTTTTGTAAATAATTATGTCGTAAATAAATTTAACTTTAAGGGTATTATGATAATTAACAATAGTTGAGTAAATGAATAGTTAATATAACTAGTGTTACCCTGTGCAAATTGTACAGACTAAAATAATTTTAATGGACTCATAAAATTATATAGAACTTTTAAAAAAGTGTGAGAGAATTGAGAGAAACTAACTTTTCAGGTGTATAGTTTAGTGAAATTTATCCTAAAAAATACACTCACAGTTCGGATTTTGTATACATCATGACCGGTAACACTCAGGCCTTGACCCGCCTCATCTAAACCCTCCCCCCCCTCCCCCCCCCCCCCCCAAATTCACTCTATTAGATGCCTTCTCCCTCATCCCCCGCATCTCCGCTATCTTCGACCGCAGTGACATTCCCTTCTCCAACATCCCCCTCCACCTCTTCGTTCGCCTCACCCTGCTCTCCGCCACCTACCTCCTTACCAAATCTCATTCTTGTACCTAATACCACAATCATCCCCATCTTCAACCCGTACTCTTCCTTAAATTCAAATTTCAGAATTTAAAAAACTCAAATTAAAAACTGAAAATAAAATAAGGTAGTAAATTAGGGTTTCAAAAATTAATACATACACCATACATAGATACAATTGATTTAGTTTTTTTTTTTTTTTATGAACCGAATAGAGTCTTGCGACTCCAGCCAACACAAAATATATATATATATATATATATATATATATATATAAGTCTGATATATTGTACAAAACAGTTTCACAAGCCATGAAACCAACAACAACAATGATGGTAGCATCAAAAAAAGAAAGACGACAATACAGCAAACAAGAGCAAGCTAAATAAAAACACAGACGGTGCAACGCCACAAAGTGGGAGGGACACACAGCTGAGGCAAAGCTCGACGCGAAACACGGCTAGCTCAAACCAACACCCTAAACATCCAGGGGGTGCCCCGGCGATGCAAGAGCGAGCAGCAGCCTGGCAGCAAAAGCTCGCCGAGAAAGGCCAAGGGACGACTGCCTCAACCGCCCGATCGGGCACAACTCACTTGACCCATGTCGAAACAAACAAAGGGACCCCCCCCCCCCCCCCACAGAACAACAACAAACCAATAACACAAAGGGCCGCACCGAGCAGAGCAAATACAGCAGAAATATAAGAGAGCATCCAGGGTCAGCAAAGAAAACGGGTTAAAGACAACAACAAAAAGATACCCCCATCACCAAGATAAGCCAAAAGACAATCTGCACCGAGGCCATCGCATAAAGTGCTGCTCCAAAAAAGGTCGCTGTAAATCTCAAGTTAGAGAGAAAAAATAGAAAGCGCAAGGCTAATATCACATTGACAACAGCCACAGCGAAACAAACTCCATACAAATGACCTAAATAAAGCCATTCTTCCAAAC
Organism: Hemerocallis citrina; assembly: GCA_017893485.1. Lineage (NCBI taxonomy): Eukaryota > Viridiplantae > Streptophyta > Magnoliopsida > Asparagales > Asphodelaceae > Hemerocallis > Hemerocallis citrina. The sequence goes on from CM030361.1 coordinate 95,061,466, forward strand.
AAAACCACAGCATGCGATACATCCAGGTTCACTGGCAAGAAATGCCAGTCCACAAATACCCAGGTGAGCCATCAAAAGAAAAGAAATTAGCCAGGACAAAGCCCCTGGTTAAGAGCCAAACCTGAATAACAAGAGAATACAACCACAGGAGTAATAAATAGGAAGGAGAGAAGAGGCAATAACCGCTACTAAACATGCACGATAATCGTGAAGCAAAGCCAAAAAGAACACTACCAAGAAGCTTTCAAAAGAGCGAAAGCAGCACCAAAATCAACCCTGCGAAAAAAAATCAAAAATATAAATAATTGCCGAGACAATAAGATTTATAAAGCATTAAGGATGCAGAGGCAATTTAAAGAGTCGTCTAGTTTACGACTACAAAGAGAATCTCTAGCTTCGATTTTTAACGTCGAAGACCAGAACTTGAACAGAAATAAAAAAATCCCCAATTAATGAAGAAATTGGAGAAGCGCAGAGGGTGAACAATCTCTTATTCCTTTCCAGCCACGTGATCCAAATGATGATTTGAACCGAAAGGTTCCACGATTTGCGGAACTTGATATTTGTCGGAAGAATAAACCAACTGGATGATAAATTAGAAGGGATAGAAGGGATCTCCCATGCTAGCATGCTTATTTTCCACAGAGGGCTGATGAAGTCACTTCTAACAAACAGGTGATCAACGTCCTCAGCCTGTCCTGAGTATAGGGGACATAACTGTCCCTACGCTAGACTCCTTCTGTTGAGTAGTTCAACGGTAAGTAACTTGTTGTGAAGGGTGAGCCAGGAGGTGATTTTAACCTTAAGAGGGGCACATGAGCTCCAAATGAAATCAGCAAAAGGGGAACTGATGCCTCAAAAGTTAAGGAAATTATCAAAAGATTTAACAGAGAAGATCCCTGCCGAATTCCATCGCCAAGCGAAGTCTTCTTTAGGGTGCCAGGAGAAAAGATTGAGGGAGGAGAGGAGGTCATTACGAACAGAGGTTAGATGAGAAGGAAGGTCTTCCGAGAAAGGAATAATCCAATGCTTTTGTGAATTAACCAGAGTGAACGAGTCTGCCACCGTGGCAACGGGATTGGATGCCAGACGGTACAGCATAGGGAAAGCAGAGGCAAGTTTGCTGTTACCAATCCATAGATCAGTCCAAAATCTGGTCTTGGATCCGTTAAAATAGAGATGTGAGATACTGCAATGGAAAGCTGCCACCGCTTTCCAAACCCCTTTCCAGAAAGGGGAAGCACTGTGATGAGTAGTGGGGGGAAATTCCCACCAGTTGTGAGAATAGAAATAGTTGGCCTTGATACATTGGATCCAAGGTAAATGATCACATTTTAAAAATCTCCAAAGCCATTTGCCCAGTAAGGCGATGTTATGGTTCCTGAGGTTTAAAACCCCAAGCCCCCCATCCGCTTTGGAGGAGCAAACTAACTTCCAGTTGCTAAGGCGAGAGCCCGGCTTGAAATTGGAGGACCCTGTCCAAAAAAAATTACTTCTGATTTGGTCAATCCTCTTGATGACCCAAGAGGGAACATAATAGAACGACATCATGTAAAGGGGAATAAAGGAGAGGACCGAGTTAATAAGGATGAGTCTTCCACCATGGGAAAGAAGTTTCCCAGCCCAAACGTTGAGCATGGATTCAACTTTATCCACCATGGGAACCCAGTCGGCTTTTTTCAGTTTACCCCATCGAAGGGGGATCCCCAAGTACGTGATGGGAAAAGAAGCAATAGGACAGTTAAAGAAATTGAAAATCTCGGTCTGGCAATTAGGAGAACCTCCCAACCAAAGGACCGAAGATTTTAGAAAATTGATTGATAGCACCAAGGCTAATTCAAAATAGTAAAGCAGCAGTCTAAGGTTACGAAGAGAGTGGGAGTTTGGTTTAGCGAAAATGATAGTATCATCTGCATATTGCAGATTGAGAACGCCGTCGAAAAGGTGCGAGTCACCTAGACCTTCAATGACCTTCATTTCCCAAGCATTATGAAGAAGTTTACTAAAGACATCACCGAACAGGAAGAACAAGAGGGAGGAAAGCGGGTCCCAATGTCGGAGCCCACATTTAATTTTAAATTTGTGGTCTTCTGAGCCATTGATGATGATAGAGGAAGTGCCTGAGAAAAGGCTGGATTTAATCCAAACAATCCATTTGAGACCGAAACCTTGATTAATAAACAATTCTAAAAGGAAGTCCCAGCTAACGTTGTTGTACGTTTTTTGGAAATCGAGTTTGAGCAAGATCCCTTCGGAATTAGAGTAGTGACAATGAGAGATAACTTCTTGAGCCAAAGCTACACTATCCAGGATAAAGCGATCCTTGATGAAACCTGATTGGGCAGGATCAATAAGGGGAGAAATAATCGCACTGAGCCTAGCAGATAGGACTTTCATGATGATTTTGAAAGAAGTGTTGATCAGACAAATAGGCCTAAAGTTCGTTAGCGAGTGCGCTCCCGCTATTTTGGGAATGAGCACAATGTGCGCATAATTGATACGGTCGAACGAGAAGGAGCCCTGATGAAGTTCCTCAAACAAGCGGACCAGATCGTCTTTAAGCCAGTGCCTGAATCTTTGGAAAAAGAAAGCCGGGAAACCTTCCGGCCCTGGTGCTGAATCGCTTTTTAAAGAGAAGACAGCCGATTTAATCTCTTCCAAGGAGAAAGGGGCTTCGAGAGAAGAAAGGTCCTGTGACTGGGAACTGTATAGGTGGTTCCAATCCAGGCTAATGGCACGCTGTTTGTACGAACCAATAAGGTTTTTATAGAAAGAGAGGAAGGCCTGATGTATCTCGGGATCTGAGTTAAGATCGACCCTGTTGTGAATGATGGAGGAGATCAGATTACAATTGATTTAGTTAAGCAAAATTTTTCAAAACTATTTTTTCACAAACACATTGTGTGCTACATAGGCATTTGATCGAATACTTAATGAGCAAAGTACGGTTCTAGTAATTAAGTTCTAGATTTATATGTTTGGGGCTTTTATATTGTTTTTTAAATGAAAATGTGCGTACTGCACGTGTTAATAAATGCGAAATGCTCATTTTGCTCTCTTTTTTTATTTCGAAATAGAGAAAGGAGAGAGGTTGACACACACTCTCTCTCCTAGTATAATATATAGATATAGATATAATGTGTGTGATTTCATTGAGATTAATCAAATATGTTTCTAAACTTACAATATTTCTACAATTTCAGATTACACAGACTTAAAAGATTAAAATAAAAATTCAAATTGTAAAGAAAAATCTTGAGGTTCATAACTAACCTGGAATTGCATTGAAGGCATTCTGCCAGTTTCCTTCCTGCTCCATTGTTTTTCTGGCAGTATCTTCCTCTCCTCAGACCGAACTCTGCTTCCTATACTTTCTTTATTATATCTCTTCCCTATAATTTAAAGGATCACTGAAATTAGAAACAAAAATGGGGAATAAGATTAATGCTCACCAGCTAGAAAAAAAAAGCAAGATGCACTAGCCTCATGTGAAGGCTCAATCACATTGCACGCAGCTTGGAAGGTCCCCTCCAATCCGTGATATGAAGTTGTTGCAGGTGGCATGGGATCCTCTTCTTCTTCTAGGAGATTGACGGGTGGCGATGACAAGGAGATCGATGGGCGGCGATGGTGAGGGTAGCCATGGGTGGCAATGGAGGATAGCGACGGGCGGCGACGGCGAGGGTAGCCATGGGTGGTGATGGCGAGGGTAGCGATGGAGGATAGCAACAGGGGAGAGAGGCGGCGATGACGAGGATATCGACGGCCGGCGGAGGAGATTTGGGTAGGTTTTGGGAGTAGGGAGGGTTAGGGTTAGTGGGTTTGGGGAGATGTGGTAGGAGAAATGTGTGTTTTTTTTTCCTTCTTTTTTTTTCTTTTTTTCTTTTTTTTTCTTTTTTTTAACAAATGATGTGGGCTACACGTGTGAATTCTTAGTTTTGCTCCCTTTTCGCTTTTTCAAAATAGAGAAATGAGAGATAAGGTAAGTCTATTAGCTTAAGATATAAATATTAAATATTAAATTAATTTCCACTTAAAAATAAATGATTGTAATTAGATGATTGAATAAATGTCTAAAAATTACAGATTATCTACAAATGACAACCCAACTCTCCCATTATAATATTAGAGATTATAGATAATAACCAACTAACAAAAGTAGTAACGAGGTTACATTTAGGTAGCAATTACAAAAGTAGTAACTATAACTTTCAACTGTATGGGCAATCTTTCTTAATTCCTCCCAACATAATGATTAATGACCAGTATATAAACTAGTGTAATGCACGTGCGATGCACGAATAAAAAAAATATAGTCATTAAATTAAATAAAATGCACATAAGAAAAGATATAGTAAATCACCATTCTTGGTGTTCTAGTGGGCAAATAGCATCCCAACTCCTACTTTTACCCACACTCTTAAACTAATTTTATGGCCATTTGTACATATCAATCCCATCCACATTTGAACCATGGCAAAATAACTATTAAGTTGCTAACTACATGAACAAATTTGTACGGGTAGTTTATGTGTTTGATGAGTATATATTGAGAATTTTAATTGTACATGTGTCGCACAGGTTGATAGATTCACAAATGACACTATGGTCTTCTCTCATTATAGTATTAGAGATTTGAACCATGTCAAAATAACTATTAAGTTGCTAGCTACATGAACAAATTTGTACGAGTAGTATATGTGTTTGATGAGTTTATATTGGGAATTTTAATTGTACGTGTGTCACACACGTTGATAGATTTACAAATGACAATAAGGTCTTCTCTCAATATAGTACTAGTAATATACACGTGCGATGCACATATTATTTTTAAAAAAAAATTGAAGTAAAAACTCTGATTTACACGTGCTATGCATGTCTTAATAAATAAGATTATATATTTTTAAAAGTAAATGTGGAGATTATAATGGGAGAGTTGGAGTTGCACGTAAGTAGATAGATTTACAACTCTAACTCATCCATTAGAATAGTTATTATATATTATATTATACATAGATAATTTACACGTGTGATGCTCATTTAATATATTTATAAAAAAAATTAAAGTAAAAAATATGATGTAGTGAGGGCTCGAACCTGAGACCTCCTTCATATTTATGACGTAGTGAGGGGTCTAACTTTTTAATATATTTAATATATTTATAAAAAATATTAAAGTAAAAAATATGATGTAGTGAGGGCTCAAACCTGAGACCTCCTTCATATTAGTTATGCACGTGCAATGCACGCGTTGGTAGATTGACAAATGACACTAAGGCCTTCTCCCATTATGATATTAGAGATATTATAGATAGATAATTTACATGCGTGATGCAGATCTAATATATTTATAAACAAATTAAAGTAAAAAATATGACGTAGTGAGAGCTCGAACCTGAGACCTCCTTCATATTTATGACGTAGTGAGGGCTCTAACTTTTTAATATATTTAATATATTTATAAAAAAAATTAAAGTAAAAAATATGACGTAGTGAGGGCTTGAACTTGAGACCTTCTTCATATTAGTTATGCACGTGTTGATAGATTGACAAATGACACTAAAGCCTTCTCCCATTATAATATTACTAGTAATTTACACGTGTGATGCACGTTTTAATAATTTCAAAAAATAAAAATAAAAACTCTGACATAGGGAGGATTTGAACCGGAAACCTCCTTTATATTTGTTATGTACGTGCATTGCACATGTTGGTAGAATGACAAAATGACAAATGACACTAAGGCCTTCTCCCATTATAATATTAGAGATTAATATATTTTAAAAAAAATAGAGTAAAAAATATGACGTAGTGAGGGCTCGAACCTGAGACCTCCTTCATATTAGTTATGCACGTGCAATGCACGCGTTGGTAGATAGACAAATGACACTAAGGTCTTCTCCCATTATAATATTAGAGATATTATTGATAGATAATTTACACGCGTGATGCACATTTAATATATTTATAAAAAAATTAAAAGTAAAAATATATGACATAGTGGGAGCTCGAACCTGAGACCTTTTTCATATTTATGACGTAGTGAGGGATCTAACTTTTTAATATATTTAATATATTTATAAAAAAAATTAAAGTAAAAAATATGACGTGGTGAGGGCTTGAACTTAAGACCTCCTTCATATTAGTTATGCACGTGTTGATAGATTGACAAATGACATTAAGACCTTCTCTGATTATAATATTATTATTACTAGTAATTTACACGTGCGATGCACATTTTAATAATTTTATAAAATAAAAATAAAAACAAAAACACTAACATAGAGAGGATTCGAACCGAGAACCTCCTTTATATTAGTTATGTACGTGTGTTGTACATGTTGGTAGAATGACAAAATGACAAATGACACTAAGGCCTTCTCCCATTATAATATTGGAGATTAGAGATTAGAGATTAGAGATTAATATAATAATCAAATATTATTCAGACAACTTATCAAAAAATAAAGCTAAATATGTTGAGCACTTTTCTATCAAAATTCACACCAAGTCTCTAAGGTAAATTTACATAACACAGAGTTATACAAAATACAAAATTTCAAACAACTTTTGCTTTATAAATTGATGTGCAAGTGCAACAATCTCTACAGTATCACAAGAATTTTTGAAAATTATTTGTGGAAGTAAAACTTTTGTACAAAATTTGTGTACAAATCATTACTCGATAAAATAAACTAAAATAAAATAAATAAAACGATTCCACGCTTTCCATTCCAGAGTTCCTATGTGTTTCCACGCCCTTTTTTTGAGACCTCGAAAAATGAAATGGACAAATTCCTTTTCTTATGAACACATACAAGAATGAACACATACAAGAAAAAGGATAATGGTACCCCCACCCCACCATTAACTACTTCATTTTTGCATTTTCATTTATGAATTTTATAGTATCATAGTAATAGAAATACATGTCCTACCGAGACAGAATTTGTAACTTGCTACCCTCTTTGCCTAGCAGGCAAAGATTGACCTCTGTGGAAAGACTGATTCGTTCGGATCTACATGAGGGTTCAACTCCATTGCATTGCCAGAATCCATGTTGTATATTTGAAGTAGTTGACCTCCTTGCTTCTCTCATGGTACAACCCTCTTCCCGCTGAGCCACCTTTCTCCTCGGTCCACAGAGAAAAAATGTAGGACTAGTGCCAACAGTTCATCACGGAAGAAGGGACTCCACCGAGCCGGGATCGCTAACTAATACTAAAATACTAATCTAAATAGAATTCTAATAGATTAGTATTTTAGTATTAGTTAGCGATCCCGGCTCGGTGGAGTCCCTTCTTCCGTGATGAACTGTTGGCACTAGTCCTACATTTTTTCTCTGTGGACCGAGGAGAAAGGTGGCTCAGCGGGAAGAGGGTTGTACCATGAGAGAAGCAAGGAGGTCAACTGCTTCAAATATACAACATGGATTCTGGCAATGCAATGGAGTTGGACCCTCATGTAGATCCGAACGAATCAGTCTTTCCACAGAGGTCAATCTTTGCCTGCTAGGCAAAGAGGGTAGCAAGTTACAAATTCTGTCTCGGTAGGACATGTATTTCTATTACTATGATACTATGAAATTCATAAATGAAAATGCAAAAATGAAGTAGTTAATGGTGGGGTGGGGGTACCATTATCCTTTTTCTTGTATGTGTTCATTCTTGTATGTGTTCATAAGAAAAGGAATTTGTCCATTTCATTTTTCGAGGTCTCAAAAAAAGGGCGTGGAAACACATAGGAACTCTGGAATGGAAATGGAAAAGAAATGTAGCTCCAGTTCCTTCGGAAATGGTAAGATCTTTGGCGCAAGAAGAAGGGGTGATCCATATCATCTTTACTTGTTCTGCTTCCCCTCTTTTTTTATTTTTAACAATACCGAGTCGGGTTCTTCTCCTACCAGTATCGAATAGAACATGCTGAAAAAAAAAATCTTCTTCATGGAAAACCTGCTCGATTTAGATCGGGAAAATCGTACGGATTTTATGAAACCATGTGCTATGGCTCGAATCCGTAGTCAATCCAATTTCCGATAGGAGCAGTTGACAATGGAATCCAATTTTTCCCATTATTTTACTATTTTATTGACTATCCATAATAGTGCGAAAATTGACTATCCATAATAGTGCGAAAAGAAGGCCCGGCTCCAAGTTGTTCAGGAATAGTGGCGTTGAGTTTATCGACCCTTTGCCTTAGAATTAGTTAGTTCTATTTCTCGATGGGGCCGGGAAGGGATATAACTCAGCGGTAGAGTGTCACCTTGACGTGGTGGAAGTCATCAGTTCGAGCCTGATTATCCCTAAACCCAATGTGAGTTTTTCTATTTTGTTTGATACTGCACGTGCGTTAAAACATGGGTACTGCTCGCACTGTGAAAATCACGTAATGAAACGCTACTAAAACTCGCTTTTTACAACTTAACCGGTTAACCGAACTTGAGTTCATTAGTATTTTCCACGCGCGATGCACGTTTTGATAAAGATTTGGAGTTAAACGTCCAATACACGTAAGTCATTATAAAAAATGGAGTTGAACATGCGATACATGTATTTTTTAAAAATTAAGAAAGAAAAACATTGATGTGTACATGCGATGAACGTGTTGAAAAATAGATTTGGAGTTGCACGTACGATAGATCTGTTTGTTTGGTAACAAAAGTGATGTTTCTTTTTGTGACAAAAAAAATTTAAATTGTTCATTTGTGACAAACTCTTCCAATAAATAGTAAGTAAATATATTATACTATAGATAGATAGATGGATAATAATTTACACATGTGATGCATGTTCAATATATATAAAAAATTAAAGTAAAAAAACTGACATAGTGAGGACTCGAACTTGAGACCTCCTTCATATTAGTTATGCACGTTTGATGCACGTGTTGGTAAATTGACAAATGACCCTAAGGCCTTCTCCCATTATAATATTAGATATTAGAGATTAGAGATATTGTTTTCAATAAAAAAACAAACTATAGAGATCCAAATCTAATCCCCCAAAAAACCACCCACTCAAATCCAGGAACGTCAGAATGGGGTCCACCAAGTCCGCGAATTTCCCGTGCTTTAAAAATCGCAATGGAGAAAACCGCACCTTAAAGTTACTAATAAAATGACGTTTTTCCCAAAAATAGGCCACTTTTTCAAACTAATTTCCAAAATAGACCGTCTTTGAAATTAAAATTTCCAAAATAGACCCTAACAGTTTCCAACTACGTCATATTCTTTTTAGTTGACGCAGTTGGCAACTACGGTCTAAGTATATGCCACAATAATCCAATTCCAACACTTGTGTCCAATAGTGTTAAGGTCACAATAATCCAACTCCAACACTTGTGTCAAATAGTGTTAAGGAGAAAACTATGTTCATTTTAGACCGCAGTTGCCAACTGTGTTCTTAATTGCACTAAGCTCGCAGTTCCTAATTGCATTCCTAATTGGATCCTATGAACAACATCCATTACCACCCACACTTCCCATGCTCGGCTCCACAATGCAGACCTCCCCCTCTTCCCCCGCGGCAGTGACCATCCCAACAGCCCCACCGCTGGCCCCTTCACATTTGATCCCACATCCCGATGAGGGAGGGGGTCGAGAGCTCAGACGTGTTCACTCCCCGACGCGTGCACACCATCGTGCACATCAACGTCGCGAGGGGAGGAACTATGATCATCATCGCTTCGGAGAGGGCTCTGTCAGAGGCTATGGGCATCAACGCCGATATGAGGAGTTTTACGGGGGAAGAGCCCAACGATGGGGTCCTCCTACCGGCCATTATAGGCGTAAGAAAATTCCACCCCCAGAGCACCGTCACTACCAATCCAGGGGACACTCTCTGAGAGAGTATGAAAATGTTGCATGCAGGCAACACCACCCTCATACCAACACCAACACCAAACCAAGTTATCAACCACATCATCAACCTCAACAGTCCACTCTACAATGCCTACATAAACCCTCTGATGAACTCCCCAGGGGTTTTGACCCACCCCATCACCACAACAACCACAGGGAGCTCCACGAAATTCTATAAACTGCCTCAACCACCCCCCCTCCCCCCAATCCCACCACCTATCATCTCGCCACTCCAACACCACTGGAGCACCATACACCTAAATCCCACGTCGAGCGAACCCATGAAGGGGCTGCGCTAGACGGGACTACGGTAGAAGGGAACTCCGCCGGTGAGGAAAGGGAGGGGCAGTGGGTTCAGGTTAGGGAAAAAAAAACAAGAATCAGGCTAGTTCCACTAACCTTCAAGCCGATCAGCTCCAACACAATAAGAAGCAGAGGAAGGGCAAGCGTAAGCCGGCTCCGTGTTTCAACTGTGGGGATCTAGGCCACTACAGGAGTGAATGCACCAAAGAAGTACGTTGCCTCAAATGCATGAAGTGGGGGCATCTCTCCTATGTATGCACCAATGTGGTGGAGACTCACAGCGATGAAGAACGCTCAGTGAGCCAGGGGAGGTCCCCTGACAACCCCACGGTGATTCGATTGGCAAAGAGCCTGGAAACTATCAAAAGTGAATAACGGTGGCTGCGGCAATGGTGTGCTATTGCCAAAGTCAGAGCAGGGAGGCCTTCGGAGATACATGTAATGGAAGCTCTTACTGAAAAATAGCCTATGAGAGCCCATAGAGATTGGGTCGCAAAGAAGTTGTGCCATTTGCAATTCCTAGTCTCATTCCCTTTGCCGGAGAAGGTCACAGAAGTTGTTAGTTTGGGGACTGCCGACTTTGGACATTTCCAACTCGAATTCAGCGCTTGGACACCGACGTTTGGAGCGGAGCTCCCACTGGGAGAAAAATACTGGATTTGGATTCACAATGCCCCCCTACACTTCTGGAAGAAAGAAGCTCTTCAAGAGATAGTAGCGGAATTCGGGACTGTGGTAGAGATAGATGAGAAGACGGTGCGATGGTCAGAGATAGTCTCGGCGAGAATGCTCATCAGAAACACATATATCTCTTTGATGCCACGCTTCGCCAAAGTGTTTTCCTTCGAAGAATCTTATCTAATCAGATTCGTGCTAGACAAGAGAGAAGAAGCACAAAAGGAATCAGGCGGCCATCACCTCCCCCTCGCCTACATCAGCCCTTAGCGACAACAGATCCTACCGGCAAGTGGTCTCGCCAGCAAAGGATCTGACTATAGATGGTTCCCACGAAGTGGAAAGGGCTCACTGGGAGCTCATTAAGGCAGCAATGGGGCAGGAGCAGCGCCAAGGTACACCGGCGGAAGGGTTTGGGCCGAAAAAAGACTCTTCGTACAAAGCTGGTTGAGACAGGGGTCTCTCCGTCAGATCCAATGGTCAAAAGTTCTCAAGAACCTCCAACTCATCAGATCGAACAGTGGATCTGCCCAACCTCCCTAATTTGGAAAGGTACGCTGCTCAAGAGAAAAAATTGGAAGGGACAGAGACCAACCACACAAAGGGGTCAAAAGATTTGCCCAAAATGGTGGTCAAGCTTTGCATGCAAGAGAGGAGGAGCGCGCTATGGCTTAGAGGGGAGGGACAGGGCATGCAGACCCTAAAAATGGCAAAACTCCACTCTGCAACAACATGCAGGCTTCGAGATTGGGTTGGTGAAGGAAACCACCAGTCTGGGGAAGAAGACAAGCGAAAGAACACTTTTGACCAGAGAGCGGGTAACCAAGCGCTGGTTTTCACCAGAAAAGGAAAAAGGAGCTTCTTTGGAGCAAGGGCGACAAGAGGCAGAGGCCATTCTGGGAAAAGCGACGAGCGAAGATCTGCTCAACCCCAGAGAAAAGAACACTAAGGAGAACGAGATTGACGCTGAGGGAGTGGGTAGCAAAGCAACACTTATGAGGAAAGGCAAAAATAGTAAAGAAGACAACGGAGAAGAAGAAGGAAATGCCTTGATGCGGAAGGAAGAAGGAAATTTCATCACTTTGTTTATCACGCTGCATGCTTTGATACCCACGCCTTCTGACTCCATCGCTCCCCCCTCCAACCATTCGTCGCCAGCTGGCATTAGGGGTGAAATTACTGCCCAAAGAACTCAAGCGGTGAACACAAATTTTGAGAGCAACGGTACAATGGAACGCGGAGGAGCGTTACTTTGTTCCTCAGATGGGCTTACAGTTGTGGGCCGGTTTGTGCACAATTCATAAGCGTTAATGGGCCCAAAGAGGAGTCCAAAATGCATTGTATTGTCTCTGGGACTAGTCAATCTACAATTTCGAACAATCAGACACAATGTCAGACGAGTAACGGGCCCATCGAGGAGACCGCAATGGAAAGCACCATTATTACTATTGAATCGCCAATCTTTGGGTTCAATGAGGAGTATGCAATGAGAGAGCCTACTCTACAACGGGAAGTTCAGCATACAGATAGTGATGAGGACCTGGAAGGGCGGCTAAATCTAGACGAAAGGTTCTCATTCACAGATGAGGAGTCAGAGGATCTAGAGCTCATCGCTAACACACAGAGGGAGATCTCGCCAGAGATGGTCTTGTCCACACTTCCAGAATCAGCACCTGGAGATAGTACCGGAACATCGCGCATGACGGTTGGGTTAAGAGTTCAGCGATCGCCTAAGTGGGCTCATGTGGAGTCCTTGGATGACTATCTTGAAGTAGCAGCGGCAGCCAAAGCTGCAAAATTCAACAACGGAGGTATGAGAAGTTTTTTAGCTACTATATTAAATTTCATATCAGACTCTGAAGTTTTTTTCCTAGCTAAAACATGTGGGTTAGAGGTGTGTGACACAGAGCGTAATACTTTACTACTCAATAAAATTAGGGGTTAGGAAACTGAAAGGGTTAAGACTTGTTATGAGAACGCTCTAGGAGATAGCGCTGGGTCGACAGACATCCCCGAGGATGAAGCTAGCCGCACACCCATACCAACGATCACCCCTGACACAGTCCCCCAATGAATACACTATTCTAGAATGTTAGGGGGCTGGGGGATAGGGGGTAGAGAGCTATGGTTAGGGACGTCATTAGCAATTCCAAGGCGGAAGTGGTAGGGCTGCAGGAGACCAAATTCCAACACGGGCTCAAACTCAAAAGAATCGGGGGTAACATAATCAAGGAATGGGTGTTACGCCCGTCAGCAGGAGCCTCAGGAGGGATCACTATTGGGTTCAACTCGGATATTCTCACCTGCACCGAGGTATACAGTGGAACGTTCTCCCTAACTACCCGACTGAAACGACGGTCCGATGATTGGGTGCAGACGGTGACTGTCGTTTACGGGTCGAATGTGGCTACAGATCGAGATGCCTTTTGGCAAGAGCTTGTCAATATCCGACATCGTTGGTTGGGAGCTTGGATTGTTGGGGGGGATTTCAACATCACCAGATTTGCTTTCGAGCACAAGGGAAGGGGCTCCAGCGACAGACACAGAAAAGAGTTCAACAGGGTGATAACGGAACTAGAGCTGATCGATATCCCAATTAATGATATACTATTCACATGGTCTAATATGCAAGTGGCTCCGGTTATGGTCAAGTTGGACAAAATACTAGTATCGATGGAGTGGGAAGCTAAATTTCCATTAGCTACAGCTAGATCGATTCCTAGACCCATGTTAGATCATACCCCGATCCTACTCGATGTGGGGGTACGTGGAGCTCAGAGGCCACGGAAGTTTAGATTTGAAAAGGCCTGGCAGGAAATTCAGGGGTTTCACCACATGGTGATGGAAAATTGGGCGCTCCCAACTGCTGGTAGGGACGCTGCATCCCGATGGTGTGAAAAAATCCGCAGATTGAGAATGCGGCTGCGCAGATGGAATCGGTCTAGATTCTCGAACATCTGGCGTACAAAAGATTTCTTTCTGGAAGGAATTGATGAGCTAGAAAGGATAGAAGAGACGAGAGTCTTGTCATAAGAAGAAAGAAACAGACTATTAGAGCTCCGGAAAAATGTTGCCAATCTGTATAAGTTGGAAGAGATCAAATGGAAACAAAGGTCAAGGATTTCGTGGCTCAAAGATGCAAATACGGCCTACTTCCACCAAGTGGCAAGCGCAAGACGTAGATCCAATCTCGTCCTATCAATACAAACGGATACGGGAACATCGCAAGACGAAAATGTGATTTTCACAACCTTTCAAAATTACTACAAGGGTCTCTTTGAAAGGAAGAATGATTTCAGGATCCCATTGAGGGATGATTACTGGCAGGTATACCAGAACGATCCAGCGCAAAAAATTTTCACTTTGGAAACACCTTTTTCGGAAATGGAAGTGAAAAAGGCCATCAACCAAATGGGAGCAGACAAGTCACCTGGACCAGACGACTTTCCAATGATGTTCTTCCAAGTGTTCTGGGAAGAAATTAGAGGAGATATTATGGCACTGATGGAGGAATTTTTCCACAACAATCTCACATTGGGCATGTTCAATTTTACGGAAGTTGTCCTGATACCCAAACAGGAGGAGTCTAAGCGCGTGGGGGATGTTTGACCGATTAGCCTCATAAATTGCTCGGTGAAGATCATCACAGAGGTCCTGGCCATCTGCCTGGAAAGTATAATGGATAGTATAATCAGCAAAACCCATACGGGCCTCATCAGAGGCAGATGTATCCTAGATTGTGTGGCCACTGCTGAACAAGTTATCCACCACTGCCATACGAGCAATTCTAAGAACTTCCTCCTAAAACTGGATTTTAAGAAGGCACATGACTCTGTCGACTGGGAGTGTTTGCTGGAAGCTCTCGGAGGGAGAGGATTCGGGAAAAATGGGTAAGATGGATCAAACAGTGTTTACATACTAGTAAAACGGCAATATCGGTGAATGGGAGGCCAGGACCATCATTTCTTTGCAAGAAGGGACTCCGACAAGGGGATCCGTTATCCCCACTTCTATTCACTATTATTGCAGATGTGCTAAGGGGAATGCTAGAAAATTGTCGGAGAATAGGTTGGATAACACCCGTGACCAGCAGCAACTCTAATCAATGGTGCACGATTCTCCAGTATGCTGATGACACCCTACTCTTTGGGAATGGGACCAGATCAGAAACAGTCTGCTTTAAAGGGGCCCTTTATTGTTTTGAAGCCTGGTCAGGTCTCAGGATAAATTTCCACAAGAGTGCACTGATTCCCATTATACTCCCCGATGAAGAAGCGCGAGAACATGCCACCATACTAAACTGTATGAGGAATGAGTTTCCAATCAAATACTTAGGGCTCCCGCTCAGACTAGGGAAGCTCACTAAGTCGGACTGGCTGCCTATAATAGACAGTGTGAAGGACAGACTATCTGGCTGGAAAGGAAAATCGCTCTCACTAGGAGGCAGAGTGGTACTCATTAACTCAGTTTTGTCTAATCTGCCCATTTACTACATGTCATTTTTTGAGTTTCCTAAGTGGGTTATCCAAAGGATAGACCGAATCCGAAAAAGATTTCTTTGGAAAGGGGCAGATTCGAATAGGGGAGGTTACCACTTGATCAAATGGAGTATTGCTTGTATGAAGAAGAAGCATGGAGGGCTAGGCATCATCGACCTTAGAGATATGAACCTTGCCCTTTTGAGGAAATGGTGGTGAAGGGTTTTTCACCATAGCGGGGAAGGATGGCAGGATTTCATTCAACCACACCTTCGGGGAAAAGGTACGAGAAGTCTGGGCTTCCGAGTAGGGTCTAGAGTTTCGCGATTCTAGAAAGGAATTACCAAAGCAAGTGGACCGTTCAACTCAGCAGTTACGTCAACTATCGGTAATGGACGGGCCACCAGATTTTGGTGGAACAAATGGTGTGGTGCTCATACACTGAAGGAAACTTTCCCAGAGCTGTATGACAAAACGAATCGACCCAATATATCTGTGGCTGAGGCTTGGAAGAGGAAAAATTGGAGGCCGACGTTCTAAGGAACTCTTACCCCAAGATTACATCAGCAACTGCTCGAATTGCAAACACACATCACACCGACCGGGACGAGGTGCGCCCAAGGCCCAGACCAGATGCGATGGGAACTCGAACCCAATGGAGTTTTTACGGTCAGATCCCTGTACCATCGAATTCACTTTCGGGGATGCAGACCTAGTTGGGCACAGGTATTATGGAAGGCGAAAACACCACTTAAAGTCAGAGTCTTCTTCTGGCTAGTGCTCAATAATGCAATCCTCACCAGAGAGAACCTGACTAAAAGACAGCCCCAGATTGCGACCGACTGTGAATTCTGCAACATGCATACGGAGAATTTGAATAACTTTTTTTATCCACTGAGGTAGAGGTATTACGAGCCGTCGGAACAAGTGACTACCCCAACGAATATGAGGATTTGTGGATTGGCCCCAAATTTGCCTCGGTTCGCCATGAAATAAAGGATGCGTGGTACACTGCCATTGCGGCAACTACATGGGTGTTATGGCTAGACAGAAACAATTTTTATTTTCGTGCTTCATGTAATAGTATTTCTGGTAACCTTACTCATATCATGCATCTTATTTCTTTTTGGGCTACAGCTGCTGCCACAGGAGTGAGAGGGAGGATTGCCAGAGTCTTCCAGGTGGAGGATTTTGATGACGAGGAGGTAGAGTTTGGGCCGACTCTGGACTGAGAGGGAGGCGCCATCCATACTCATCAGAGTCTCACCAACTGCAGTATCTGCTAATTTGTATTTTGCCTACTGTACTTTTGTGGGTTTGATGTATGGAGAATTAGACCCACCCCCCAAGGTTTTGTTGGAAGTTTATGTTTTATTTCCCGTACCGTACTTTATTTCCTGCACTGTTCTTTTGTATCGCTCCCGGTACACCCGGGTGTTTTATTATTTTTTTATTAATGAAACAGGGTGACATTATTCCACCTATTACCTCAAAAAAACAAAAATAAATTAGGAATGCAGTTGGAACTGCGAGCTTAGTGCAATCAAGATCGCAGTTGCCAACTGCGGTCTAAAGCAAACATAGTTTTCTCCTTAACATTATTTCTAAATCTAAAGTGTTGGAATTGAATTATTGTGGCATATACTTAAATCATAGTTGCCAACTGCGTCAACAAAAAAATTAGGATGCTGCTGAAAACTGCGAGTGATCTATTTTGGGAATGTTCGAAAAAGTGGCCTAATTTGGGAAAAAATCCTTATAAAACTAGCTAATCTTTCTTCCTCAATTAAAAACGACACCGAGAAACTCGAACCCCCCCAAAAAACACCCAGTCACTGACAACCATGGACGTTCTGATGGGGTCCATCGACGTCCGCGACCTCCTCTCCACCTCCGACGTGGACCCGACCTCCCCACTCTCCGCCCCCGACCTCCGCCTCCTCATCGACCGCCTCAACCTCCGTTCCCTCTCCATCAAATCCAAGGTCCGATCCTACGTCATCACTCACCGCCACGACTTTGCCGACATCTTCTCCCTTGCCGCCGCTTCCTCCGCCTCCTCTGACGACCTCTCTTCCTCCCTCTCTTCCGCCCTCGCTCTCCTCTCCGGCGCAGATCCGTCCTCGATCCGCGATTTGGTGCGCGAGATCGGAGAGAAGAAGCGGGAGTTGGAGGAGAAGAGGGCGGCGCTGGGAGTTGTGGAGAAGATCAAGGATGTCCTTGACAAGTTTGGGTTTGTGAAGGAGCTGGTGGCGGAAGGGAGCGTGAAGGAGGCGGCGGCGGAAATCAAGAACTTGAGGCTAGGGTTAGGGTTTGAAGAAGACGAGGACGTCGAGAGGGATGAGCCGTTGGTGTTTGGGTTTTTGAGGAAGGAATGGAGTGATTGCTTCGATGAGGTGAGTGTTTGGTTTTCTTCTTGTTTTCTGTGTTAATAATTTTCTTGACTTTGTTATTTTTTGGGTGTAGGTACAAGGGGTTCTTGTGAGGAACGTGGAGAAATGTGTGCGGTTTGAGGTGGACGATGGGAGAGTGACTGTGAGGTCCAAACCGGGAGTAGGTGGTGAAAATGATTTTGATCTTTGTACGACATTGGAGGCAATGGAGGTATGTTTTCTTAGCCTTCGCTTGTATTAAAGATTTAGGACTGGTGCGTGCTAGTTATTGTTGTAGCTAGAATGAAGTTATTCCAAGTTATGAAATCGATCTTTATAATGTTAGAAACAAGTGTTTTGGGCCTTGTCGTGGAGCTGATCCGATTGCGTGACGGGAATCTTGTATAGATTAATGTATGGATGTTTAACAAAGATGTAGAATGCGGTATTCGGTGTTGTAGCCAGAAGGGAATGAATTGAAGTTGTGTGATAATGATTTTATAGTATAAGGAATGGTTATTTTTGCCCTTAATTGTATTGTTCATCTATTGGTGCGATATGAAACTTGGAGAGATTAATGAATGCATATGATGTTTAACTCATCCCTGTCTTCTCAGCTGTGCTTATAGAAATTTTCATTCATGTAATACACTAAAAAATTTTAAAACTTTTGAAGCACAAACATGGACACGATGCAATACGACACGCCAACACGGGAGGAAATTGAAAGATTATACTAAAATATCGAGTGTCTTGTCGGATTTTGCATGTTCTTCATGTGTTGGACACAATATGGCTACAAAATAGAAGTGCCCCTTGCTCTATTTTAGGGCGAGTCATTTAGTGCTTATTCTTCTAATTTGACGATTCCTTTAACCTTATATTGTGATTCAGTTGTACTAGCTAATAAGAGCGATTAATGTAAATAAAACAATTGGAGAAAATTATGTCATTCATATACATGACCATATGGTACCTTTGCTATGTTTACTATTGCTAGTTCTATGGATCGGTCTGGCATTTATCCATGCTTTTAATCTTTACATGAGAGTTATGTTGCATATTCATGCTGCAATAATTGCTACAGTTTGTTTACTTGAGCTAATCTGGTGCCTGGATGTTTCAGTTTCTATTGCTGTTAGTTGGATGATTTGTGATCTCATGTCCGGCTGTCGAACATTGCTTTTTACTAGCTAACCCTTTTTTGAACATTGCTCTTTACTAGCAGACCCTTTTTTTGCTGTATGATTTTATTAACTACTCCGTCCGTGCATAATATAAGTTATTCTAGGTTTCTACACTCATATTGCAACACTCATATTGAGGCACATGGAACACCCTAGGTTAATGTAAAACTAATAAACATTCTTGATTATTGAAGCTGTTAAATGAGCTAGCTATTGTAAAATGTCAAACATCCCCTTCTCATAAATGAGCTGGTAATTTTTTTAGGTGAGAAATTAAATGACTACACAAGGGCAAAATTGGAAGTCTCGTAAAAAAAGAATTAATGTGCCTTAAAAAAGGTTATAAGACATATTCTTAGAAAGCCTAAAGTGACATATATTGTGGGAGAAAAAATAAGGCTAGAATGACTTATATTATGGGACAGAGGGAATATATCTTTAAACTTGTATTCTTTTTGGCTGATTACTCATGTTCCATATGTAGATAGCCGGTGTACTGGACTATGGGCTGGCAAAGGTAGCAGATTTAATGATCAAGCATGTCATAAATCCTGCAATAGGCAATGTTTCTATCAGTATTGTTGTAGAAGAGCTTGATGTGGGTCCTATAGGGAAGTCTGAGGGAATTCTCAGACTACTTCCATCCTCTGATGGCCAGGTATGCGGCAATCCAATTGATTTAGTCAACAATTAAAACAATATTAAGTTCACCTTAAACAACATGTTGCGTTATAATTTTGTTGATTATGAAATGAATTCATATTTATTTATCAGAGATACAGAATTATATGCTTTTCTTTCTAGAGTTATGTTATTGTTCATGTTAGGGCTCTTTCATTGCGCTTGTCTTTATCTTCATAGAAGTTCTAAGCATTGATAATGATGGCTAGCATAAGTCAGTGTTGGATTTATATGAATAAATCTTTAGGATATTCTTTTGCAAAGAAATTCCAAAGATTGGTTGGGAGACTATGTATCTCTCATATGTTTTGACATGGGAAGTAAAACAGTAATAATTCTTCTTAAATAAAAAGTTGCATTACAGTTAGCTTGTCTAGTGAATGCATATTTATTTATCAGAACAATATACCTTTCCCCCTATATCTTGAGGATATCCTTTCCAAAGCAATTTCAAACATCAGTAGGAACTCTCTCTCTCTCTCTCTCTCTCTCTCTCTCTCTTATATAGGGCTCTAGGTGGCTAGCACAAAACATTGTTGGATTTCTATGAACATATCTTAGGGATATCCGTTTCAAAGCAATTCCAGAGATTAGCTTGATGGACACGACACACCGACACACACCAACAACACACACCGACAGAGAGAAGATTTTGAAAAATATCCTAAAATATCTACAGTCGTGTTCGATTCATGTGCAAGTGCTTCCCTTGATAGAAGCATGAGTCAGAACGGCTGGCTTTCAATAAACTTAAGATGCTGAATGCGCCTTAGACTAGGCCCCTGCTTTAGGCACTGGCTTTTCTTGCCCAATGAGAATGGGAAGGAGTCAAAGACGAATATCTCTCTGCTGGAATCAATGATGGAATCAGGCCACTGGTCTCGATCGGCCATTCCAACTTTGTCTCCAGTCCATCTGCCAGGCCAGATCTAGTGGATTGGTATTCCCAGTTATGCAAAGCTTGCCTGTGTACAGATATGATAAGGTCAAGGGGGGGTTTCAATTGCTAAACTTTGCCCCCAGTAAGCAGGTGTGTTAACACAAGCTTCCGACACATGTGCAATATAACGCGGCTACCAAATAGAAGAGTTTGTGCAGCATACATATTTATTGTACATGAATATACACGCGATAGGTACATTATCTCATTTGGCCAGCTTTTGCCGGCACTGCGAACTCTATTAGGCATTTTCATGCTGATAAAACTGTCACTTTTTACAAGCATGCTCAGACCCTTGGGACTGTTAATGTTTATATATAAATCTTTAAATTTTGTCTCATCAGGTTCAAGAGATTCATAGATGTAGATTGCTCTTGTTCTGTTGATTGTCATTTTTCTGGATCTTCCTAGCCAATTGATACCTTATAATCTTGTGCTTGGGAGCAATACACAACCGTTAGTCTCAATGCCCAATGTTGTGGCAGATTAGAGGGCTATGCCACATTTATTTGTTAATGCAATGTTTTGGTGGGTGAGATTGCTCTGATCCCATCCAACTCGGAGTTTCTTATGGAAATAATATGTAATCCAATGGGATTGTATATAGCTGTTCAGAGTTGCTAATAGCCCATTTATTGTCAAATCATTTGCATTAACCTGATTTTATTTGCAACAGCCTATAAATTTCATTTATTATCTTTTGAGGTTTTCTGCAGGAACATTTAGGTGGCCCCATTATTTATGCGAGACTCATTGAAGTTATAAAGTTTATCTACAAGTTCATTTGTTTCGAGAATGGAGCATGGATGCAGTGCTTTGGAAGATTGACCTGGCCAAGAATGTCTGACCTGATTATCACATTTTTCCTTTCCAAGGTATATGTAAAACTTCAATTGTAAATAGAACTGGTAGACATGCAGATGTTTTTCCTTTCCAAGTTATATGTAAAACTCCAATTGTATATAGGAAAAAGCAGGCACACATACACAGACAGGTGCACACACACATATGCATACACACATTGACAGTGGTTTGGAAGATTCACTTGGCCAAGAATGTCTGACCTTGCTTTTTTCCTTTCCCTGCCATATGTAAAACTTCAATAGTATATATGAAAACTGGCATATGGCCAGAACAATGTCAACTACGAACACCCCCCCACCCACCCACCCACCCACCCACACCCACAAAATACACAATACACACATATTATTGATGTTCAATGCCAAATCCTCCATAGTTTGTAACATATCTTTACATGAAAATGTTTACACACACATACAGCAGATACAACAACAATATTAGGGCCAGAGCAATGTCAAGTACAATGCCACACACACATATGATTGATGTTCAATGCCTAATTCTCCATAGGTTATAATATACCTGTACATAAAACTACTTATACACTCACAACATACAATGACCCCCCCCCCCCCCCCCCCCCCCCCCCCCCCCCAAAAAAAAAAAAAAAAAAAAAAAAAATAAAAAAAAAAATAAAACAACGCACCCAGACAGTCTTGTTGATTTTCCATGCCAAGTTCACCACAGGTTATATTATATCTGTGAATGATAATATTTATATTACACATGTAGATCTTTGGTCATAAATAAATACATGTATACTACTATGTAAAATCTGGTCGTTTGGCTAACACAACATGTGGATAGGCTTACATGATAATGTACTATCTCAGGGTTCGTACTTCAATTATCTGCTCTTTGAAAATGAGAAAAATAGGAATTCAAATAAGATCCGAAATAATTTGGTAAATAATACATGCATTTGAAAAAAATCGTTAGTTCTTGGTTGAAGAGGTAACTTGTTCATTCTTGGTTGGTCAGTGTACTTTTTCCCTTAAATGTGGTCATACTGAACAGTAAGGTTACCAGTATGATTTTCAAACAACTTCAGTATACCACTTGACAGAATTATATATATTGTATCATTCACCAAATAGTACTATGCATGTTAATATATTTTCTTCACCTGAAAAACGTGAAGTAGTGAGTTTGTGTAATAGAGACATAACTATCCTTTGAACTACAGTCTAATGGCATCAATAAAAATTATCTTGGGTGGCATGGTGTAACACCCCTAGCCCGGATCTGTCAATAATCTGGACTAGGAGCATTTTTAGTCTCAACTTTATAATATTTAAGAGATCTGGTACATTTTTACATTTTTAATTTCCCCCCCTCATTCCATTTAAATATTTCAACAGAGTTTTCTCGGTAATTTCTACGTTTGATCACCTCTTAAGAAGATATAAAATTATATATTCTAGTATAGTCAAACAAGTCCTTGATCAGTCAAAGTCTCCAAAAAGAACACACATACTAATGGTCAAATTTCAATCCCGACATACAACTTACACAGTAACCTGTCTTTCAACATAATGATACATTATTTCATCGTCTCAATCATGTTAGGCTAGAAATCCACACTACTAGGCACATAACTGAAGATTCATACTGACACCATACAATATACATATGCATATGCTCACTCCAAACTCATATTTAGTACTAGAACGCTACCTTGAGTGTTCAAATGGTCATTGTGTAACTAGTCGATTTTAAGCAAGCTCAACATCGACCTATGCCTCTGAAAAAAAAATCAATAATGAACCGCTCACAACTCAACAAGTAATTCCTCCAAATAAAAAAATTTCATTACTTAATTTTATATGAATATACTTTTAAAACAAGTCGTATTATTTCTCATCATAACCTGAAATATGGATTACGTCATTTTAAGCTAATAGTTCAGTTAGGTGTCATTAAAGCTTGTTAAGCCAAAACACAAGACATGTTTCTTTAGCAACATTAGAAAACCTGAAACACATTAACCATACAATATCAAAAGAACAATAAGACATGTTTTGTTAGCAACATTAGAAAACCTGAGCACGTTAACCATACAAAATCTCATTACTTAACTTGTTGCTTAGGCTTTATGAAACTTTATGTATCAATAAGAACAACAAAACTATATTTCTTTTAACATATTACGTAACTTAAAACACACTAGTATTATACACGTGCTGTGCACGTGGGGGAAAATTGGGATGAATGAAAAGGGCAAAAAAAAATTTACCTGCACGTGCGTTGCACGGGTTGGGTTATGGACAAAGGCCTTCTCCCATTATAGTAGTAGAGATTAGGCAGCATAAATCTTGTTAGTTAACATGCCATTTAGGCATTATGAAAACTTGTAAAAACAATGGAAAATTCTTATTAACATCATTAAGAACTAGAAATACATTCATAGATCTCTAGGCATGATAAAAACAATAGAACAATGGTTCATTAAGATCATTAGAAAACTTGAAAGTCTTTAATCATCATTAAGAGTTCATCATTTAACTTATCTTACCGTAATTCCCATGAGTTGAGTTATCCAAAGGATGTTGCATTGGATTCTTTCTTTTTGAACTTCAGTCCTCCATAATGAGGGGTGTCTCTGCTGAGCAAACACTATTACTCCTTGGCACGTCTATCCAAGGAGTTAACTGTACTCATGGTTGACTATTTGATGAAAAGTCTGGTTCATTACATTCTCACTTTTAATACTTACAATCTTATAAATGCCCAATTGACATAAAGAAACTTGTAAACGTGCCCAAGGAAACTTCAAGCATAGTCATACTAATATCTCATCTTTTCAAACTATTGAATCTATCAGAAACATCAAAGATACATATGAGAGATCAAATCTATATCATAATCAATTTTTTTGAACTTTTAAAAGTTTAAGGAGTAAATAGAAACACAAGCTTTAAAAGAACCATGGTATACAAAATCTGCAATTATCAAAGAGGCTGTGCTGAACTTTGCAAAATCACACCAGGTTGAATCATTCATCAAATCAAATAAATTTGGGCTCCCTGGAAACTTTAAAAGGTCTATACAAAGTGGTAGTTCAAAGTTTCTTCAAATTAGAAGTGCTTTATAGTGAAAACTGGAGAAACATCTAACTACCTCAAAAAAAAAAAAACTGCTACTGTCAGAGAACCACAATGTCTTTATTTTTTTTCCAGAGAATCGTATTCTTATTGAAATCCAATGTTTTTGGGCTCCCAGAAATCATTGAAAGATGCACTAAAATATTTTTGACGTCTTTCATATTATAATATATAATGATCAAAATCGCTCATTAATCTTGCATACCTGCAGAATCTGCTATTATGCCAATTCGGCTGTGAACTTTGGAAAACCATAAAAAGTTGGGTACTTATCCAATTATCATGGCCTTGGGCTCCTTGGAATCTTAAGAAAGTGCACTACAATGTTCTAGCTGAAAGATTTTTCAGATTATGAACTTTGAATATTCGAAACTTACATAATATATGACCACAACTAGTTTCTTATAGAAATTTCAACCCAATTTAATTCCATCATAATCCTAGTTTAGATCTCAGAAATCAAGCATGATGTTATTCACAAAAGAAGCCAATATATTCATATGTCATGGGTTTGTTACAAACCCAGAAGAACTCACCCTTAAAAGCTAGCTGTTAAAGGGAGGGAACCCAAGTTTATAACTACCCAACAATGGTACCCCATATAACCGATGTGGGACTAAATTTGGATCATAACATTTCACCACGCTTTCATAACCCGCCGTCCTCGGTGGTATTCACTCTAGCGACACTGGCCCGGCCTGGGGCTACCAGTAAATTTAATCCAGCCTCTAGGTAGCCCTTTACGACATTCTCGGTGACTTTCACTCTGGAGACACTGGCCCGGCCCAGGGCTACCAGTAATTTTAATCCGGCCTCTAGAGAGAATTAAGAAGTATGAGGTTGGCTCTGATACCGTGGTTACAAATCTAGGAGAACTCACCCTGAAAAGCTAGCTGTTAAAGGGAGGGAACCCAAGTTTACTACCCAACAATGGTTCCTCATATAACCGATGTGGGACTAAATTTGGATCAAAATAGGATTTTGAAAATACTTTCCTTATTTCAAATATTTGAAAGAATACTTACCTAGGTTTCAAAATCAACTTCTCTCCTAGTTCTTCTTTGATCCGACATAACCTTTTCTTCTAGTGTTGCTTCTCCCTTTTTTTTCTTTCTTTTTGGTTGAGGATAGAAGGGAAGAGGGTAAAGAAAGAGAGGGTGAGTCGGATGGGTTCAGGGAAGGGATGAGGATGAAGGCACATGCAGAGTCATATGGGGAAGGAGGTGCTGTCATTTGGAGGGGGAGAATTTGAAGTCTTGCAAAAGACTTCTTCTTGTAGTTATTGCAGCAAGGCCCCATGTTTATTCCCATCTTGGATTTCAAGTGCATAAAGATACCAACTACTTCTTTGATCCTTTCATTCTTCTCAAAGATAAATATACAACTCGTACATTAATATAGTATCATGGTTGGACTATAATTGGATTTGAATCCGGGTTGAGGTTCATGTTGGATGTAAGTAAAATTGAACATGTTAAATTCCATTAGATAAATCTAAACATCATTGATAACCATGCTTAATTTAAAACTTAATAATTGGTTTATCACACATGGCTTGTTCCAAAACTGGGAATATTCTTCTTACTCTGTTGCCTGACAAGTCTTAACATGTCTTCAAGGAACAAGATTTACAAGCAGTCTTTTTTACATTGCTATTGTCGGGTGGTAATTTAAAACTGTATATGTTGAAATTGCTGAATTAATATGTTGTTAAAAACTATGAATACTCATCGATGTGATTTTCTTAGGCTGTCCCTGATGATGCATCGAAGATGGTTGATTTCCAGAATGTAATAAAATATACTTCTGAGTTCGAGTCCTCTCTGAAAGAATGCAAATTTATTTCAATGACTCAGAGTAAGGAAGAGAGGCTGAGTCATTTCACGCACAATGTCGAGGTTCATTTTGCTTCAAGGAAGAGGCTTGAGATTTTGTCGCAAGCTAGAAATATAATTCTACAGTTTGATCACTTCTCTTTTGTAAGTAAAACTGTGAAAACAACTTTCAGCTTTTTCATAGATGAACTTATGACCAACATGCATATTTGTTATAGGAAAAAACATCAAGAGGGTCTTCTAAGACTTCCAATGCTGTTGAAAATTTGTCTGGGCATCTTACTGATTTGCTTTTTGAGCATGAAAGGTGTTTTATTTCCAAAGCAGTCTCTCAACTCATGGAGCTTGTTCATGGAACACTTAAGGTATGCTCAGGATATCATCGTTGGTTCTATATTTGCAGATAATTATTTTTCATATGGAACATCACTAGTGGCTAACTGAGCATGGACGGTGACTGACATATTATACGGAAATGGATATTTTATTATTAAATATGACAGTTATGTGAGTTTGGAGGCTTTAATATCTAGCTAAATCACTGTATAAAAGTACACTGAAAATTGTACTTCGGATCGATGAGTTTTCTAATTATTTTTTAAAAAATTTGCACAAGAAACCACACATTTTCATTTTATTCATGTAATTATGTTACTGTAATATTATGTACCATACAATAAATTGTTTACAAAATGCCAAACTTCCACATTAAAGCTGATGTAAACTTAACCCTAAATAGAGAATTTCCAAAAATTTTAAAGGATTAAATTTACCAACATGTAATGCAGATTAAAGTTAGAAATTATAACTATTAATTGGTTTAATGGATTTTCAAGATATGAAATATTTTAACAAACCCAATTAAAAGTTCAATCTTATCAATCAACAATAATACTTAATCGTTCTTAACATGTAAGAAATTCAATGAAGATTTGTACACTAATAGGCAAGTGGAATACACACTCAATTATTTATGGACGACAGATAAATCAAATAATATTTTAGAGATGATAAAGCAGTAACACAAATATTTTAAAAAAATGGAAAGAGTATACCGGGTTGCAGATTGTGTGTACTTGCGAGGAAGACGGCGAGGCAGCGCTAGTGGGGCATCGAAGCTCAGGATCGGTGCTGCGACGGTGGTCATCGACAAGGGGACGACAGCGAGGGGCTTCGTCGATCAGGGAAAAGGAGGACGAGACGAGGGTGAAGGTGAAGTCGAAGGCGATGGAGGGGAGCGACGTGGGTTAACGATGGAGGGGTAGAGAGTGGCTGGCGTTCAGGGGCGTGGGCGAGGAGGCAATGAAGGCGGCAGGAGTAGCGGTCGGGGAGAGGGTGTGCGGTGGTCGATTTGGGGGCAGGGTCGAAGTCGATCAGGGGAAAGTGGGTTTCGGTTGGAGCTTGGAGGAAGAAGAAGAAAAGAGGAAGAGTGGGGGTTGGGTGAGGGCGACGAGGGGGTGTAGAGCATCGGGAGGCAGAGGAGGAAGAAGTTGGAGAAGGGGATTAGGGTTGGGTTTAATTTTATTTGGGGGGTTTGTTTTTTTGTTTTTGTTTTGGGGTAGATTTAGAGTTTATCACAAACCCTAAAGTTGGATCTCAATTGTATCACACGAGAGGGATGAAGAGCAAAACTCAACACAATACTTTTTTTAAATCAAGAATATCATTACTTCTCATTAATCTCAAGGCCTATATATAGGCTCAAAACAAATCTTGATACAAATCTCAAAATATTCTAATGCATAAAAGAAATATCACAAATCGTAAAACTACTACATATGGCTATAATTGCTAAAATAAATATGATTACTAAACAAAATACTAAACTAAAGAAGCAGCTGTCCTAGACAATGCCTGCGCTGATAGAAATATCCGATTCATCTTGAACCGATGTCCTCATCATTCTCCCCGGGTGGAAGAGGGTTCGACCCAGTCGAGTCAAAACCAGTCCTCCTGTCATAGTACTCTAAAAGGTCTGGATCCAAGCGCTAGAGCTCTTCACGATCTATCCAAGTTTTCTCTGACTCCGGCTTGTTTTTTCATCTTACCAAATACCTATGAGTACCACCATCTCTAGTAGAGATTATCTGATCATCTAAAATATTATCCAATTTTTCTGTCGGTGGGCAAGTAGTATCAGGTAGTGGGGGTAATGGGAGAATCTTACCATTAGGCTGCAGGGTAGGTTCATCTATAAGATGATTTCTAGGGTTAAATTCTGGGCCTTCATAGGTACTATACTCTCAATATTGAAAGTCTTACTTATGCCAAAACCTTTAGGAAGGTCAACGACATAGGCATCATCATTTGATTTTATGAAGAGTTTTAAATGGGCCTGCAACACGTGCATTCAACTTCTTAACAGATCCAGCTGGAAACCGTTCCAGACGAATCCGAATCATCACTTCGTCACCGACATTAAAAGTTTTAAATTTCCTTCTAATATCTGCTCTTAGCTTGTAGTTAAAGTTATTCTCATTAATTTTTTTGAAAATTTCTCTATGCAAGTCATGAATGCGGGATGCAAATGCAGATGCAGACTTTGAGACTCGGTGATATTCTAACATGGGAACAAGATCTATGGGCTGCCTAGGACGATAACCATGTACAACTTTATTCTTATGTGTTATAAGCAAATTCAGCAACCGTTAATTTTAAGTCCCACGTTTCTAAGTTCTTTCCTACTAGAGTATGCAAGAGATTGCCAAGACTCTGATTGACAATCTCAGTCTGTCCATCAGTTTGTGGGTGGAAGGCTGAAGAGAACTTCAGTTTCGTACCCATTTTGTACCATAAGGTCTTCCAAAAATAACTCGTGAATTTCACATCTCTATCGGACACAATGGTTTTTGGCAATCCATGTAGCTTCACAATGTTATCAAAGAAGATCTGAGGTACACGAGGTGCATCGAAAGTTTTCGAGCATAGGAGGAAGTGTGTTATTTTAGAAAAACGGTCAACGACGACAAAATTGGAATCGTATTTTTTTGATGAGCCTAACACGAAATCCATACTCACATCTTTCCAAGGGTGATTGGAAACAACGGAGTATACAGGCTCGTATTCTGTTTTTGTTGCTTGGCGAGCTGACAAGTATGACATCTGTTAACAAGTCTTGCGACGTCTCTTTTTAGTTTAGGCCAGTAAAACCTATGTTCCACAACATCAATGGTCTTGCTGTCCAAAGTGTCCAACAAGGCCACCAGCGTGCAATTTTCAAACAAGATACTCTCGTAATAATGTGCTAGGGATGCACAGTTTGGAACGATAGAAGAGATAATCATCTTTCAAGAAATAATCATCTATCACTCGAGTGATGCCATCCTTCAAAGATGTGTAAATCTCGTGAAAATCTGGGCATGAGGCATACTCATCTTTTAATTTCTTAAAACCAATAATTTCGGTGTGCAGTGTAGATAAGATCATGTGACAACGACTGAGTGCATCTGAGGCCTTATTTTCAATCCCTTTTGTATGCCTAATGGTATACAAATGTTCTTGTAGGAACTCTACCCATTGAGCATGTCTCGGATTCAACTTTTGTTGAGAATTAAGGAATCTTAAGGCCTCATGATCTGAGAAAATAATGAATTCTTGCGGCAGGAGGTAGTTTCGCCAATAGCGAAGTGACAGAATTACCACATAAAACTCCTTGTCATAGGTGGAGTATTTTTGTTTTGCTTCGTTCATCTTTTTGCTGAAATAAGCAACATGATGACTCTCTTGACGACTCCACCTATACCAATATCAGAAGCATCATACGTTACTTCGAAGACTTTAGTGAAATCTGGCAATCTCGTGACAGGTGTTTGAGTCATTCTTTTCTTGATATCTTCGAAGGCTTTCGTGGCTTCTTTCGACCAGACGAATTCACCTTTCTTCAAACAGTCATTTATCGGAGCCATGATCGTGCTAAATCCTTGCACAAACTGACGATAGAAGGTGGCAAGACCATGAAAACTCCGCACATCACGAATATTGCGGGGCTCATGCCACTCAGTAATAGCTCGTATCTTTTCTGGGTCATCGGATATTCGGGCAGAAACAATAAATTCCAGAAAAATAGTCTGATTGGAGGGGAAGGCACATTGGTAGGATTATCATAAAACTGTTCCTTTCTCAAAACACCGCAGACCTGTCTCAAATGGTCAAGATATTGCCCAACGGATCGGCTGTAAATAAGAATATCATCAAATTACAACACAAGGAACTTGCCCATAAAGGAACGGAGTACTTGCGTTATGATTCTCATAAACGTGCTTGGGGCATTCGTCATTCTAAACGGCATGACCATCCATTCGCACAGACCATCATTCGTCTTGAAGGCGGTCTTTCATTCATAACCAGGACGAACACGTATTTGGTGGTAGCCACTTTTAAGATCAATCTTGGAAAAGATTGTGGCATCAGATATCATGTCCAACATGTCATCCAAATAGGGAATGGAAAAACGGCACTTTATCGTGATCTTATTTATGACACGGCTGTCCACACACATGCCATGTTCCATCTTTCTTTGGCGTCAATAGAGCGGGAACAACGCAAGGACTTAAACTTTCTCTGATAAAGCCCTTTGCCAATAACTCATCAACTTGCCTTTTCAACTAACTATGTTCTGTCAGATTCATCCGATAATGTGGCAAGTTAGGTAGGCTCGCTTCCGGAACCAGTTCAATAGCGTGTTGAATGTCACGCTCCGAGGGCAATTGGTTGGGGAGGTCAGCAGGAAACACATCTGCAAATTCCTGTAGGACAAGAGTAACTTGAGGCGGGATGAGTGACTTAGGATCTTTAGGGACTTCTCTCGTTGTAAGTAGAAGCATTGTAACCCCTTTGTTAATTTCTTTCGTGGGTTCATTTTCACCCATATACGTTACTTCCTTACCCTTTCTCGAGGGAGCATGTGTTGTTTCAGCCGGAACAGTTCGTGGTCTCACGGGTATGAGCTTTATTTTTAGTCCGTTGTGCTGAAACACATTGCTTGGATCGACCATATATGGTCACATCGTGGTCGTACAACCAAGGTCTCCCTAAAATGGCTTGACCCACATCCATTTTGAGCACATCACACCAAATTTGTCCTTTGTAAGCTTTGAAGTCCACATGGACCAAACATCGTTGTGTTACTTGGAGGGCTATCTCATCAATCCAAGATACTTTGTATGGGCGTGGATGGTGTTCAGCCTTAAATCTGATTTTAGCTAAGATCGTAGAAGAGACAGCGTTGACGCAGCTTCCACTGTCAACAATCACCTTGCAGTTTTTGTCACCTATAGTTGTAAAGGTGTGAAATATAGCAGTGCGCTTGTAATTATCTTCTTCTTTTAGTTGGGATAAAGCACATCTGACTACATTCAAGTGAGGTGATTGGATCGATCGAATACAGTGGAGATACTGGTCATCCTCTTCTTCGCCGAAGTCATCGCTTTCAATAGGCTCATAGGAAAACTCATTGTCGGAATCATTAGCGATGACAGTGGTACTCTACTATATTGATCCTACTGGGGCTGGGATAGCAACATGGCCGTATCCCTTATATTTATAGCACTTAGTGAGAGGATCAACCTTAGAATAGTCTTTTTTGGTGTTCTTACCCCTATTGTCATTTCTAGGTGGATAGAAATTTGAATTAGGCTTGCTGGGTAAGATTTATTGGGGTACTGAGAATGGGAGGGCTTAGGCCTAGAGATGTCAGTGGAGGTCATTCTAGAGAAATGATCTCTCGAATCGCTAGATTTATAATGGGAACTTGCTTTAAGGGAATCCATATCGAGGACAAGGGCATAAGCTGTTCATGAGTCTACATTTTTATGAATTAGCTCGTTCCTCTGATCGGCTCGTAATCTAACCTTGAATTTAGAGAGTTTGTTCTTCGCTCTCTTTACCAAAGGCATTGCACCGAATAAAAAAGTCATTAAATTTATCAACATACTCGGGTGGATTTGCTTCCTTGATAGAGTTGGTTCCACGAATCTAGCAATCGGGTGTGGAACGATAACGGTACGTATCTCTCAGTGAGCTTCTCTTTCATGGCTTCCCAAGTAGCTATGGGTGCCAGGCCTCGGCCTCCACGGACATGTTCAATATTTGTCCAGTGTTGTTGAGCTTTTCCAGTCAATTTCATCGTGGCAAATTTGACCTTCAGGGCTTCGCTCATGTCAAACCACACGAAGTAGTGGTCTATGGCACAGACCCAATCAAGATAAGCTTGGGGTTCCATGTGGCCTTCAAAGTGAGGAACGTCAGCCTTAACGTTCTTTTTGTATTGTTCGTCAGGGTCACGATCTTGACGTCGGTTGTCACGATCATTCCCATAAGGGATTGACGATTAGCATGAAGCTCAGGAGCAACAATTTGATTTAATTCCACTTTCTTATGTCTTTGATTGATATTGGCAAGAGCTGCTTGAATGATAGCTAGAGTAGTGAAAATATCAGAGTTGTCCATCTCAGTTCGAGGGGGGAGGGGCTCGCGGAAGTCTAGGGTTCGTGTGATGTGTGTTTACTGAAAGTTGGGAAAATGTGTTCTAAATGTACCTAAGATTTTTTTAAAAAAAATCTGAAATGATCTAAAAGAAAGAAAAAATAAAAGACACTAAAACGATCCTAAATGAATGCAAAAAAATGATGCCTAAATGATGCAAGAACTAGGGTTTTAACAACCTTCGTTCTGATACCAAAATGATGTAAACTTAACCCTAAATAGAGAATTTCCAAGAATTTTAAAGGATTAAATTTACTAACATGTAATGCAGATTAAAGTTAGAAATTATAACTATTAATTGGTTTGATGGATTTTCAAGATATGAAATAGTTTAACAAACCCAATTAAAAGTTCAATCTTATCAATTAACAATAATACTTAATCGTTCTTAGCATGTAAGATATTCAATAAAGATTTGTACACTAATAGGTAAGTAGAACACACTCTCAATTATTTGTAGACGACAGATAAATCAAATAATATTTTAGAGATGATAAATCCGTAACACAAATAGTTGAAAAAAATAGAAAAAGTATATTGGGTTGCAGATTGTGTGTACTTGCGATGGAAGACGGCAAGGCTGTGCCAGTGGGGCGTCGAAGCCCGGGATCGGTGCTCCAACGGTGGTCGTCGGCGACAGGCGTCGGCAAGGGGGGCGACATCGAGGGGCTTCGGTGACCAAGGAAAAGGAGGACGAGGCGAGGGTAAGGGTGAAGTCGAAGGCAATGGAGTGGAGCGACGGGGGTTAGCGATGGAGGGGTGGAGAGTGGCTAGCGGTCGGGGGCGTGGGCGGAGGAGGCAGGGAAGGCGGCAGGAGTAGCGGTCAGGGAGAGGGTGTGCGGTTGCGGTGGTCGACTTGGGGGTGGGGTCGAAGTCGGTCGAAGTCGATCAGGGGAAAGTGGGTTTTGGTCAGGGGCTTGGAGGAAGAAGAAGAAGAGAAGAGGAAGAGTGGGGGTTGGGTGAGGGCTACAGGGGGGTGTTGGGCGTCGGGAGGCAGAGGAAGAAGTTGGAGAAGGGGATTAGGGTTGGGTTTTATTTTATTTGGGGGATTTGTTTTTTTTTTTTTTGGGGGGGGGGGGGGGGGGTTGAGGGGAGGGGGAGATTTAGAGTTTATCATAAACCCTAAGGTTGAATATCAATTGTATCACACAAGAGAGGGATGAAGAGCAAAACTCATCACAATAATTTTTTTAAATCAAGAATATCATTACTTCTCATTAATCTCAAGGCCTATATATAGGCTCAAAACAAATCTTGATACAAATCTCAAAATATTCTAAAATCTCAGAAATATTCTAATACATAAACAAATATCACAAATCGTAAAACTACTACATATGGTTATAATTGCCAAAACAAATATGATTACTAAACAAAATACTAAACTAAAGAAGCAGCTGTCCTAGACGATGCCTCCGCTGATAGAAATGCCCGAATCGTCTTGAACCGATGTCCTCATCAAAAGCTCTCTCAAGTTTCTGAAACACTTAAGCAAACACCCATAGCATATTGACCAAGAAACATTCGTCATGGGCAAGTCTATGTTTTTCTGAGATTTTTTAAAGCCACTTGTTGATGTATACCAAGTGAGTTATCTACCTGGTTAGTCCTTCATGGTTCTGATTATTGTTAAGGTTCATAATAGGTTTTGTTAATTGCCATTTAACTTTTAAGCATTATTTATGGTCATAATTTTGAATTCTAAACAATCAGTGCAGGACGCTTGTTTGTCTTCGACAAGGGTTGCGAAGGAATTCTATCATGCTGCTAGGGATGTTCTACTCTTGTACAAAGCTATTGTTCCGATCAAGGTGCGTGGATTATTGTTACATGTATTATCATATTATTGGCATGTTTTGTTCCTGTGTGATGCTTAAAACAAATTTTTACATTTTATTTGGTGAAGGAGTATTTATTTCTTTACAAAGTGTAATTCTATGGAGGCAATTAATTATTGGGTTCTCATCGGATTATAGGAGATCATATGAACTGACAAGGCTATATAACAGTAGCTTGTCTGTGCCATCTTTATTTTGAATTAATGGATAAAACTGATAATTCCTATTCGACCTGTTTCAGGGAAGACAGTGAATGTAAACATGTTCTTGAAGCAACGATGTCTCCTCCATGTTTGAGAGTAGAAACAATACAAGTTTTTAGTGCCCATTCGGATGGAGGCTTGCCATTACATCTACAGAAGTAGATTTTATTTTAGTAGCTTCTGAATTGGCATTGAGATTCATGAAAGGCCCTTGACTTCTCCAAGTGCTTTTAATGCAAAAGAAGTACAACAATTAAGAAAGTGTTAAACTCACTTATAAAAACTAGTGAATTTTTTCTAGGAGTACAACTCCTACATAGGCCAAAAAACATATGCATACGGACATATTCATACATAAATAAATATAAATAAGCTCAAAACATCGGATCAGATCGTATTACTGGAGTGGGTTTTGTCCTATCCGAACCAAAAGAAGTTTTGGTAGCCGGTGGGTGGAGTCTGGTCAAAACGAGAAGGTACAAGTTGCAATCGGTTATGTATCTGTTGTACCAGAAGGTCGTAATATCCAGTATAGGCCTTGTAGAAGCAAAAAATCAAACCAGTAAAGGCAATAGAAGGCGATAGGAAATTGTTGGCTACTGAAGGAGTTGGCTACTGAAGGAGTTGGCTGTTTGATGAGTTGATAGTGGAAAAAAATATCGTATAGCCAATTCAAATGTTAGAGGAAGAAAGTTTTATTGTTTTCAGTTTGCACTGCAGTGAACTTCGGTGTATGGTTGGAATTGGATATGCATTACTGACTCATTTGTCAAACAAAAGTTTACTATTTGTCACCAAGGACTAGGGGTGAGCCAATCGAGTTCAACCTGTACTCAGCCTGCCCTATCCAACTAAATAAGTTTGTGTCAACATTTAGCCTGATTTAAGTAAACTTGATAGATGGGTCGAGTCTCAGTCAGATCCAGATAAAATCCATTTACGCAAAATTATCCTGTGACACTCCTCTTCTCCTCAAACATCTTCCTGTATGCAAATAGAACACTAACTCGGGCAACTCTGCAATGATCTAACAGGTGGATTCTAGTGGGAGTGGACACTAGAGGGGGGGGAGAGAGCTTATGAGAGGGTAGAGAAAGCGAAGAGCGAGATTGCAAGAAGGGAGAGAAAGTGAAGAGAGAGAACTTGATAGGGGAGAGAAAGTGAAGAGAGGAAAGAGAATACAAGATGAGAAAGTGGACAAAGAGAGCATGCAAGATGGAGAGAAAGTTGAGAGAGAACGGTGACATTGTGTGATGTACTGATGTGGGTAATAAGTTAATCACTGATAAATGGCTTATGGTCTTAACTGGGTTAACCCAGTCATTTTAGTTTGTAATTGGGCTGATCTAAATAGCTCATTTAGTGTTTGGGTCAAGCTTATTTGGGTTGGGTCAAACCTGACCCGACCCGACCATCCCATTTGCCACCTCTACCAAGGACCATCTGCAGTGACAAAACTATCTAGTTATATGGCTGTATGTTATACATTTTGTGATCTTGAACTGAATTTGTTAGATCCCAATCCTGCTTTACTAGCTCGCTCTTTTCTTCTCTTCCATTTATCCTTCTTTAAACTCGGTAATTGGTACATCTTACTTAGTTGTAATTCAAATTACTAATTTGTCATAACTATGTTTGGTAGTGTTATTTGATATACTTAACTATTGCATACTCGAATGCTCACAAGCCATTCTTGGATATTTTTAAATCTTAATCTCGCACTTTTATTTCATAAGTTTTTTTGCTGTAGAATTTTAGTGTTCTTTACTTGCAATTTTCTTAGAAAATTTAATTTAGAATGTATATATCATCATTTAAACCGTAATGTCATATCCAGTCTTCAAAACTCTCATTGTTATTATGCATTTTAGATTTCTATACTTGTTTAAGCTTTATTTTCTTCCAATCTGCTTTTATGTATGTGGCATATATAGACCCACATATGTGATCTTAATTGTATTTAATGCATTCCGCTGTTTATATCTCAGTTTGTTGTTGAATATTTTTATGTAGCATGCTTCCTCTTTTATCTCAATCTTTGCTTCATGCTGCTAGATTGTTATTTACACAAAAGCTTGTTGAGCTCGTGGAATTAACTTCGTTTTCTTGAGTTTAATGTGAAATTGTGATTGTATGCGTGCACTTTCTTTTAATTTGTTGCTCATCTTGAATTGTAGTTTATCAGACATGATCATTTTACTGATTTCTGTTTTCTTTCATTTTGATGCAATAAGCTAGAGAAGCAGTTAGATAGTATCAGCCCAATGGCCATTTTGGTACACAATGACTGTTACTATCTTTCCCGTGAGATTCTTGGTCTTGCATTTGAGGTACCTATTGCTACATCACCAATAGTTATTGAAGTTGATTTAACTTTTATATCTGTGTTATTTGTCCTTTTTTTTAAAGCTTACTGTTCTTCGAAGGTATACTGCCATCTACTATTAACTGCAAGTACAGAAGTAATCCAGGATAAGTATTTTCTTATAAGGACAGCAAAACATGCGAATGATAGAAAAGCTTTAAGTGTTCCTCGTCAGTTGTCAGTTGGAAAACCTCCTCCTTAATTCACTTCTTCCTATACCCTTTTCTCGTCATTAATAATTTTTTTGTCCAAACAGAGTCAACCCTCAGTGAGTCAGTGAGATTGTATGAAAGCAACTTTTACATGTATTTCACTTTCAGGATGTTAGTTGTTTAAATTTTATGGGTAGTTTCTGAAAAATTTCCCAAATTTATACTGCGAGGAATCCAATATTCCTTTCAAATCTATAGCAGTGTTTAACCAAACAAGGTAATCCGTAAGGGAATCTGAGATTTTCAAAGGTTGGTCCATACGGAACACCTCCTAAGTTTATCTTAGTCTATTCATATTTTTCAATCTTAATTCTGTTTTTCCATAAATGAGGTACCATTTAAATTATAAAAAAATCACTTGAATTTATTAGTTATTTAGAATATTATATGCTTTTAATATAGTTGTATCCCTCAACTAAATTTGAGACAGCTTGAATTATGTTTAGTCATTATGTTATTTTCACTTCGGTTCCTCTGATTAGCTTATGCAAAATTGTATTTCTCTATTGTCAGTATCGTGCAGATTTTCCAAGTGGCTTAAAGAAACTTGCAGTTTTTGCTGATATAGCACCAAACTTCCATCAGATGGCTGAGCACATATTACAAAAGCAAATTCAACTTGTTGGTACTAGTTTGATGGAGGTATTGCTGAATTCCCTTAATGGAACATGATTCTGTTAGTTGCCTTGTCCAGACTTTTTTCTTTTATCTAATATCTCATGGATCTTTCAGGCTATAGATGGTGCTGATGGGTTTCAGAATACACATCAACCTCAGCAGTATGACTTGGCTAAGTTTAGCATTGAACAGGTATCTGTATCATACCTACCTACTTCATCATCATAATCTAACTAAAATATTGGTTAGTTAGAGAACCATTTTCTTCCAGTTTTTGTCATAATTTGATCATTTTGTTAATTGTTCCCCTTTCAATAATTGCAATTGTGTGCTTGAAATCAATAAATGTTATTACCGATAGAGAAAAAAGGTGTTATATAATTACAATAGATGGCAAACTGATATAAAGACTCCCACTATAGAAGGTCATAAAGTTCATGTACATTGAACGTGAAAACACTTTAATGAGGTTAGAGATAACTAGAAGCATCAGTTTTGAATGTTATAAGAAGAATAATAAAGAATAATAACTAGATGATGGAATCAGTGTCACATGTATTAGTTAGGGAAATTAAGTTGTTGAAGGGGCCTAAAGATTTATGTGATCTATAAAGCAGATTGCATTATTTTTTCAACTTGTATCAATTCTCAAACGCGTTACTTTACTTAATAGATGACCATATGGGAACGAATTAATTATTGTTACAGAATCAGTTTGCCATTTATAGTCAGCCCATGCAAACTGTATGCTGCACCGTCCTTTTGTTTTCGCTAATTCGTTGTTCTTCTCGCTGTGGCTGTTAATAAATTTCACACCTTTGAGCTGGTGCATCAAATTATGGACTTTGTTTTCCATCTCCTGCCTTTTTGATCTTGTTATTGTTTTGAAGATAAAGTAATATTTTTAATGTCATCCTACGTATTTCCAGGTTGTTTTCATTTTGGAGAAAGTTCGTATTATATGGGAGCCACTCATGACAGCATCCACTTACGAGAAATCTATGTGCATACTTTTAGATAGCGTCATCTCTAGAATTACGAAAAGTTTGCTCCTTTTAGATGATATTGCTGCCGAGGAAACCTTGCAGGTAGCCACAATTAAGTACTCTAAAATTTCAGTATTGAGACTATATTCCCTGCTAATATTTTCGCTATGCTTTCAGCTCCAGAGATTGATCCAGATGGCATTGGATAAGTTAAATTCACTATTCAAGAAGTTAATATGGGATCAGTTAGATGAGAAGATACCATCTCTTTGCAAACTTCGCAAACTTGCAGGCATGTATTAATATTTATTCTGAAATATGTTCTCAAATTGATCATTGCTAACATGTAACATGTTAGTTTCAACATGAACCAAATTACTTTCATTTATCCTGCTAGACTTGCTTGATATGCCGTTGAAAACCATTACAACGACATGGGAGAGTGGTGAGCTGCTTACTTGTGGGTTTACAGGATCTGAGGTATTATTTGTTCTTTCTCAGATCGTATATTTGATTATACTTTGCAAACTACTTCATGTTGCACCTTTTCCTTCTTCGGTAAAAGATTAATTATTTGCTTCATAGGATAGATTGTATCAGTAACAACAATAACTTCCCTGGCTAGCTTCACATGTATCAGTGCCATTTTCTATTGTGAGGAGTTTGCTTTTCTGTAGGGAAGTAAAGGCTTTTGTTCTCAATTTTCCTTGTCTTTCTGTGATTCACCTGATCTGGAGCGAATCGATCACATCCAAACAAGTTCCTTATCATTTATTCCTGTATTTATGTACATGGAATTAACTGAAATTACTACACAAAATAAGTGCCAGATAAGTATCAGCTTTTTTATTCAGGACAGGGAATTCATGATGCTATGAAGATTTTGTTAAATTGGCTTGCTTTATAGTTTACATCAATTCATGCTCTCCCTTATTGTGGGCAACCTACAAAGGCTTTACTTCTGAATAGCGTCCTGAAAATCTCCTGATGATTCTATACGATTGTAGCCCCTAGATTAGTTGTTGGATTTTAATGTTCTCGCCTAGCTAATTATCTAAAAAATTCAGCTCATGCAATTCGACTGAAAAACATTAACGAATTCTAGCTGACTACATGTTGAGTCACTGCTTTAAATTTATTCCGGTACGGCCGAAATTTCGGCCAAAATTTTGTTTGGGCTAGCATGCCGATACGAAATCACATATTTTATACTCTATATCGTTTTGGATCGAAATGTGTCGATTTCGGCTGAAATTGCCAAAATATTGGCTTAATATTGCTGAAATTAGCGAAATATCAGTCGAAATAAACACATGTTATTGTGAATATATATATAAAATTTGTTTTACTTTTTGCATGTCTTTCAATATAGGACCTTAAGCTAAGATAATGCGAGGATTTCGTCTCGCTATTGTTTGTATATATACAAAGGCAAGTAAGTTTATTAACTAATACATTTTTTTTCTAATCAATGCAAATTCAATTTAGTTATATACTTATATTACATTATCTTTTATATTGTTGTTAAATTATGTAAATATTTACCATAATTGATTCATGGCATTAGTTACATTATACAGTATTTTATTTGATAAATAACATGTAGGACATATAATATCTTATTTAGTAACAGAAAAAATATTTATTGAGTATAGGAAATGAACATCCGATATGATCACATTTACTCGATATCTTCGATCTAAGACGAAACACCCCTTGCCGAGACGAGTCCGAAATTCGAGAATTAAAACTATGGTTGAGACATCAATTATCAGTCATCTTATTATAACTAATTATTAGTCATCTTATTATAACTATTTTTTTCTCATCCTTCGTTAACATATCTCAGATATAGGTGTTTGAAAATTGTATGTCTAATAGTTGCCAGCTATGAAGCATGGACACGGGTACGGGGTGCACGACATTGCATGGATGCGGGAATACATGATTTTTCAAAAATAAGTAGGATACGGGTGTGTTGGTGGGTATGTTAATTATAATATATTTCATATTATATCTATAAATAAAAAATTAACTATCGTTTTAAAAATGGAAGCACTAAAATAATTTCACAAAACTATGAAGATAAACCATGATTATAAGCATTTTCAAGAAAGAAATGATAATCCATGTATTGAAATTTTGGGTGTACTTATTTTATGTTTGAGTAGAATTC
Organism: Hemerocallis citrina; assembly: GCA_017893485.1. Lineage (NCBI taxonomy): Eukaryota > Viridiplantae > Streptophyta > Magnoliopsida > Asparagales > Asphodelaceae > Hemerocallis > Hemerocallis citrina. Next base: position 95,102,645 of record CM030361.1, read on the forward strand.
TAAAGTAAACATCAAGTTTTGGATTACACTATGGCCCCGAGTATATATCTAAACACTGTTGTGCCTAAAGTTGCTAAAAAGTATTAAAATTTTGGGTATTCCTTGGGTACACACCCGGGAGTACCGAAGGAGTATCGGCACCCGGTACGCACCCGACACAGGTACATCAGCCTTCCGGAAGTACTCCTGCTTCCTAGGTTGCCAGCCACTTTTCTCTGATCATAGGCATAAGATAAAAAAAAAATCAACCATCGTTTCAAATTAATATTGCTTGATATGTGAAGTTTCATGAACTTTGGTGGTGGCATCACTCAGGGAGGGGGTCCACATCAATCCACGTGTTCTCAATTGTCCCACATTTTATTTTCTATAGAAAACCAAAGCATGTAAATTAGGAATAGCTTAGAAATGCAAGGGGGGCACATTTATAGTTTTCTCGATTTGCCCCCCAGGAGGAACTCTCTGGAATTCCTTTGCACCTTTATTCTCTAAACATAAACTAAAAACTAAATGAGGTTTAATCTGAGGCCCTAAATGTTATCTTGTTAAAATTGGAGAAAATTAAGCATTTTATATCAGCCTAATCGTAAACCCCTAGTTTCCTGAATTTCCTCTTGTATTACTAATAAAACTTGATTGCAATTTGAACCTTTTGTAATCTTGAAATGAAATAGTATTCCAAGTTTCTATTTAGTTGTACAAATTTATTCTGGTTGGCTTGTTGAATAAGTTTCTAACAAAATTAAGTTAACAAAATAATAGGCAGTGATTACAACAGAACATATCGTCCAAGTTACACGTTAAAAACTTATAGTCCCCTTGGTATGATTGTGTGAACATTTTGTAGCACCCACTGGTGATATTATGTTTTCCTACACATGAGAGTTTTTGGTGCTATGCCATTGTTGTTAAAGAGGGCAAACTTTGAATGTGTGATACCAATGGTACTAGGGACTAGAGAAATGAGAAGGATTTGAGAGGAATTAGCTGAGGAAATGGAGAAGAACAGAGAAATTTAGAGATAGAAGACCACTAGCTCTGCTTGTATGTGGCCCAGTTGAGTGTAGGACAATTTTAGATATTTGTCTGAGAACCTAAGGTATGTGGCCCAGTCGAGCGTAGCAGCTAGTCGATCTATTTTTTAATTTTTGCTTTGTTGTACGCTTGATGTATTCTATGTTGTTTATCTTTTGAGTATGTTTTTCTCTTTGTAGTACTCCTACCCTCTTCGGATGTTTGAGGGATGACACTTTCCCAACGTTAGTAGTGTTTGTTGCATTATTTTTTCTTTGATGAAACATGGTGGTCGCATTCCACATTTTCTTCAAAAAAAAATGTAAAGAAAAAAAATGAAGGTTAGAAAAGATTTTTATCTTCTTTTCCCAAGAAAAAAAATCTAATCTTTCTCATGCTTATACAACAATCATCTTTCAAAAGAAGATGAATGAATGTGAATAATGTAGTACAATAATGATATCTAAAAAATGACCAGATTAATTTCTCATTCTTTTTTTTTAGAGATTATGCTTTTGCTAACCATTGATGTTGTTGAGTTTTACATATTGCTTTTCAAGTGATTATCCAATGCTCTTTGAAAATTATATTTATGTCAAAATAGTAATGCTTATACAAATTTAATTTATGTTGAATTTTGTAAAATGCTATTGAAGATATTCAACTTTTTTTTTTCATTTGTTTTTCCTTTTTGTTTCCTTTTTTCTATTCTTGTTGTTGTTAGGTGGATATATCACACCAATTATGCCAATTTCATTGGCTTCAAAATATTAGTTTTTAGAAAAAGTAATTTGCATTTATTGTTTTGTAAGACTAATATTTTGATTGGACAATAATAAATAATATAATCAACTTTTCTTATTATTATTTTATTAACTCTCATAATCATATATAATAATTATATTAAGTTTGTGAAATCCAAGTTGAGTGACTCCTAAATCACACTAGATGCGCATTTGAAGGTCACAACAAGTCACATCGATTTTGATATTACCATGATTTACATTTGAAAACACTGTGATTTTAAAATCACACTATGTTTTCTCTTCCCACTAACACCCTCTAAACTCTGACTAATTGTGTGTTGATTGCGGCATGCCTCTTACAATTTCTAAAATCTTGATGATAGTTTCTAGCATGTCGAGAACTTCTCGACTTCTTGGAAGGCACAAATTCTACTTCAATCACATCAAATCCACAATCACCTATTGCAATAGCATGTCTTCCTTAACCCACCAACAAATCCATGGTAGGAACCATTGTTGAGTGAACAGAGGAAGGATTGAAGCTTTGTCCAATATTAGTAGAAGATCCTTTGCCATTCGCTTTAGGCGTTCCATAACTCACAACCTTGTATTGCTGCCCTTTTTGAAAGTCCCACATAGCTAGCTTTTAAGTCAAAATCACTTGTAATAGTTGTCCACGACTTTCAAGAATTGGACTGCATGCTGCTACATTTACTTATATGGACTACTCTTAATGATCTTACACAAGGAATGTTCTAACCTAAACATAAGCGGTAAAAAAATACGAGTTTGGCTTGAATGCAAACTTTCATCCAAAGAAAAGTCTCCATTCTCACCCAAAACTGCAATGGCTTTTGAAGGTTGACTTCAAATGATTATTTACCGAGCCGGTGTTGGACACCAATTGAGCAACCATCTTCCCCATGTTTGGTTCTTGTTATCTCTAGTTCAAAGGTCAAGGGATAATGAATGATGGTGACAATAGACTCGTCGATTTTAAACAATTATACCAAACAGTGTAATTAGATTTGGTGGAGATTCATCAATCTTTAAAGCTTTTTCGCTAAATTTTTCATGTTACATCCTCTTTATGTGGCTGATCATGACTACTTAAGTGAAGAAATTGAAAAACATCAAAATCAGGCCAAAATAGTGAATTTTAAAATTCTCAAAATCGGCAAAAAACGGTGGATTACATCATACAAAATATGGTCAAAACAATGAAATTCAAAATTTCTTTAAAATGTGTTGGAGTGGTGGTCACAAAATATCACCAAATTAGTCAATGGATTACAACCCACAAAATCTGGCCAAAATAGCAAAATTAAGATTTTCTCAAAATCAGTCGAAAAAGATAATGTAGTATAAAATCAGGACAAAATACTATAATTAAAAACATCTCGATATATGGCAAAACGGTGTGCACAGTGCAAAATCTAGCCAAACTAGTGAAAAATTGAATTTCCCAAAATTTGGCCGAAAATTAGTGGGTTGCCACAAAATTGGGCTAAAACAGCGAATTTTTGAGAAATTCTAAAATTCGGCTGAAAATGGACTATAAACAACGAAATTTAGAATTACTTAAAATTTATTGAAAACGGTGGGACAATAGCCACAAAATCTAGGCAAAATGATGAAATTCGGTTTCCTTTTTACAATTGGCCGAAAATAGGGGTCTATAGCCGACGAAATCTTTCAAACAAAGTAAAGTTTAGAATTTTCAAAAATTGGCCGAAAACGGAAGACACTGGCCTTCAAAATTTTGCCAAAATAGTGAAATTCAGTTTCAAAATCATCTTAAAACAGTGGTCTATATGGACCACAAAATTGGGCCCACGAAATCTTTCAGTAATAGTAAAATTCAAAATTGTTTTAAATCGGCCGAAACCATTACACTAGTCTACTGTTTTTGGCCAAAACAATGAAATTCAGAATTTCTCAGAATTGATAAAAAACGGTAGACTATATAGCCTACAAAACTGGGCTAGAATAGAGAAACTGAAAATTTCTCGAAATATGGTGAAAACGGTGGGCTATAGGCATAAAATCTTGTGAAAACAGTGAAATTCAAAATTTTTCAAAATCGGTCATAAAGGATGGGACTATAACCCAACCACAACCGCCTCTTGCCATGTCTTTCTTAACCCAACCATCAAATTCATTATAGGAAACCACTGTTGATTGATGCTTTGTCCTTCATTAGTGAAGATCCTTTGCCATTCGCTTCAAGCATTCCATAACTCACAACCTTGTATTGCTTCCCGTTGGAAATGTGAGTTGATTACTGTTCGAATTAACCTTGTACCACAATAGGATAAATATTTGGAGGAAGATTTAAAGTCATACGAAATAATTTCACGTAAAGCATTAGTCACTATGGACCAATGCACTGACCGATGGCGGCAATTGGGGAAAATAAAAACCCCCTCCACGGTTAATAATTTAATTGAGAGCACAAAACATATTCACAACCCTGACAATCTAACTGACTATTAACACCCACCTCAAAAGTACAAAAAAAGAGGATGTTAAATTCAACTTCCTATCCAACCCTATATTACGTTTCCATGATCCAATCACATAACTAAATGGGCAATATGAGTACTGGAGTCATACGAAGTCTCATCAAATGTGCACACTGCATTGAGGTCCGACATAAATCATCGGATGTAGGTAAAGTCGCTGGAGGTACTAGCCATATTTTTCATTTAACATAATCTTTGAACTTCTAAACAAGGGTTACACCAATCATATTCTGTAAAACCGTTATTGGATTGTCGTGCTGTTATGTTCAGCTTGGAAATTTTGGTTTCAAATTCACGTGGCAATTTTGTTCCGCCAATGCCTTGTGACACTTCATATTGACTGGCATGGCCAGGTTTGGGTTCACTATACAAGATAGCCACTGTGTTTTTGTCCAAGGTAGTTAGTAATGCTGAAGTTTGTCTCCACATTCATCCCATGACGTTTGATAGAAGCGATATCGTATGCGTGTGCAACTTCTTCTTCGGTGTCTGAACATATACAAGCATGGTGATTTGGTTAGCAAATGCATTAGTCGTGGAGACAACTTCTCAAACGGAATTGACCAATTAATAATACATTACCGAAACTTTCAAAATAAATCTCTTTCGGTCCATTGCCTTTTCCCAACGGGCATTCCATCTAGTACAGTAGTCAATCCCACATGTGGGATCAGAGGCTTATGGATCGTAATAACCAATCCCACATGCTGTAAGGCATTCCCCCCTCACCTTCAAAAAGTACACTAGCCCTCCTTCCTCCCCTTATCCATGGTAGGTAGCCAAATTCTGACTAGTAGCAATCGCCGGACTGCTACTAATTTAGCTGACAAGCCTGTGAAGGAGATGTGGTTTGAACTCTTCAAGGATTTCGAACTCCAGAAAAGTCCATGACATGCATGGAGGGAAACGAATTGTGTGTTGACCACATTCAGGTTGGAGGTCAATCCTCAACGCTGGTCCTTGCTGTCCGGGCCACCGTTCCTCACAGAACATGGGGCTTTGGCCACGTCCGTCTCAACCGCAACCCGGTTGGGAAAGGGCAACATATCGAAATAGATTTTTCTTGGAAGTTTCGGTATTTTTTTACTAATTGGTAAATTCCATTAGAGAAGTCTCTACGACTAATGCATTTGTTAATCAAATCACCATGCTTGTATATGTTCAAATACCGAAGAAGAAGTTGCACGCGAATATGATGTCGCTTCTATCAAATGCCATGCAATGAATGTTGTGACAAACTTCAACATTACTAACTACCTAGACAAAAACACAGTGACTCATCTTCTGTAGATAACCCAAACCTTATTACATGAATTTGAAACCCGGTTTTATAAGCAGAACATAACAACACGACAATGCAAAAACGGTTTTATAGAATATGATTGGTCTAACCCTTGTTTAGAAGTTCAAAGGGTTCGTTTAATGAAAAATATGGCTGGTACTTCCAGTGGCTCTACCTACATCGGAGGATTTATACCGGACCTCAATGCAGTGTGCACGTTTGATGAGAATTTGTATGATCGGTGAACAAGCTCCAGTACTTGTATTTGCGCATTTAGTCATGTGTTTGGGTCAAGGAACAATAATATAGGGTTGTAGGGAGTTGAATTTAGCATGCTCTTTTTTCGTTGTACATTTGAGGTGGGTGTTAGATTGTTAGGGTTGTGAATATGTTTTGTACTCCTCCCAATTAATTTATTAACCGTGGAGAGGTTTTTTATTCTCTGCAGTAGCCACCCTGGGGTTTGAGTGCATTGGTTCACAGTGACTAATGCCATACATGAAATTATTTCACATTAAATCTTCCTCGTACATAGTTAATTCGAACATTGCTAGCTTTGAGTCGAGATTGCTTGTAATAGTTGTCCTGAACTTCCAAGAATCAGAGTGCACGCTGCTGCAATTGTATGGACCACTTAGTGATCTGTACATGAGGAATGTGCTAACCTTAACATCAGTGGTATCAGCAAGAAATATGAGTTTGGCCTGAATTCAATCTTTCCATCCAAAAGAATCTTCTCACCCGAAATTAATGCCTTCAGAAGATGACTTCAAATGATCGTGTGTCTGGGCTGGTGGTGAACACCAATCCAGCAGCAATCTTCCCCATGTTTGGTGCTTGTTATCTTTAATTCAAAGGTCAAAGAATAATGGCCGATGGTGAAAGTAGACTAATTTTAGTATTTAACCACTTAAATGCCAAAGAGTGTAATGAAATACGGTGGAGATTCATCCATTTTGAAAGCTTCGTCACTAAGATTTTAATGTTCCTCAACATCCTCTTTATGTGGCTGATCACAAATATTTTAGTGAAAAAATTTGAGCAACATCATTGTTAGAGGCTAACTTGAAATTGGCTCATGAAGATCCCACTCATCACTTTCTTCAGACACTTGGTACTTCTGAGTAGTATGGGCAAAATTTCAAGTGGGCAGTGGTTGACCATTAAGAGATGGTTTCCCATTACTGGTTATGGCCCTGCTGTTGAGCACTAGAAAGTTCAATTCTGGTTTCCGTGACATTTCATCGTACAAACATGAGCTTTTGAGGGATTTTCACTGACAGTAAATTCACTCAATTCACTCAATTGCTCGTCGATTACAATTCTTAGCATAGATTTTAATATTTTTCTCATCTTCAGTAAGCCAACATTCTAGGGGCCATCCCATCTCCTATCATGTTACAACGTGTCTGAACTCTCAAGACACAATGCAAATTGATGCTCCACAGTGAGGAAACTTTGAATTTGTCTCTCAAGAGACAATACAAATTAATGCTCTAGAATGATTGCAATTTGTTAAGAATATAGTGGGGTTTTTTTAAATAATTTTTATGGATTGATTGATTTTATTTTCTTATTGAATATATGTATTTTTTTAAAAAAACTTGGATTGATAATTTTAAATCGTATTTCTTGTAAGACATCCAGTTGAATAAGTTTTGTTTGTTTACCACCACAATAAAAAATTAAGTTGGAATAACTCAGAAAGGGAGTGGCGGAGCCATTCATTCTGTCTCATTATTTCAACATGATCTTCAATGTGCTTTCTTCTCTTTGTAATGCAGGTAGAGAATTTTGTCAAGGCAATATTCACTGATTCACCCCTAAGGAAGGAATGTTTATCGAGGATAGGAAGTTCGTATTCATAGATTACCAGATCACAGTATATCAGCTAGAGAGGTCTCAGGTCATTTGCCCTTTTTGATGTGGGCACCATGTTGCTAATATTATGTAGGAATTGAACTGTAAATTTCTCTAAAAGAAATATATTTTTCCTTGTATTATTTGTAAGCCTGCTTGCCCTCCCTCAATTTCTTATATGTTCTTGATTCGGATTTTAAAGGGGGACTTGCTCGCGCCTCAGGTGCACATATCTTCGTTGAGAATTCTTCTCTCTGGTAATACCTTTCTCTGTCGGAGCTACTCCTATTTTTCCATCTGCATTTGTAAATGGACTGATCTGCTTAAACTATACCTGGATCATTGCAAACACTTGTTGTCTGGATTCTGGACCTGTATTGAACCATAGGTGTTGACGTTTCTGATGTACTTGTAATCTATGGCAATTTTTGAAGTATTCAAACTGTACATGTTTTTCAGAATTTTAGCAAATTCATTTATGCTGCTTTCGAGTTATAAAATTTAAAATGAAAACATACAGTAATTGTATTTGGATACAAATTCTTATAAAAAAATTACTTAAAATGTGTTTTTTGAAAACAGGCAAAACTTGTTTTCTGAGATGTTTTTTTATTTCCCAACAAATATATTGTGTGTGTGTGTGTGTGTGTATATATATATATATATATATATATGACACAAAGAAAGCTATCAAGTGGCTGTCATTCATTTGGAAGAAAATCAACGGTCTAGATTTTTGCTTCCAAAAGGTATTTTTTTCTCCCAAATGTTTTCCTAAAATTCAAACCCCCCCCCCCCCCCCCCCCCCCCCCCCCGCAAAACCCAACCCAAAACAACTCCATCTATTCTCTTTCTTTTTACCCAGGTATATCAACCAAAAAAAATTTGAAAGTCTTTTTTGGTTATGCAATTTCGGATTATGTTTTTTTTTTTAAATTTAAATTTTTAATTGTGTTTTTTTTCCTATTATGGTTTCATAATTCAGTAATATTCACTTCCATTTAATTGCTTTTGAATTACCATATTTGACCTGATTGTATTATACTTCAATGAGTAATTGTTTTAGGTTAGAATGCTTCACTGATTTAATTTTGATTATAAGGGTTTTTTAATTATTATGTAATTTCGGATTATGTTTTTTTTAATATTTGGGCATTTGTTGCTTTGAAAGATCGTTGCAAATTCATTAATTGACTCGCTTGATTGTGCTTTTATGGACAAATCCATGCTTAATCCCTGTATTTTGGATTTTTGTAGCTGCAAAATTGTATTTTGATCTGTTTTGCTGCAATTTCACTTCACGTATACATCACAACAAATTTTCTCTTTTAAATTTATACATGGTTAACTACATAAAAAACAAATAAGGGAGAACTAACTCATGCAATTTGAGGCGCTAACTGTAACTCATGCAGTTAGAAAATGAATTGCTACTTATGTTAGACTCCAAATCAAAAAAGAAATCTTTGATGCTCAAGTCACACTTTGCAAGGAATTTCCGATTCACTACTGTTGTAGATTCATAATACTATTTTTCAATCCTGAGCTGGTGACAAATAATCCTGCAATATACAAACCAATAAACATCATGGTCACTTCATAATCATACTTCAAAGTACATCAATACATCAATGTCTACTAGCAAATAAATATCTATATAAATCATCCCTTACTGTTTACATGATTTTTCATATGTTGTATCGTTCCGAATATGTGCCGTAGGAACGTGCCCACGGGCATACCTAGTATATATATATATATATATATATATATATATAGAGAGAGAGAGAGAGAGAGAGAGAGAGAGAGAGAGAGAGAGAGAGAGACCTTTTGTTGTGCACTCGACATTTTGGTTTTTGTATCGACCATCCGAACCGTTTACATTGATCTACACGTACATATTAGTTTAAATATGTAAAATCAAGTCATTTGAAGTTCATTTGTCTATCCATCATTTCATTATATATAAAAAAAACTATACAATTTTAACACTTCAGTGCATGTGCAAATTAATTTAAAATGATTTGATTTTATATATTTAGACTAATTTAAACGTGTAGATAAATGTGAACGGTTCGGATCGTTTGTACGCAGGCTAAAAGGCCGAGTGCACACGGGGACGAGTGCACAACGGAAGAGGACTATACACACACACAGTATGTATGTATGCAATATGTATGTATTAGTATGTATGTATCGAAGTATATAGTACTTACATACACACACACACAGAGATATATATATATATATATATATATATATATATATATATATATATATATATATATTACAAAGAAAGCTATCATGTGGCTCTCATTCAATCTTCCTTAAAATTAATGGCCCAAATTGATTCTCACAAAATATATTTTTCCGCCCAAAAATTTCAAACCCCAAAATTAAATTTTCCCCTCCAAAACTAAAAAACGCATTACTTTATTACTATCTCTCTCTTCTCTTTTCACTTTTTCATATTTCTCTCTTTCTTTCTCTCCCTCTCCCTCTCATTCTTTCTTAACTTATTTAGAAATTTAGATTTTAAGATTTTAGGTTTGTAAAATTTTTAGAATTTTTATACTTTTTTATTGCATATGTTATATTGAAAATAGCAAATATCTCTTCAACAAGTTAAATTTCATCATTTTCCATCCTTAAAATTCTAAGAAGTTGGATTTTACACTCTCATTTATAATTATTTTTCAACATATACTAATAGAAACATGGACTTTTATTTGCAACTAATTATTGTCATACTATTCAAACTTGAACTACATAATTGTTGTTTTACTGTTTACAGGGCTTTTCGTGTGTTGTATCCTTCCGACGACGTGCCGTAGGCACGTGTCCACGGGCAAATCTAGTATATATATATATTCCATTGCAAACGCTAAAAAACCACCTAACCCGTTGTTTGAAACATCGGGTTAAATGATTTTCGCGCGTTTGCACGCTACGGTAGCGTATACAATTGACACCTCCCCCCCCCCCCCCCCCCCCCCCCCCCCCCCCCCCCCCCCTCTCAAGATTTTTTCCCTAAGCTGACCCACTTTCTGAAACTAATTTTCAAGATGAACCACTTTCGAAACTAATTCCATTCCGAAGATAGACTAGTCCTCATAGGTCGCAACTGCGGCATCTTCGATCACGAGGCTATAGTTCACAACTGCGGCTTAAGTACATACCATATATTTTTGACTAATAGGTTATAAGATTTGAGGAAAAAATTTATAAGTGTAAAATGTGAAAAATATGATGTCACAGTTCAGTACTGCGGTTTCGATGTAGTTCACAACTGCTGCCTCAGTTATATACTAAAAACTGGGTCCTACGAAGCATATAACCGAGTTCGCAGTTGTGAACTGCGGCATATGTTATATCGAGGCTGCAGTACCCAACTGCGTTCTGTTTTTCACATTTTACACTTAGAATTTTTTTCCCAAGTCTCAAAGTTTATTAACCAATGATGTATGATATGTAATTAGAACGCAGTTGTGATCACAACTGCGGCCTCGAAATCGAAGAGGCCGATGTTCGGTACTGCGGCCTATGTTATATCGAAGCCGCAGTTGAATTTTTCACATTTTATACTTAGATTTTTTTTTCCAAGTCTCGGAGCTTATTAGCCAAAGATATATGGTATGTACTTAGGTCGCAATTGTGAACTGTGGCCTCGTTATCGAAGAGGCCACAGTTCGGTACTGCGGCCTATGAGGAGTGGTTCAGAATTAGTTTCGAGGTCTATTTTGAGAATTAGTTTCAAAAAGGGTGCCATTCTGGTAAAAAATCCTCACTTAAGTGGTGAGGGGTGTAGTGGGGATTTCACTCCATTACCCCTTCACCACTACTTCTTCCCTGTTCTCTCTTTCTCACACAGACTTTCTCTCTTTCTCTTTGTACCCGACGCCAAAACCAAAACCCAAACCCAACTCCATCCCGACCTCTTCCTCCTCCTCCAACCACCTCTCTCTTTTTCTCTCTCTATCTCTCTCTCTCTCTCTCCCATTTCCGGCCGAAACCCGAATGAGATGAGATGAGAATGGGGGGGATGGATGAAAATGCTAAGTTTATGTAGTTGTTATTTCTGAAATTGCTTTGCAGTTGAAAAATTTTGTGTACATGATGTCGATGTATGCAGATGTATGCTTCTTCTTTTTTCTTTCTTTTTTTTGCACTTAACCTAACCCGCTATTGGAATTAACGGGTTAAGCACATTTAACTCGTTATCACGAATAGCGGGTTAAGTATAAAAAATTAACTTGAGACTTGATTTTTGGATGAAATTTTGTATAACGAGTTAGGTTAAATAAATTCATTGTCGCAAATAACGTATTTAGTGGAAGAATTCTAACATAGATTTTGATTTTTTGATAAAAAATTGTACAAAGATTCAAATTGTTAGTGAAAATAATTTAATCTAACTTGTTATTGGAGATAACAGGTTAAGTTAAATTATGTTCACAGAGAATTTGAATTTCAGGTTAAGTTAGTCTGATGCTCTGTGAAAATAATTTAACCTAACCCGTCCTTGAGTTAATCCGTTATCCCCAATAACAGGTTATGTTGAAGGATTTTAAGACTTGAACTTGCCATATGCCCAATTTTTTTTTATAGTTTTTTTATTATTAAAAAATTCATGATTAAAGGGGTGGGTTGTTTATGTAGTAATGTGAATAGATATTTTTTTTTGTCTTTCTTTTATTTTCAAAATGTGATGACATCTCTTAAAAATGTGGTGAACACTTCTATTGGGATCATGTAAATCCTAAGGAAAAGCTATGTTAAATAGAGCAAGAGTTTTTTTTAATTAAAAACCAACATAAGTCTCAAGTGGATATTTTGAGACTTATTAGCTTTGTTTATTGAATTAGAGGGTTAGGGTTAGGATACTTATTGGATGGTAGGGTTATTCTAAGAGATTGAGGGTGAAGTCTCCGTTGAAATTATTTCTTTGAAAGACTCCCCACAATTCGGACTTGCGGGTTCAGAAACTCTAGCACCATTATTCGTAGTTGTGAGATAAAAAACCCTAAGAAAAACCCTAACAATGCAGAAAAGATGATATGAATGAAAAAAGGAAGACAATGAAAGAAGCAAAGGAAATAACAAAACAACAAAATGCAAAATACCTGCAATGACTCCTTCTACCGTCTCAGCTTCTGCAGCCGTCAAATTGTAATCCTGACATCTCCTGGGATCCACGGTCCTCTGACCAAAGATCTGGCGCTGAGGAGGGAGCGGTGGCCTGACCGGACCATGAGTTGGTGCTCTCGGCTGAGTCGGACTCCTGGCTGGAAGAGCCATCCTCTGCTGTGGGCAATCTCGCACTGAGTGGTCAGAAGCGCCTCAACCAAAGCAACGGCGATTCGCCTTCTTGCAGTCCTTGTGATCATGTCCAGCTAGTCGGCAAAAGTCGCCAAAACCAACTCTCTTAGGGCCAGCAGAAGAGTAGGGAGCTGTCCAGGCTGGATGGGCCGGGACTGGCCTTCGAATCGGCCCACCAGAAGGCCTAACAGCAGCAACAACAGTGGGGTGTTGACAGTCCACTGAGAAGGAGCCAACCTTTTGTGAGCCTGCTCCTGAGCCCGAACTGCCTCAAGAGCCTTAGCGTAAGTACAAAGGCAAAGGGAAACGAGATGCATCTGAATATCTTGATCAAGCCCCAATAGGAATCTCTGGGCTCTATCCTCTTCATTCGCCACCAAGGTGGATGCGAAGCGGCTAAGCCTGGTGAATTCTGTCGTGTACTCGTCCACCGATCTGGCACCCTGCTTCAAGAGAGTCTCATGTTACAACATCGCATGAACAATATGTAACAAAGTTCCAAAACAGAACAAACAACCAACCAGCTTCAGGGCAAGGAATTGTTGCTCCATCTCAACCTGAGTGATGCTGGGAAAGAACTCCTCTAAGAAGCACCTGGTTAACATGGTCCAAGCAAGGGGCCGCTCGAGTCGCTCGGACTCAGCCTTCTACCATATGTGGGCAAGGTCCACCAACTGGATGCTCACCACATCCACATGATTAGCGTCAACAACTTTCGCCGCCAACAGTAGCTGCCCCGTCCTGATCAACCACTGTTTGGCCTCAAGCAGCATCTCAGTACCAGATAATTTGTCAGGGTGCAGCCTCATGAAGTCTACAACTGTACCCAGACGAGAAGGAAGAGCTGCCTGCGTAGGCACAGCGGGAGTCGGGTTCCGGACAGTCTCCAATGTGGCCATCACAAGATCACTGTGATTTTGCTGCATGTGGATCAACCGCTCCAGCACATTCGTAATAGCCTCAAGCCCAGGCTGTTCCTCTTGAGGATGGGAAGTGGAGGGACCTCTGCGAGCTATGGTCTGCACAAACCCAAAAACAATTACCATCCAGATCAAGTTGATTATCATTTGTTCATGTTACTGCATGGTATGTGTACTGTTGAGCCAATTCCTGATTGAGCCAAACTTGTCTAACATATTAGTCAAACTAATATATTAGCCAAATCGGGCTCTGATACCACTAAAAATCCTGTCACGCCTCGTTTCCTAAAAAGGAATACGGAATACGGATACAAGACAAAAGTCCAGCAAATGACTTTCACCATTCATGAGATGTAAGGATCTTTACAGCAATACACAAGAATAAACTAGAATAATCATGGAATAATCATCCACTCATGCATGAACAAATTAATATAATTAACAGGATTACTTGAAACAAATACAATATTCTCAAATAATCAGATTTGGAAATAACAAGTCACATTTTCTGGGACAAAAACACCCAATACAAGATTCAAGTGGCAACAAATATAATTTATTCAAAGCAGGAAATAAACTCAAGCAGGAACTCTTGCCAAGCTTAGAACACTTGGTCACTTACTCCTTCGGGCAGCTGGTCACCGAAATATGCAAATTGATAATTTGCAGGAAAAGAGAATAGGAAACAAAATGCCTGTCAGTGCAAGTTACCGGCCGCATGTAATGCAGGCAACAAGTACGGAAAACAGATAAAGAATATACGGAGTAGTAACAAGAAGCAAGTACTGAAGTAAGCGTAGAAGAGATGTGACAACAAAATAGAGCAACTAACTCTTAATCAAGAACAGAATCAAGTAACATGATAAGATGACAGGGTGCAAATAGCATGTGACAAGTAACGGGTATCAAGAAGCATGCAAGCAAGTAACAAGTAACAAGTGTCAAGTAGCATGTTCAAGCAAGTAACAAGGATGAGCAAGTGATCATGTTATTTTCAAGTTTTGTATCTAATCCTATCTAGGTAGCACTTCATGCATCCCAAATTTTACCACATGGTTGCTACATTCAGACAAGTTGCGTTTAGATTTCGTAGTGGATCATTTAGGGCCGTGTACTCAGATAACAAGTATCAGGTAGTCACGTGTCAAGTACTCAAGTGTCAAGTATTTCATGTCAAGTATCGAGTATCAAGCATCAAGTATCAAATAGGATCTATGGATCCCCTTTCGAGTACACATTTCTGTATTTTTCACAACTAGATCTTTCCCGTTAACCCCGGCTTGATTTCTTGTTATTATTATTAGAGTAAATATGGATGTGCATAAACAGGGCAGGATAACATGGCAAGAAACAAGGGATAAGTTCAAGTTGGATAGAAGACATGAACGGGTGACAAAATAACTCATAATAGGCGAGGACAACGAGACTTTCAATTCTGGACAGCAAGACAGAGCTGCGCCAAATCTGAGATTCTCGTTGCCATAAGAATGCAAACCTGGATCCGTCAGAAAACCTAGAAACTAGACTCTCATCCGAATCCATCGCATATACACAAATCACATAACAAGTACAGCAACAAGGTTCAAAACAGCGTTTTACAGAGAATTTAAGTTCACTAAGAAATCGCCAAGTTTTATTTATAAGCATGAAAAAGGTATAAAAACACCATAATTAAATCTAGGAAAATTCTGGGAGGTTCCTTAGCATATCTAGTCTCAGCATATAAAATTTCACAAAATTTCATTACAGATAGCATAGTCAAATAAAATTGGAAAACAGAATGATACATCAAGTTTATGAATATGAAGTTTTAGATACAGCAGTACTAAAACAGTGATAAATCACAAAATACAACTCGGAATTCAAATCCGTCAAAAGGGTTGTAAAATAGACATACCGGACTATGATTCTTGTTCACAAAGTTCTAATCAATAGTGATTGGAATCAGGTTGAAAATATAGTTCTTCACTGAACAACATGCAGTTTGGAAATATATTGATTTGTTTCACAAGCATGAAATAAATTATAAGAGTCATTAAACAATTATACAAAAATTAAGTGTTGATCCCAATCATGTTTAGTCATACCCGGAAAAAAAATACCAAATCCAAATTTTACTTTTAACATCGGTTTTAAAATAATAAAACATGCAGCGATCTCATAAATCAAAATCTGAAAATTTTGACATAGCTGCAGTAAAACAGCGATAACTCACACATCAAAAATCAAAATTTAGATCTGTCGAAAGTTCTGAAAAAAAGACATCGAGGCCTACGAATTATATTCACAAAATAATTTATTTTACTGACCTTAACAGGGTCTAAAACGTTGAACAAAATCAGGGCAACTGCAAACGAAATCTCTTTTCATGCATTTAATCAAATAACTCATATGCAATAAGTCAAAATTAGAATATAATGCAAAACATGATATATTAGATATTTAAATCAACATAGCATGGGTAATAACAAGTCTACTACGAGATAACAAATATAGCACATCAATCATGTAACAAAATAAACAACATACCATAGATCACGAAGAATATTTATACATGTATCAAGAGTCTACCTAAAACTAATTTATTTTCATGTAGTGTGTGTGACAAGTTATTATGATGGATCATGACTACGAATGGATCAACGAAAGGAACCAATA
This sequence comes from Hemerocallis citrina, assembly GCA_017893485.1. Classification (NCBI taxonomy): domain Eukaryota; kingdom Viridiplantae; phylum Streptophyta; class Magnoliopsida; order Asparagales; family Asphodelaceae; genus Hemerocallis; species Hemerocallis citrina. Next base: position 95,118,969 of record CM030361.1, read on the forward strand.
TTTTCAAGAGATCCTCATGGGAACAAACACAAAAATGGAGCGACATTACATGCGGTATTTCGTACTTGTATACAAACAAAAATATTATACAAGTTACTTACCTTAGTGTGAAGATGACGAATTCGACGAAAAGAATAACGGGAATGGATCCCGGGCAACGAACACCAACACAAGGATCCACAAAAGCGATAGGGCATTGCGAGATTGGAGAGTCGATGGTGGCACACGGCAGTGGGGCTGTGGCGCGATGGGAGGACGGTGGTGCAACGGTGGGGGAAACGCGGTGACGAGATGCGGGAGGAGGAAAAGGTTGCGGGTGGTGGCTTGCGGGATGAGAATGCAGGCCAAGGAGGGGGGGTTTGCCGTGCTCGGGAGGTGGCACAACGGGAGGACGTCGGGGTGGCGGCGCAACGACGTGAGGGGAGCGAGACGAGGCTGCTCTGGCGAGGGGTGCGGGATGCACAGGGAGAGGGGTCGGGATGCAGTGAAGGGGGAGAGAGAGAGAGAGATTATGGTTTATTTAGGGGGATAATGACTGTAAGAGGAAAATAAAAAATTAGGTTGTGATTTTAATGGGATTTTGGCAAGTTAGGATTTTGAGGAATCAAGGGAAAGAAGATCTACTTGTCAGACAAATATGGGGAATGTGAGGAAAGAAATTTGAGAGAGACTGGGTCAAAGAGGGTATTGCGTAGCGGGTTTAAGATCTAATAGGGCGGGTAATAGGGTTAAAACAGTGTAGGCTGGGTTAGAAACCAGATTCAAAATGGCAGAAATCAAATATTAAACAATTAGGCCATGAATGAAAAAATTTAGAATCAACGAATCATCCAGAGGTAAATAATTGACAGAAGGGTTTGAATCAAGAACACTGAAATCACAGACGACAAAAACAATAGATGAATTTTATTGAGAATGAAAAAACAATTACACGGTTCAGAAGAATGAAAGAATACAACAAGAATGGATACTCAGAAAAAATATAAGTACAATACAAAAATACAAGAAAAGGGAATACATGAGTTACACAATTAGAACCCGAATATAACCCCATGCTAAACATAGGTTCTCACGATATTCCTCCACACGACATAGAACAGATGAGACACAAACACAACAAACTGAATCCACACAACCCACTAGTAGTAGAAAAACTATAGTGAAAACTAGTGATTGGCACAAATTTTATACCTATATGCCGGACGAGCGGAATCCCGGTGTAGAACATAAGATTTGTATAACTTGTAACAGGAGTTACAAATGAATGAAGGGTGAGGGAACGAGTACTATTAAATGACACATTCAAAATGTACACCCCGAACTAGTACAAGTCCAACAAGGCCAACAAAAAATTAACCCTAGGATCGGACAAATAGATAGCCATTCATATGATCCTGAAATTGTTCGTCCGAAAATGACCCGACCATTTATTAAGGATGCGTTACACTTTTCCTATTTCGAGAGTAGGAATGTAGAGTATTTTAACCAAAATGCACTAAATCCTCATTTTAAAAGAATTCCTCCAAACACACTAAAGGCCAATTGTTTTAAACTTTACAATGAAATGAGAGACGTTTTAATTGCTCTTTTATTTTTTTTAACTTGTAGAGTATCGTTAACTTCCGATAGTTGGAAAAGTTGTAACGATATTCCAATGATGGGCATTCTTGTCATCAAATCGATAGTGATTGGATGATTCAAAAGAGAATCATATCACTTGCCGCTTTGTCGTATCCCCATAGTGGTATGGTTATTGCAACTTGTATTTTAAAAGTTTGTGATTTATTTCATATTCGCGATAAAAATTTTAGTATTAGTTTTGATAATGCATCTAACAACAATGCTTCGATTAGTACATTAAAACACAATTAGTTTCTCTATGTGATGAAAATTTTCATGTTAGATGTGTATTTTAAATTTATGTGTACAAAATGCTTAAAATATAGCCGAACCATTTATGCATAACATTAGCAATTGTGTGCATTTCATCGTTTTAAGTGACCTTATCCTTCAACAATTTAAAGTATGGTGTAATCTTAACGACATACATTTTAGAAAATTCCTAAGTATGTTAAACACCGATGAAACTCTATTTTTGATTTATGAAATGTTGTTACTCAATATAAAGCATGTATAAATGATTTTTGTCTTGCAAAAAATATGAAAAATTTTCAAATGACTCACGAATCAGGGTTTTATGCCGAATCTTTGTTGAAATTTTTAGAACCTTTTAAAACTGCAACTATATCATTTTCAAAATCTTATGATTCAACTTCTACTAGTATTTTTATTTCACCAATTACTATGATGCAAACTTTTCAAGAAATGATGAGACTTACATTAGCCATATTGTTAAACCCGCATACACTAAATTTTTTAAGTATTTTAGTCCTATGTTGTATTGTATTGCTACAGCTATGGATCCTCGTATCAAATTAGTGTGTACAAAGAGTTTGATTGAAATATTTTTTACTTTACTGGGAGATGAATCTGAAATTGATTGCGACACATTTTTAGCTAGCTTTGAATCGACATTCAATAACTTGTATAATTATTATGATAGAACTTTTGCATCTAGTAGTACAACTAGTATAATTACCTTCTTTTTCTATTTCTAGAGCTAAGAGTAAGAGTACATTAGAAGATGTCACTGCTAATTTATTTGCTTGTGTTCAATCAAAAAACGTAGGATTAATGCACCTAATGAATTAAATTGGTATAATCAACAAGATAGTAAAAGTTCTAGTGCAAAGATTGATGTGCTCAAATGGTGGAAAAAACATGAATTTTTTTTCCTATTCTTTCACATATGGCTAGAGATCTACTAACTTTTCTTGTCTATACAGTTTCTTCAGAAAGTATTTTTTTCTACAACTGGCAGGGTTTTAACAAATTACAAGAACCGCTTGAAGCCACAATCGTTGGAAATGCTTGCGTGCACGGAAGATTGAATGATGGCAGAAGAAAGAACTCAAGAAATTGTGGTCAGCACCTCCACAAGTGGAAGCACCTCGCCTGAAGATCAACAACAAAAGTTGGGAATTTAGAGCGATGAGATTCTATATTTAGGTTAAGTAGAGGTGCATGACAGTAGTCCAATTTCATCTCTTCAATCTAACACTAGGTCATCTTGAACTCTAGATTATTCTCTTCATTCTTAAACATGTAATTCAAGAAATTTGTAATTTTTTTTTGTTTTTATTACATATATTTGTAAGTTACAAAGTTATAAAAAAATCATAAAAGTAGAAATGAATAATTTATACAATTTTCTTCAACTCATATCTTGTTGTACCTTTTTTTTTGAACTATTAAATTTATTATATAAAAAAATTACAACCCAACCCGATCCGAAACGGGTTCAACCCGTTCGGGTTCGCGAGTCGAACGGTCGGATTTTTAAACTTTCGACCCGGCCCGATTAATCGCTCGACCCGACCCGAGCCCACCCTACATGCGGGCCAACCTGACCTGGTCCGCTAGACTTGATTGCCAACCCTTTGCGTCAATCTATATGGCATTGAAGGGTAAAAAATACTTTAAGGGTCTTGTAGATAATAAAATACAGTTAAGCATATCCACAACTTTGTGAACTTTAGTCATATTTCGGTACCAAAACAGAGTTTAAAATGCAGATCCCCCCCCCCCCCCCCCCCCCCCCCCCCCCCCCCCCCCCCCCCCCCCCAACAAAAAAAATTTACCCACCTTTACAAAGTATTTTCCAAACTGACTCACTTTGGAAACTATTTACCAAATTGACCTACTCACAATTTGAGACAGTAAGTCTAGTTCAACTGACGTCGCTATCTTGGATAGGGAGTGTAGATCTATACATTTCAGGTATATATTGCATGTTCAAAATTTCTCTGAAAAAATGAATACAACTCTACTCCCTATCTGAGATAGCGAGGTCAATTGAACTAAACTCGCTATCTGAGATAGCGAGGTCAATTGAACTAAACTCGCTATCTGAGATAGCGAGTGTAGATAGCGAGTGTAGTTATATACATTTCAGGTAGAAATTGCATGTTCAAAATTTCTCTGAAAAATGAGTAGAACTACACTCGCAATGTGAGATAGCGAGTTTATTTGCACTAGATTCACTATCTGATATTTCATATTCAAAAGTTTTCGAAAAAAATGAGTACAACTACACTTGCTATCTGAGATAACAAGTTTAGTTCAAATGAACTCACTATCTTAGATAGCGAGTGTAGTTGTATATATTTCAGGTAGAAATTACATGTTCAAAATTTATCTGAAAAAATGAGTACAACTACACTCGTGATCTGAGATAGCGAGTCTAGTTCATCCGAACTCGCTATCTCAAATAGCGAGTGTAGTTGTACTCATTTTTCCAGAGAGTTGGTTTTAGAGAAAAAAAACTACAAACCAAACTCGTTGTTTACAAACAGCGAGTCTGTCTTTAGACTTTTGTATATTCGCAAGATTTCTCCATGTGTTGGAGAAAACCATAGAACTATACTCACTGTCTGAAACAACGAACTTATTTTCGAATGACTCGCTATTTGAAGCAGCAATTATGTCAATTTGGTAAATACTTTCAAAAAGTGGTCATTTTTGGAAAAGAATTCTTAAAATACAAGTATAAGTCAAAATATTCAGAAGAGGACACAACATGCACTGAGAGCAATGTACCTAACAAGTATGAACACGGATGCCATGTTTTTACTCCAAAAAAAAAAAGAAAAAAAAAAGAACATGGATAGGTCTGTTGTGCGCGGTACAAATCAAATCAACAAGAATCAATGCGGAATACAAAGAGAGAACCAGCGAGAAAACACAAAAGCAAACCAACACAAAAGGACACACAGATTTAATGTGGTTCGGCAAAATACATGCCTACATCCACGGGGCGGTTGGGGTTTCTTCTTCTTCAAATTATCACCAATGGGCGAAAACAAACCCTTACAAATAATGACGGCTGCAAAACCGAAATAGGGATCTCTAATTTTCGTCTCAGATTACAAAACCCTAACAAGTGTATTTATAGGGAAACTATTGGGCCTTTTCGAATTGGGCCAGATCCAGTTCAAAATACCGTCATCAGTCGACTGGTCGACTTACCAGTCGACTGGCAATCCATCTGGCAGTCGACCGATCAGTCGACTGATCCTCTGCTGCTGCTTGTATCTTTAGCCTTCGAAAACTCTCTGGACAGTCGCCTGATCCTTCTATCAGTCGACTTATGCTGTAACTTTCTTTTGCTGCAGATACTCCAAAACAATCTGAACCAGAATCGAGCCATTATCCTACAATCTCCACCTTGGCGAGATCTTCCACCAACCAACAATCTCCACCTTGGCAAGATCTTCCAAGTAGCCCAAGCAATCTCCACAAATACTCCAAATGCTCATCATCAAATGTAACAACAAATCCAAACTCCACCTTAGTATGATATCACATACTAGGCGAACAAATAGCGAAGCACTATTCCAACCCCCCATTCCAAATCATCAAACATGCAAAATATTAGCCAGGTTCATGCAATGCTTGAACTTGGCTGCTCCAACAACTTTTGTCAACATATCAGCAGGATTATCAGCTGTCCCAATCTTCACCAAATGAATATCACCATCCTTTATCAAATCACGCACAAAATGATAACGGACATCAATATGTTTGGTCCTCGAATGATGAACTTGGTTCTTCGCTAAATGAATAGCACTCTGACTGTCACAGTGTACCTCCACCTTCTCCCGATGAATCCCCAAGCTCTTCAAAAGTCCATGTATCCAAATGGCTTCCTTCATGGCCTCAGCAACTGCCATGTATTCAGCCTCAGTAGTAGACAACGCTATAGTGGACTGCAAATTTGACCTCCAACTTATAGGTGCTCTAGCCATCGTAAACAAATAGCCTGTAGTAGACCGCCTCTTATCTAGATCACCTGCATAGTCTGAATCAACATATCCAACCAATAACCTGCTAATATTGTCATCCCTTTCAAATTTCAAACCCACATCTGTGGTGCCACTTATGTACCTTAGAATCCATTTAGCTGCTTGCCAATGCTCTTTGCCTGGATCATGCATATATCGACTAACCATACTCACCGCCTGAGAGATGTCTGGTCGAGTACAAACCATGGCATACATCAAACTGCCAACCACACTAGTGTAAGGTACATTTGCCATATACTGTCTCTCTTCATCTGTACTTGGAGACTGAGAAGCACTAATTCTGAAATGACTGGCTAAGGGTGTACTTACTGGTTTAGTCTTCTCATCTATACCGAACCGTTTCAGCACCTTCAAAAGATATTGCTTCTGAGTCAAACTCACTGTGCCCTTTGCCCTGTCTCTAGCTATCTCCATCCCAAGTATCTTCTTGGCTTCACCAAGATCCTTCATCTCGAATTCAGAACTCAACTGATTCTTCAAATTTTGAATCTCCTTAGCATTCTTAGAGGCAATCAACATGTCATCCACATATAATAACAGATATATGAAAGAGCCATCCTGCAACTTCCTGAAGTAAACACAATGATCAAACTCACTTCTGGAATATCTCTGCACCTTCATAAACTGATCAAACCTCAAATACCACTGCCTTGGAGATTGCTTCAAACCATAGAGAGACTTCTTCAACCTGCAAACACAATTTTCCTTTCCAGCTGTCTTGAACCCATCTGGCTGTAACATATAAATTTCTTCATCTAGTTCCCCATGTAAGAACGCAGTCTTCACATCCATCTGTGTCAACTCAAGGTCAAACTGTGCTATCAATGCCAACAAAATCCGAATAGAAGGATGCTTCACAACTGGAGAGAACACTTCATTATAGTCAATTCCTTCCTGTTGAGCATACCCCTTTGCAACTAGTCTTGCCTTGAACCGAACACTGCCTTTTGGACCTTCTTTCTTCGTATACACCCACTTGCAACCGATTGCTTTCTTCCCCTTTGGTAGTTGCACTAGATCCCAAGTCTTATTCTTATGAAGAGAGTTCATCTCTTCACCCATAGCAACTTTCCAATCTGCATTTTCTGAACTTCTAGTGGCTTCTTTGAAGTTGGAGGGAACTTCATCATCCACAATGGGAAGAGCAAATGCAACTGTGTCTGTAAAACGAGACGGTCGTTTGATATCTCTTCTTTGCCTTCTTACTGCAATTGATTCTTCCTGCTGGATAGGAGCTTCTTCATCAATCTCAGTATCAACCACATCATCATCATCTTGGACAGGAACAGGATTTTCAACTGACAACTTTTCTAACTCCACCTGTTGGAACACTCTCCTACCAGTCGACTGGTTATTGCCACCAGTCGACTGTCCCGAGCTCCCACAATTCTGCTGTTTTGGACCATCAGTCGACTGCTCCTGTTCATCAGTCGACTGTCCCGAACTTCTTCTACTCACCTGTTGAAGAACTGTCCCACTCTTCTGCTGCTCACCAGTCGACTGTCCCGAGCTAATCATGCTGGTCTCATCAAAAGTCACATCTCTGCTGATTACTAACTTCTTCTGTTCTGGACACCACAACCTGTAACCTTTGACACCAGTACTAAAACCAACAAATATAGCCTTCTTGGCTCTTGCATCAAGTTTAGTTTCAGTTACATGAAAATAAGCAGGACAACCAAATATATGCAAAAAACTATAATCAGATGCAGGTTTACCACTCCATACCTCAATAGGCGTCTTGCCTTCAAGTGCTGCTGATGGTAAACGGTTGACGATGTGGCTTGCATATATAACAGCTTCTGCCCAAAATGTTTTCTTCAATCCAGACTGTGCTAACATACATCTCACCTTCTCCAATAAGGTTCTGTTCATCCTTTCTGCAACCCCATTTTGCTGTGGAGTCTTCCTAACTGTGAAGTGCCTCTGGATCCCTTCATCTTCACACAACTTCAGAAACGGATCATTCTTGTATTCTCCTCCATTATCTGACCTCAGAACCTTAATCTTCCTACCAGTCTGATTTTCAACTTTCTTCTTCCAACTTGTGAACAATGTCAAAACTTCATCTTTGTGCTTCATGGTATATACCCAAACTCGCCTGGAGTAATCATCAACAAAAGTAACAAACCAGTGTCTACCACTCATAGAAGGTGTCTGAGTAGGGCCCCAAACATCTGTGTGCACATAATCGAGGATACCCTTTGTCTGATGTACAGCTGTACCAAATTTCACCCTAGTTTGCTTACCCAAAACACAATGTTCACAAAATTCCAACTTGCACCCTTTAGCATCTTTAAGCAACCCTTGCTTCACAAGCCCCTGCAAGGCCTTTTCTCCTGCATGCCCGAGTCGCATATGCCACAACCTAGTAGAGTCGGGAACAAACTGTTTAGGCTTCTCAGTTACACTGGCAGCCTGACCCAAATATGTTTTTCCCTGCAAGAAAAACAAGTTCCTTTTCCTTTGCCCTTTCATCACCACAAGTGATCCACTAGTCACTTTCAGAATGCCATCTTCACTAGCAAATTTCAAACCACTGGCCTCCAAAGCACCTAGTGAAATCAGATTCTTTTTCAAATCTGGAACATACCACACATCTGAAAGCTCTCTAATAAGACCATCGTGCATTAGCAATTCAATCTTCCCGATTCCTACCTTCTTACAAGGTGCATCATTTCCCATCAAAACTACACCACCATCCATATACTCCAAAGAAGTAAACCACTCCTTTTTCCAAGACATATGATAGGAGGCTGCTGTATCAAGAAACCATACTTCTTGATAAAGTGAGGGACTAGAAGCAAGTGCAAAAGAAACATCCTCGCCACTTTCTAAATTATCAACAGTCACATTTGCAGTCGAATTTCCCTTATTTCGTAGCTTTGGACAATCCTTTTTCCAATGCCCCCTTTCATGACAGAAAGCACATTCATCTTTGGCCGGTATTTTCCTGTCCTTTGAAACTCCTCTCGATTTGGAACGAGATTTGTTTCCCTTTTTCCCAGATTTGGACTCAGATCTAGTCTCAGTCCTGCCCCTTACAATCAACGCTTCAGAAGTTTCTCTATCAACCATCTTATCCCTTCTCCTAGTTTCATTATTCAACAAAGCATTTGCAACATCTTCATATTTCACAGTATCTTTTCCATATAATAAAGTAGTTGCTAAATGATCATAACTTTCAGGTAATGAATTCAACAGAATTAGGGCTTTATCTTCATCCTTAATTTGCTCATCCAAATTTAACAAATCAGCCAATAATTTATTAAATGATTCCACATGAGCATTCATAGACATACCTTCCGTATAGGTGAAGCGAAAAAGTCTCTTCTTCAAATACAGCCGATTCTCCAAACTTTTCCTCATGTATTTGTCTTCGAGCTTCTTCCACAACACCGCAGCAACGGTATCCCTCATCAAATCGTACTTCTGAGCCTTCTCAATAAAGAGCCGAATAGTCCCACACGCAACTCGATTCAACTTCTTCCAATCTGCTTCGGACATATCCTTAGGTTTTTCAACTTCCAAAGCAACATCTTGTTCTTGTTGAACAAGAACATCCAAAACCTCACATTGCCACATCCCGAAATTGTTTGTCCCATCAAATTTTTCGACTTCAAATTTTGCGTTGTGAATCGTTGTTCTTGATGAACTTGATCCCACAACTTCCTTGGTTGCATCTGCATCACCCGCCATCTCTCTCTAGGTCGAACCAACAGCTCTGATACCACTTGTTGTGCGCGGTACAAATCAAATCAACAAGAATCAATGCGGAATACAAAGAGAGAACCAGCGAGAAAACACAAAAGCAAACCAACACAAAAGGACACACAGATTTAATGTGGTTCGGCAAAATACATGCCTACATCCACGGGGCGGTTGGGGTTTCTTCTTCTTCAAATTATCACCAATGAGCGAAAACAAACCCTTACAAATAATGACGGCTGCAAAACCGAAATAGGGATCTCTAATTTTCGTCTCAGATTACAAAACCCTAACAAGTGTATTTATAGGGAAACTATTGGGCCTTTTCGAATTGGGCCAGATCCAGTTCAAAATACCGTCATCAGTCGACTGGTCGACTTACCAGTCGACTGGCAATCCATCTGGCAGTCGACCGATCAGTCGACTGATCCTCTGCTGCTGCTTGTATCTTTAGCCTTCGAAAACTCTCTGGACAGTCGCTTGATCCTTCTATCAGTCGACTTATGCTGTAACTTTCTTTTGCTGCAGATACTCCAAAACAATCTGAACCAGAATCGAGCCATTATCCTACAAGGTCGACATGTCACAATTCTACGTAAAAATAAAATATATAGTTATATACATTTTACTGTACTGCATGCAGTTTTCTCCTTATTTTTATGGAATTTTTTATCAGTATGATCCACTTTTTGGAAGTATTTATCAAACTGACCCACTTTTGAAAGTATTTACCATAATAACCAAGTTAAAACCTCATCGCTATCTGAAATAGCGAGTCTATGGTTATGTGTTTGAAGAAAAACATCAAGTATAGACTTGCTATCTCAAATAGCGAGTGTGTTTGTACTAAACCCGCTATACGGTTGTGTAGAAAATTCCTCAATCGATCAGATAGCGAGTTTGGTTAAAACCTCATCGCTATCTGAAATAGCAAGTATATGGTTATGTGTTTGAAGAAAAACATCAAGTATAGACTCGCTATCTCAGATAGCGAGTATGTTTGTACTAAACTCGCTATACGGTTGTGTAGAAAATTCCTCAATCGACCCTCGCAATCACATATAGCCAGTGTGTTTGTACCACACTCGCTAAATGTGATAGCAAGTGTAAGGTCTTGAAGAAACATTCCCCAATCGACACTCGCTATCTCAGTTAGCGAGTACTTTTGTACTAAACTTCCTAACTGAGTTAGCGAGTGTCAATTGGGGAATTTTTAAAAACTTGCTGTTTTGCTCTTCCTCACTTCTTTCTTTCCATTCTCTCTCTATAACTCCGAAAGAAACCCAAAATGAACAAACCCTAGCTTCCCAAATTCGTTATTTCACAAACAAAATTCGCCCAAAATCTATTGTGATCCAATTCACCACTCACGAAATCCTCTTCACCGTTCGTGCCACAATCCTCTTCACCGTTCACGAAATCAATCAAATTCGGGATCTACGGTATTGGATTTAGGGTTTTGAGAGTGAGAGTAGAGAGGGTTGAGAGTGATGAAGTGAATTTGGAGAGATTTTGGAAGGATTTTGATGGGAAAATCACGAATTAGGAGGCTAGGATTTTGAGTTTCTTTCAGATTTGGGAGAGAGAGAGTGTTTCGATGAAGTGAGAGAGATCTGAGATAGCGAGTCTATCAAAACTTTCCCAATCGATACTCGCTATCTCAGTTATTGAGTGTGGTATAACCACACTCGCTAACTGAGACAACGAGTCTAAGCCCAAAGATTTTTTTTTTAACTTCGTCCACAATCTACACTCGCTATCTCAGTTAGCAAGTGTGGTACAAACACACTCGCTATCGGAGATAGCGAGTCTGAATTTGGTATTTTTTCAATTTTTCTCTAAAGTGTGGAGAAACACATAACCATAAACTCGCTATCTCAGATAGCATAGCGATGAAGTTTTAACAGAACTCGGTATATGAGATAGCGAGTGGGTCATTTTGGTAAATACTTTCGAAAGTAGGACAGTTTGGTAAATACGTTCAAAAGGTGGGTCATTTTGGTAAACAAAATTCTATTTTTATGACCACCAATTAATTTAAGAAAGACAAAAACAGTCAACCAAGAAAGCTTGCTATGCATTGCACAGTTGCAGAGTTGGAATCATATGCTTGCAAGCTTGTGGCTGTCACAAAGTGCAGAGCTTTGATGCCCATCAATGGAGGAACCAGGAAGAAAGAAATAAAAAGAAAAAGGAATGATTTGAAGGGGCTTTGGGACTCATCAGAGCAAATCCTCTCAAGGTTCCCTCCACTTCCTTTACAGCTTGCTGCTCCCTTCTATCAGTTTCACCTCTGGAGATATGTCAGGATAAAGTAACCTTTTTCCCTTTGTTTTTCTTTTCTTTTCTTTTCTTTTCTTTATTTAAAAAAAATTGTCCTTGTGTATCATTCAATCCTCAGGGCAAATTGCTGAAGAAAATAAGCAGAACATGATGATGATGAAGTGATGGCATTCAGGTGGCACCACTTTCCAATGTCTTGGCAAATCCTCAGCACCATCCAAGATGATGCCAGGGCGCCAGAATCCGCGACCAAACCCGAGCAATCCGAGCTGTTCGTTTGGAAGACGTTCCCTACTCATGGAGTTATTTAGAGATTTAGGCTTCTTTTTGAAATTATTTGCAGAATAGGTCTAGTTTTAAAAGTATTTACGATGAAGGTCTAGTCTTTTAAAAGTATTTGTGATTAAGGGCTAGTTTTTAAAATAAACTTCTATACTTCCTTTTGTATACTATTTCTTATAGGATGTGTGACCTTTCTGTAATTTTAAAATTTGTTTTTGCAATTATTTCTATTTTACTTACATAATTGATTTTTTAATTGCTTAAAATGTATTAAATAATTTACTAAAATCTTGAGAAAATTAGGCAAGAGTTTCTTACTTATCAAACCTTGCTCTGTTACCACTTTGGTGGGTGCGTGAAATCTCTTAACTTGTAGGTGTGGATAGCGCGTAATCTCTTGGAGACCTGAAAATCAAAAGGAAGAGAGTATCAAAAACTTTAAAAGTCTAACGAGTAAAGTCTAAAGAGTTGAATAAAGATCAAAGTTTGGCGTAAAATAATATTCGTCGAAATAATGGATATTGTCAATTCTGAAAAAGTAATCAGGAATGATGGGAATATAGTCGTCATCGTCGTCAAGTTCTCTCATATATTCTGATTCTGTCTCATATCTTTCACTATTACTATCATATGGGGGTTCTTCGAGTTCTTCTGTATGTCTATTTTCTCCTCCATTCTGTTCATGTTCTTCTAGAAATTGTCTGTATGCAGTCGTAGGACTCCAAACGTAACTACTAAATATGCCATTTTCATAAAATAACAAAGATCTTTTGTGATAAGTTAGGTCATCAATTATTTCAACATTTATATTACTAGTTTCTCCAGGAATTATTTGGTTTATTGTTATGATTATTACTCGTTGAATACTAAAAAAGAATAATTTGAATTCGTAGCAATCATCCATGCTTATTTGTCTATGAGGATAATAAACATAAAAAACTAGCATTCTATCACTTCCTTGGTAATTAATCATTAATTCAAAAATTGGTGAGGCAATACCAAAATTATTATCCATTAGTTTTTTTTTTTTTTGAACAATAAGCAATTATGAAATAAAGAGCAGAGAGAGATTTCTAAGGATACCTAAAAAATCAAAAGAAAATGGCCCATCATGCTTCCGACCTAGTTAAACTTTTTTGATCTGTTCTATACCAGTTACTACCAGTGGATAAAATACCCATGGTATGCACCTCGATTTCTGTGCTCCTTTTACGTTCTTCCCATCTCAAGATTACTATGCCCTCAATAGAGCTTCATCCTAGAGATACGTCGAGAACAACTAGTAGCACTTTGGTACATACAACCACAAAAGTCTAACTATAGATGATTGCAAATGAGTCTTTTTGCAAGATCAGTCAGGCAGAGCCTTACAAACCTCTTACTAAGGGAAAGAAATTTATTTGTTCATACCTTATTTTCTACAAAGGCTGATAGATGAACTCATAAAAGATATTTTATTTCCTTCAAGCTTGTTACAAACAGACTCTGCAAGATTATGAGGAAATTTTTCTCTCCAAATCCTCTCCCAGATAGTCTGTCCCTCTCCCTTACCCTGCCTTCCCTTTTATAGACGAAGGGATGGCTTTACACCATACAATTATTATTCTCCTTACATCATTGCTTACATCACAGATACAATTATTGCTTTTCTTATATCAGTGCTTACATCATAGCTAAATAATTGAGATAATTGCTGCTTATGTAGGGGACATCTTCACGTGCTTTACATCAGAAACAGCTCTTCGTCAGTCTGCTCTTGTTCTTTTCTACAATAGTCACATGAATGCTGTGGTTCCATCCTCATCAATCTACAGTAGTGGACAGCTGTTTCTTCCGCCATTGTCATATCTCCTTTATGCAAGATTCGGTACCAGTTGTCAAAGACTTCTTTCTTTGACTGGGGTTGTTTAATTTTTGCTATGCTGTAGTTCATTAATTTTTGTGGGTCAGGGCTGTCATAGATCCATATATTACCTTCTCTGCTTTGTATGTCCTTTAGTTCACAATACATTGTTCTAAATCCCGTAGCTCTTCTTTCCGGAATTAGTTTTTCAAATTCTTCGATTTTATATGGTATAATACTGGTTGCTCCAAACAAGATTTGTGTAGGCATCCCTATTTTTATAACATGTTCAGCTGGTAGTTCTTCATTATCTTCAAGGAATTCTGGAATAGCTGAAAATATACGGACATATATTTTGGATGCCTTTGTAAGACCAAAATAACTTTTAGCAGCTTTATATACTTCTTTTGGTAACTGGCTAAGTTCTTCACATTCTCGAGATGGATAAATGCAGTGGATAAGTCCTCTTTCGAACAATACTCTTACTATTTTTGGATTTGCTCCTGGTAGTATGATCGCTTTGTTCATATGTTGCTGAGAAATAGTTTTGATAAATTGGTTGACTTGAGTGGTCTGGCATAATTTCTCAATATATTGTAAAAAAAAATCCTTCTTGGAGTATTTTGGAGGATCCGAGAGTAAACTCTCTTTATAGGTAGTGGGCTGTATGGATGTGGAGTTTTCCTCTTGTGTGGCTATTTTTGTGATCCCACTTGTATTTTGTGGGTTAATAGGTTCACTCCCTTCGCTCATTTTTTCAATACGATCCGTACTTATATGTTGGTAAAATATACTTTGAAGACCACATATTTGCAGCTGTAGTTGGTTAAATGCTCCTTTTAATTGCTCCACTGTCTCCTTTAGGTAAACTATATCGTGTTTTATTTGCTGAACTCTGGTTTCCATCCTGCAACAAGTGAAATAGTTAATTTCTTGATAGAAAATCAGCTAAAATATTAAGTTTTCCTTTTATGTTTTCTATTAAAAAATCGTAATGTGCTAACTCCATCTGCCAACTTATCAATCTTTTATTTGCTATGGTTGGGTCTATTATTTTATTAATCCAACTCTTTGCTTGGGTATTATCTGTTCTTACCATAAATTTTGTATATATTATGAATAGTTCAAACTTTTTTATAGCTTTTAGGATTGCTAGTAGTTCTTTTTCGTTTATGTGGTAATTTTGTTGGGTTTGAGATCCACTAGTATATCTAGCTAGTTTTTCTTTATTTTCTCCTATTTCAATAAATTTTAATACTGCTCTCCAATTGGTTTCACATGCATCTGTTTCTATTATCCAAGAACATTCTTTAACAAGTAATCTTAGCTTTTGTAATTCTGAAGTTTGTTGTTTTAATATTTTAATTTTCTCTTCATCCTCCGGGGTCCATTCCCATTTCTTAAACTTTTTAAGTTTTTGTTGCAACCAATTTGTTTTTGCTGATAAATTTGGTATGTAACCTCTTGTTTGATTTAGTAATCCTATTATAGCTTGCATTTCTCTTTTTTCTTTTAAAACATTAGGAAAAGTCTTTATTTTTTCTGCTATATGTGGTTGTAATTCTATTCCTTCATGTGATAATTTTGTTCCTAAGAATTCTATCTCAGTTTTGAATAATTCCATTTTCTTTTTTGATAGTATAATGCCTGCATTTTTCACTATTTCTATGAATTTTAGTAGATGTTCTTTATGTTGTTCCTCATTTTCTGATCCTATTAGAATATCATCTACATATACTAATATGAAATTGTTGTATTTTTAAAAAAATTTATCCATATATTCTCAAAAGATTCCTGGGCTGTTTTTATAACCGAATGGTAAAACATTCCATTTATAAAATCCTTGAGGTGTGCTGAATACCGTTAAAGGTTTTGAATCTTCTGTTAGTTTTACATGATAAAATCCTGATTTGCAGTCAAATTTCGAATATATTTTTCTTGTTCTTACTGTGTTAAGTAGTATTTGCATGTCTGGTAGTGGGTATCCAAATCTCTTAGTATTTTTATTTAATTCCTTATAATTTACTACCATTCGAGATTTACCTCTTTTTTCTTCTGATAGTTTTTTTACTATGAATGCTGGTGATGAATGTGGACTTTGCGATTTTCTTATGTAATTATTTTCCACTAATTCTTTTATGTGTATTTTGAATTCTTCTAGGTCTGTTGGAGTATGTCTTATTGGTCTAATTTTAATTATTTTGTTCTTGTCTATTAACTCTATATGTGCCGTGGGTTCACTTAAGTTCCATTTTGCCAAGGGGTCTTCTCCGCACAGATCTTCTAATTGTTTTTGTAAAATTTCTTTTGTAGTTGTTACTTGAACTTGTTGTATTCTAGTTTTATTTGGTAAGTATTGGTATTCACCACGCTGGGTTGAAGAAACTCTGATGTGTGGTAGGTCAGTTCTGGAATAAGGTTGGCTTATTCTAATTACTATTGCTTGGTGTCTGCAAGGTGTTGTAAATATGACTGATTTATGTGATATAGTTATGGGATAGTATTGTTGGAAAAAATTATTTCCTAAGAGTACATCATTATTCATATCATCAAACTGATATATGAATGATATTTTTAGGATGTAATTTCCTATTTGTACATTAATATTTTGTTGATATTTGTCTAGTATGATAGTTTGTCCAGTTAATCCAGTTTTGGCTTTTTTATTAGAATCATCTTGTTTCCATTTTGGTAGTATATTTTCGCGGCATAAACTAGTACCTGCTCCTGTGTCTATTAGACTGTGATAGTTTCTTGATTTGTATCCTTCGTAAATAAATTCTGTTAGGATGTATAATGTTTTTTTGTTGCTCTTAATGGATTCATTTGTCCAATATCCTATTTATTATCATGCTTTCATTGTTTACTGTTATTGTGATTTTTTCTTCTTGAATTGAGTAAGGTTGTACTAATGTAAGGAAGTCAGTTCCTAATAACATATCATTAACATGTTGTTCTGGGTCTACATGTAAGTGTAACAACATTTCCTTTCTACCATTTATCCTTAGTAGTAGTATGATTTTATGTACAATTGGATGTCTATTATTGTAATAATCTAGGTAATAATATGGGTTATCTAATGTTATCAATTTAGTGGTTTTTATATTTGTTTGTTTAATATGTGAATTGGTAGCTCCTGTGTCAACTAAAGCTATTTGTTTATTCCATTTTCCGTTGTCATAATATTCTATTTCTATTTTAAATTGGTTATTGTTTTGGTGTTCTAATGTATTTATTATTGGTATTAATTCCAATGCTTGTTGTTTATTTCTTATTGATAGTGATCTCTTTCCGAACATTATTTGTGGTGCTTTTCCTTTTGCGGTTTCTTTTGCTTTATTAAAGTCGAATTCTATATAATTTGGTATAGTCATTTCAGGGTATTCTCTAGCTAGTTTGTACCTTATAATTTCGCTGAATAGTAACTCTATTTTAAAATTGTCAGTATTTCTATTCTTTACTTCGTGCTTACTAGTGAAAGCGTAAATATTTCTTATTTGTATGCTCATAACTTTGCTTTTTTCTATCATTTCTATACCTGATAACCTATGATACATGACTAGACTTTTATCTTTATTTTCTTCTGTCATGCTTATAGAGAAATTAGGTTTTATTGTGAACTTTATCTTTTGGTACATTAGGTTTCCTTGCACTATTCCTATTAAGGCATCTTGTGTACTTGATATTATCCTATCATCTAGTAGATATATTTGGAGGGGTGTATTTATTCCTTCCTTAAAATAGGCTTTTATTATTATTTGTACAGCTCCTAAATGTATGTGTCTTAATATTTTTCTGGTCTTTTCGCTTATCTTTTCCATCTCTTGTCTTATTATTCTTTCTGTTATTAATGGGATTATGGTTTTACCTTGTGCTTGTTCAATGTCTATAGGTTGTTCATTATTCCTAGCTATTACTATGGTGCTTTTCTTTCTTTCAAATATTGGTAGTTTAAAGATTTCTTTTGGATTTATATCTAATTTGGTCTATCTTATTTTATCGTATTTTTGTATGTCAAAGTACATTCTTTTTCTTAGTTCTTCATTGTTTTCTTCTCTTTCTGAGGGTTCCCCGATTTTTGTTAGATCAGTTAACATGTTTATTTTACATTCTTCTGTTTCACCTTCACTACTTCCACTATCGTCTTCCATTACCATTATTTCTTCATCTTCACTTATTTCTGACCATTCTTCATCATATTCTATGGGTTCGTAATTTATGTTATTCATTTCTTCAATTTCTTCTATGTATTTTACATTTTCTTTTTTCATTACTTTAGGACAATTTGGTGATATATGTCCTATCTCTCCACATATATAACAATTACATTTTTTTGAATTTTTCGTATACTGCCTATTTTTATTTTTCTTCATTTTTCTGAAGTATTTTTAAAAAGGTTTTCTATATCTCTTAAAAGTTTTCCTATATTTTGGTTCATATTTTTGGAATTTATGATTATTCTTCTTTGTGTATCGATGATTATTATTGCATCCCGAATGATTTGGTCTTGCATCTTCACAGCAAATTCTTTGTTTATAGGTTCTGTAATATTTCATTGTTGCTCTAGCATCTTGGCATACTTTGTCTCTATAGTCTTTTACAAATTGCGTTCTATACCCTAAAGTGTTTACTTCAGGTTTCACTTTCTCATTTATGTATGCACTATATATGTTTATGCTCCATGGAACAGGTAATTTTAGAAAGAATGAGTCTAAAATTGGACTCCGTTCTTCTTTTGTATAATAACTATCTTGATAATATTCTCGGAATTCACAAGCATAGTTGTCAAAATGGCACATGTCGCATATTTCTAAGTTACTTAGTCTCCATCTTGCTTGATTCTTTTTATATATAGTGTGTTTTTCTCCTTTATCGTATACACTGAATTCGGTTCTTATTGCTTTTTCGTAATTTGTAATTATTTCTTTTAAACCTAACGTCCGTTGTGCTGAGCTTTCTTCAGTTCCTTTATCATCAACTGGTCTTGATTTTCTTATAGTATTTCTCTCTTCTTCTTCTAGTCCATTCCACCATTTTGCTACTACTCCCATAAAGGTGGCTTCTATAAATTTTTCAAATGCATTTCCGTTAAGGTTTTGCCTAAATCCTACTATTAGTGACGCTTTTACCCATTCTTCAATTGTTCTATCTACGTCTTTTATGCAATCTAGGTCTAACCATTCTCCATTTCCTGCTATTCATTTTTCGTAGTGTTCTGTTGGTTCGTATTTTGGGGTTTCTTTTTCTTTATCTTTTTCTAGTTGCATTCTTCTTTTTGTATTTTGCCATTTCCATGGTAATTGGTATGGTTTTTTGTTAGGTGGTGGTCTTAAGATTTCATACATGTTACTTGGAATTTCTGATGGTTTTTCAATAATCTTATCTTGGTCCATTTTTATTTCTTCGTTTGCTATATCTAGATTTTTCAAGGCTTCTTGCACTTCTTCTGAATTAGGATTTGCCATTAAATCTTTTATTTTCAAGATATTTATATTAAGTTTTGTTATGGCTTCTAGCTCTTTCATACCTTCTTCTGTTATGCCCAATTCTTGTTCTGGATAATCTGTCATATATCTTCCTAATTCTTTTATATTTTTATTTATGATTCTTAAATCTTTCCTTATATCACTGAACATTTCAGGACCATTATAATCTTCTTCCAACTCTTATATGTTTATCATATAAATTTTTGGATCCATGTCCTATTATTTTGTCTACTAGTAGGTGTTGATAATACCAACTTGCTTCTTCGTTTCTGTAATCTAACACTTTGTATGCTATTTCTTTTTGTATCTCTTTAGGTAGTTGATTAGTTACTTTTATTGTTAGTAATAGGTATTCTGATATTTCTTTACTAGAAATATGCTTACTCTTTGTTAGTCTTTTATCAACGTATCTAATCTTGAATTTGGAAAGATTTTTTAATTTAAGTTTCTTTATTTTCTGTGAATTATCCAGCTTTTATAAGGGTAAGGTGTATTATGCAATTTTTCTATTTTTATGTAGTACAAATATCTTTAAAGATAGGGTTGTTTTCGTAAGATTATCTTCCACTTTGCTTTCTATGCAAATAGTTTGGCTTGTGGCCTAAAAACGCAAATAGTTTCCTCCCAGTGGCCTAAATGTGAGAATCACTCCTACTTATGTGACTACTCTTCTCATGCAAGATATGCCTAGGTTCAAGGATATCCAATTAAGGGGCCGTTTGTTTAATATAAGAAGCCATGAATTTGCATTTTCTAGCATGCCACATCTGGAATTAATTGTTTTTTTTTGGACTAATTTTGAAAATATTTGTAAAAAGAGGACAATGACCAAAATATTTGCAACTAAGGAATAGTTTTTTATTAATATTCTATGCTTATTATCCTATAGATTTTTCTATAGGATGTGTAATATTTCTGCAAAATTAAAGTTTGTTTTTGTAATATTTTCTATTTATCTTATCTAATTAATTTTTTAACTACTTAAATTGTACTAAATATTTTGCTAAAATTTTGAGAAAACCAGGTAAGAGGTTCTTGCTTAAAACGAGGCTCTGATACCAACTAGGTTGCGAAGTATGAAATCTCCTGAAAAATAGAATTACAGAGAGTATCAAAAAAACTTTAAAGGATCAAAAAATTTCAAAGATGATAGTTTTCTATAAAATAATATTTTTCGAAATAATGTATATTGTCTATCTCAAAAAAATAATCAAACATGTCTTCAAAATCTCCCATAGATTCTGATTCTGTCTCAGATATTTCACTATTACTATCATAAGGGGGTTCTTCGAGTTCTTCTATATGTCTATTTCCTTCTTCAATATGTTCATTTTCTTCTTGAAATTGTCTATATATTGTTGTAGGGCTCCAGATATAACTGCTAAATACACCATTTTCATAAAATAATAAAGATCTTTCATAAAAAGTTAGATCATCAATTATTTCGACATTTATATTACTAGTCTCTCCAGGATTTATTTGATTTATTGTTATAATTATTACTTGTTGTATACTGAAGAAAAATAATTTGAATTCATAAGAATCATTCATGCTTGTTACTCTATGAGGATAATAAACATAAAAAAACTAGCATTCTATCACTTCTCTGATAATTAATCATTAATTCAAAAATTTCTGAGGCCATACTGAAACTATTATTATCCATTAGTCCTGTTTAGCAACAATAATTATAAAATCAGGAGGAGAGATATTTTTAAGAATACCCTAAAAGTCAAAACAAAATGGCCCTTCATGCTTCCGACCTAGTTAAACCTCTTCGAGCTGCTCTGTACCAGTTACTACCAGTGGATAAAATACGTCTGATATGCATCCCGATTTCAGTGCTCCTTTTATGTTCCTCCCATCTCCGGATTACTTTGCTCTCAAGAGAGCTTCATCCGAGAGATACGTCTGGAACAACTAGTAGCACTTCGATACAGGAAACCACAATCTAGCTCGTTTCCTGCTACTATGGGTACAGTCTAATTATAGAAGGTTACAAATGGGTCTTTTTGCAAGATCCTTCAGGCAGAGCCTTACAAAACTCTCCCTAATTAAGAAAAAATTATCTTTCCATACCTTATTTTGTATAAGATCTTGTATTAGAACTCATAGAAATATAATTTTTATTCCACTCAATCTCCTTACAGACACTTCTTAAAAACTTATATGGAATTTCTTCCTTCTTAAATGTTCTGCCATTCTCCCTTACCCAGTCTCCCCTTTTATAGAAGAAGATATGGCTTTACATCAGTTACAATTATTATTTTCATTACAGCATTGCTTACATCATTGATAAATAATTGAGCCAATTACGTCACTGCTTACGTTGAAGATTCTTTTCTGGCCAACATCTTCACGTACTTCACATCAGAAATAGCTCTTCGTTAGCCTCATATTGTTCTTTTCTGCATTGTCCGCATTCATGCTGTGGTTCCATCCTCATCAATCTACAGTAGTGGACAGCTGTCTCTTCTGTCATTATCATGGCTCCTTTATGCAGAATTCGATACTAGCTGTCAAAGACTTCTTTCTTTGACTGTGGTTGTTTAATTTTTGCTATGTTATAAATCTTTAACTTTTGTGGGTCAGGGCTATAATAGATCCATATGTTACCGTCTTTATTTTGTATATCCTTCATTTCATAATACATTGTTCTAAATCCCGTAGCTCTTCTTTCTGGGATCAGTATTTCAAATTCTTCATTTTTATATAGTATAATATTGGTTGCTCCAAACAGGATTTGTGTAGTCATCCATATCTTTATAATATGTTCAGCTGGTAGTTCCTCATCATCTTCAAGGAATTCTGGAATAACTGAAAATACCCAGACATATATTTTGGATGCTTTTATAAGACCAAAATAACTTTTAGCAGTTTTATATACTTCTTTTGGTAACTAGCTAAGTTCTTCACATTCTCGAGATGGGTATATGAAGTAGATAAGTGCCCTTTCAAACAATACTCTCACTATTTTTGGATTTGCTTCTGATAGTATGATCGTTTTTGTTCATATGTTGTTGAGAAATAATCTTGATAAATTGGTTGACCTGAGTGGTCTGACATAATTTCTCAATATATTGTCAAAATAAATCATTCTTGGAGTATTTTGGATGATCTGAGAGTAAACTCTCTTTGTAGGTAGTAGGCTGTATGGATGTGGAGTTTCCCTCTTGTGTGGCTATTTTGGTGATCTCACTTGTATTTTGTGAGTAAATAGGTTCACTTCCTTTGCTCATTTTATCAATATGATCTGCATTTATATGTTGGTAAAATATACTTTGAAGACCACATATTTGCAGCTGTAGTTGGTTAAATGCTCCTTTTAATTGCTCCACAGTCTCTTTTAAGTAGACTATATCCTGTTCTATATGCTGGACTCTATTTTTCATCCTGTAAAAAATGAAATTGTTAGCTTCTTGATAAGAAATCTGGTAGGATATTATCTTTCTCTTTTATATTTTCTATTGAGAAGTCGTAATGTGCTAACTCCATTTGCCATCTTATCAACCTTTTATTTGCTATAGTCTGGTCTATTATTTTGTTAATCCAACTTTTTGTTTGTGTATTGTCTGTCCTTACTGTGAATTTTGTATGTATTATAAATAACTCAAACTTTTTTATAGCTTTTAAGATTGCTAGTAGTTCTTTTTTATTTATGTGGTAATTTTGTTGGGTCTGTATGAATGATCCACTAGTATATCTGGCTAATCTTTCATCTTCTTTACCTATTTCAATGAATTTTAATACGGATCCCAAATAATTTTCACATGCATCTGTTTCTATTATTCATGAACATTCTTTAAGAGTAAATCTTAGCTTATTTAATTTTGAAGTTTGTTGTTTTAATATTTTAAGTTTTTCTTCATCCTCTGGGGTCCATTCCCATTTCTTAAACTTTTTTCGTTTTTATTGTAACCAATTTGTTTTTGCTAATAAATTTGGTATGTATCCTCCTGTTTGATTTAGTAATCCGATTATAGATTGTACTTCTCTTTTTTCTTTTAGGACATTAAGAAATGTCTTTATTTTTTCTCCTATATGTGGCTGCAGTTGTATTCCTTAATGTGATAATTTTGTTCCTAAGAATTCTATCTCAGTTTTGAACAATTCCATTTTCTTTTTTGATAGTATAATACCTGTATTTTTGATTATTTCTATGAATTTTAGTAGATGCGCTTTATGTTGTTCTTCGTTTTCGGATCTTATGAGAATATCATCTACATACACTAATATGATATTGTTGTATTTTTCAAATACCTTATTCATATATTCTTGAAATATTTCTGGACTGTTTTTATATCCAAATGGTAATACATTCCATTCATAGAATCCTTGGGGTGTGCTAAATGTTGTTAACTATTTTGAGTCTTCTGTTAGTTTTACATGGTAAAATCCTGATTTACATTCGAATTTCGAATATATTTTTCTTGTTCTTACTGTGTTAAGTAGTTATTGCATATCTGGTAGTGGATATCCAAATCTCTTAATATTTTTATTTAGTTCCTTATAATTTACTATCATTCGAGATTTACCTCTTTTTTCTTCTGAATGTTTCTTACTATGAATGCTAGTGATGAATGTGGACTTTGTGATTTTCTTATGTAATTATTTTCTATTAATCCTTTTATATGTATTTTGAACTCTTCTAGATCTGTTGGAGTGTGCCTTATAGGTTTAATTATTATTATTTTGTTCTTATCTATTAACTCTATATGTGCTGTGGGTTTACTTAAGTTCCATTTTTCCAAGGGGTCTTCTTCGCACAGATCTTCTAATTGTTTTTGTAAAATTTTTTTTGTAGTTATTTCTTGGACTTGTTGTATTCTAATTTTGTTTGGTAAATATTGATATTCACCATGCTGGGTTGAAGAAACTCTGATGTGTAGCAGGTCGGTTCTAGAATAAGGTTGGGTTATTCTAATTGCTATTGCTTGGTGTCGACAAGGTGTCGTAAATACAACTGATTTATGTGATATGGTTATGGAATAGTATTGTTGGAAAAAGTCATTTCCTAAGAGCACATCATTATTCATATCATCAAATTGGTATATTATTGGTATTTTTAGTATGTAATTTCATATTTGTATATTAACATTTTGTTGATACTTATCAAGTATGATAGTTTGTCCAGTTAATCCAGTTATTGCTTTTTTATTATATTCATCTTGTTTCCATTTTGGTAGTATATTTTCGCGGCATAAGCTAGTGCATGCTCCTGTGTCTATTAGACTATGATAGTTTCTTGATTTGTATCATTCGTAAACAAATTATGTTAGTATGTATAATGTGTTTTTTGTTGCTCTAAATGGATTCATTTGTCTAATATTCTATTTATTACTATACTTTCATTGTTTACTGTTATTGTGATTTTTTCTTCTTGAATTGAGTAAGGTTGTACTGATGTAAGGAAGTCAGTTCCTAATAACATTTCATTAACATGGTGTTCTGGGTTTACGTGTAAGTGTAATAACATTTCATTTCTACCATTTATCCTTAGTGGCAGTATAATTTTATGTACAATTGGATGTCTATTATTGTAATAGTCTAGGTAGTAATATGTGTTTTCTAATGGCATTAATTCAGTTGTTTTTATATTTGTTTTTTAATATGTGAATTAGTAGCTCCTGTATCTACTAAGGCTACTTGTTTATTCCATTTTCCATTATCATAATATTCTATTTCTATTTTAAATTGGTTATTGTTTTGGTGTTCTAATGTATATATTATTGGTATTAATTCCAATGTTTGTTGTTTGTTTCTTATTGACAGTGATCTCTTTCCGAACATTATTTGTGGTGTTTTTCCTTTTGCAATTTCTTTTGCATTATTAAAGTCGAATTCTATATAATTTGGTATAGTCTTTTCAGGGTTTTCTCTAGCTGGTTTGTATCTTTTGATTTCGCTGAATATCGACTCTATTTTAAAATTATCTGTATTTCTATTTTTTACTTGATGCTTACTAGTGAACGCATAAATATTTCTTATTTGTGTACTCATAACTTTACTTTTTTCTATCATTTCTATTTCTGATAATCTGTGATATATGACTAGACTTTTGTCTTTATTTTCTACTGTCATGCTTATAGAGAAATTATGTTTTATTGTAAATTTTATCTTTTGGTACATTAGGTTTCCTTGTACTATTCCTATTAAGGCATCTTGTGTACGTGATATTATTCTATCATCCATTAGGTATATTCCGAGGGGTGTATTTATTCCTTCCTTAAAATAGGCTTTTATTATTATTTGTACAGCTCCTAAATGTATGTGTTTTAATGTTTTTTTGGTTTTCTCACTTATTTTTTCCATCTCGTCTTATTATTCTTTCAGTTATTAATGGGATTATGATTTTTCCTTATGCTTGTTCAATGTCTATACCATTTATTATTCCTGGCTATTATGACGGTACTTTTGTTCCTTTAGAATATTGGTAGTTTAAAATTTTCTTTTGGATTTATATCTAATTTGCTCGCTCTTATTTTATCTTCTTTTTGTATGTCAAAGCACATTTTCCCCTTACTTCTTCATTGTTTTCTTCTCTTTCTAATGGTTCTCCTATTTCTGTTATTTCTGTCATCATATTTATTTCACATTCTTCTATTTCACCTTCACTACTTCCACTATCTTCTTCCATTACCATTATTTTTTCATCTTCACTTATTTCTGACCATTCTTCCTCATATTCTATGGGTTCATAATTTATATTATTCATTTCTTTAATTTCTTCTACGTATTTTACATTTTCATTTTTCATTCTTTTAGGGCAATTTGGTGATATATGTCCCACCTCTCTACATATGTAATAATTACATTTCTTAGGGTTTTTGATATATTGTCTATTTTTATTTTTATTTATTTTTCTAGAGTATTTTTTATAGGGTTTTTTATATCTTTTAATAGTTTTTCTATTTTTTGGTTTATATTTTTGAAATTTGTGATTATTCTTCTTTGTATAATTATATTTATTATTACATCCCCAATGATTCGGTCTAGCATCCTCACAACAAATTCTTTGTTTATAAGTTTTGTAGTATTTCATTGTTGCTCTAGCATCTTGGCATACTTCATCCCTATAATCTTTTACAAATTGTGTTCTATACCCTAAAGTATCTACTTCTGGTTTTACTTTCTCACTTATGTATGCACAATATATGTTTATACTCCATGGATCAGATAGTTTTAGAAAGTATGAGTCTAAGATTGGACTCGGTTCTTCTTTTGTATAATACCTAGCTTGAAAATATTCTCGGAATTCACAAGCATAGTTGTCAAACTAACACATGTCGCATATTTCTAAGTTGCTTAGTCTCCATCTTGCTTGATTTTTTTTGTATATAGTGTGTTATTCTCCTTTATCGTGGACATTGAATTCTGTTCTTATTGCTATTTCGTAATTTGTAATTATTTCGCTCAGACCTAAGGTTCATTGTGCTGATGTTTCTTCAGTTCCTTTATCATCATTTGGTCTTGATTTTCTTATAGTATTTCTATCTTCTTCCTTTAGTCCATTCCACTATTTTGCTACTACTCCTATAGAGGTGGCTTCTATAAATTTCTCAAATGCGTTTCCTAAAAGATTTTGCCTAAATCCTACTATTAGTGAGGCATTTACCTATTCTTCTATTGCTCTATCTACGTCTTTTATGCAGTCTAGATCTAGCCATTTTTCACTTCCTGCTATTCTTTTTTCGTAGTGTTCTGCAGGTTTATATTTTGGGGTTTCTTTTTCTTTGTCTCTTCCTATTTTTTTTTTTTTTGTTTTGTCATTTCCATGGTAATTGATAAGGTCTTTTGTTAGGTGGTGGCCTTAAGATTTCGTACATGTCAGTTTGAGTTTCTGTAGGTTTTACTATAATCTTTTCTTTATCTTAATCCATTTTTATTTCTTCATCCGTTATATCTAGGTTTTTTAAGGCTTCCTCTACTTCTACTGATTAGGGATTTGCTATTAAATCTTTTATTTATAAAATATTTATATTAAGTTTTATTATGCTTTCTAACTCCTTCATACCTTCTTCCGTTATGCCCAAATCTTCATCTGTGTCATCAGTTATATACCTACCTAATTCTTTTATGTTCTTATTTATGATTTTTAAATCTTTTCTTATAATTCCTACAAACTAAGGACCATTGCAATCTCCTTCCAACTCTTATATGTTTATCATATAAATTTCTGGTCCTATATTTGGATTTAATCCTATTGCTCCGTTGGCCATACTTAGCCTAATATTTTGTATGCCAGTAGGTGTTGGTAATACCAACTTAATTCTTCGTTTCTGTAATCTAATACTTTGTATGCTATCTCTTTTTGTATTTCCTTGGGTAGTTTATTAGTTATATTTCTTGTTATTAACAAATATTCTGATATTTCCCTATGAGTAATATGCTTTTTTTTCTGTTAATCTTCTATCAACGTATCTAATTTTAAATTTTGAAAGATTTTTTAATCTTAATTTCTTTATTTTCTGTGAAATATCCAATTTTTAAATATGGTAGTTAGATATGTAAATTTTTAGTTTTAGTGTTGTGTAAATATCCCTAAAGTTAGGGTCTTCCTTAAAAATTTTCTTCCAACTGTCCTACTTTTATAAATAGTTTGCAGGGTGTCCTATATTTGCAAATATTTGCAAATATTTTTTTTAGTGAAATTGAGTCCAAATTCTGCATTCTCAAATTTATTATTTTTAGTATTTTAAAATATTTTGTTTATATCAGATGAATGAAAGTATGTTAAAGTTTTAACACCTCAGAAAAAATGTTGATGACCAAATGTGGTGAAATTGTCTGGAAAAAGCATATCTCCCTTTCTCTTTCCATTTTTCTTCTTTTAATTTTCCTGGCAAGCAATACAAAATATAATAAAATATTATTTCAACCAGTGAATTCAAGTAATTTTTTTTGTTAACAGGCCCATTTTGGTATCATCTGTGAGTTGCTTCAAACATACATACGTGACTAACATACGTACGTGACTGCTCTTCTCATACAAGTTATGCATGAGTGATCTTCATAGTATTGTATGGTTGAGCTTCTTTAACTTTGAGTTTGGGTTTGAGGTTTGTCTGTATCTGTGGCTTCAGTTTCTTTATCGTGTAGGATCTGTACATAAGGTTGAGCTTTGCCATAGAATAATATCAAGAAACAAAAGAAAAGCTCCAGAATCAAAAGTACAATAATTTCTCATGGATCCCACTATATACTTAAAAATCATCATCTTCTCCATGTTAACCCTCAATTAGTAGTTATGAAGCAGTTGATAAGCATTGAAATTCCCAACACAATAGTTCGAAAACAACATGGTCAAAAAAACACACCTCCCCTTTTCCGATTCACCAAATTTCTACTACAAATAGTTAATCACAGGGTCAAAAAACTCTCTTTCTCAGCTCCCCAGTGTCAAACATCAATCACTTTTGAATAAACCCAAATTGTCAAAGAGTCTTGAAGCCTAGAAGTTAGGAAATTATGATAACAAGAGCCAATAAAGAAAAATAGCAGCAACGCAAACTGTGCACAATATATATTCATTCATGTCTCAACAACATTACAGTCAACAAACATATAGTGATGGGTAGACAGAGGTAACCAACCCCACAAGCAAGAAAAAGTCGGTGAGGATCATGAAAAGAGTAATGACAAGCACTTCTTTGCCAAACCTTCAACTGTTTCTTAACACTCAACTTAATCAAACAAAAATAATTCATATATTTTAATTTTAAAAATGCTATGAGTACCCTAAGTTAGCATATTGGATTCCTACCTGGAATACAATTTACAATTGGCAATAACCAAATAAAATAATTAATTTTAACAATATTTGATTCGATGATACGGTTTGTGCCAACTGAATTTCACGTAGAAATCCAATATATCAATTACATTAACCATTACATCAAGAGGTAGATATTGCACTGTTAAAAAAACAGTAGATGCTTGTAATCTATACACACATCCAGGAACAAACAAGGACACTTCCTAAAACACTGCATCCATGCTTCCTTTTTTTGTCACCCTGACTACTAAAAATACTCATTCTTTTTTATTTCAATCTTTATTTGTTTGTTGGTAAATAACTATCAATAAGGTTTTTAATTCTTTGTTTTCTATTATCACACACATGAAAGCAAACACTCACCAAACTCTCTTCACACAGTTAGCCGTTCCCGCCATAAATACCTGCAATCAAATCATCCACCGAATCCATTAAATCCAAAAACCCCATTGGTTTATTAATTTATTCCTAAAAGATTTGACAAATATCTAAATGTAGATTCTCCTCATTTATAAATGGATGAAGGATAAATGATCATATGCCTTGGAATGTCTATAAACAAAGTTTTATAAGATTTTCAGGAGTTTTAACCATTTATCATGTAGCTGCAACTTTGAAAATTGCAATGAAACTCTCGTCGAAATTTCTGAGAAATATAGTTTGTTTCGTGCTAATTCTTAGATTGTAAATCACATCCTACTGCATAAATTTTCAATTTGCATGATGGAATGTTTCAGAAAGTGGTTCAGCTCAACTCGTTAATGAACTAATTTAAGTTAGAAAGCGAAATTTTACCATGGGAAATCAAAATCAGTCAATCTTTGTTCGATCTCTCCAGCTCAGCGAAAACAGGTTCTTCAACCTACTTCCGGCAAGCATCTGCACCGCCTTCTTCGCTCCGGCCACATTGGACTCTGCAAGCTTCTGGAGTAACTGACAAGCCCCCAACTCATTTAGTTTCTTCCTACACCCACCACTAGCACACAAAGCAATCACCACCGATACCGGAAACTTCTTACAAACCTCCTCCCTCTTAACATCCAACATCTTAACCAACTTCATCATAGAATTCCCATCCCTCCCCAATTCAACCCTATTGGCCCTCACCGATAACAAACACACCAATGCCATTGCTGCCGCGTCCTGTGCACCCACCGGCTTCGGCAACTCCAACATCTTAACCAATGCCGGTACACACCCCACCATCAATTTCTTAATCTCCTCACTCGGTGAAAGCTCACACACCAAACAAGCACATATCTGTTGAACCGACATGTTCCCAATCCTGACCAATTCACTCAAATGCACGCAAAATGAATGCGAACAAGCAAGCTCTCTACTTGCCGGAACATACTCCGCCACAGCCTGAATCGCGCTCAACCCATGCTCTACCAAATCCAAATCTGATGATTCCTCAATCATCGTCCTCAACCTCCTCAACCCCCCTTCCTCAACAATCAACCTCCTAACATCCTCACCCGCCTCCGAAGCCATCAACCAAATGCAAAGCGCCGCATTCTTCTTCGCCAAATCATTCCCAAACCCAACCAGCTCCACCAACACCCCAACCGCCCCTTCCTCCACCATCACAACCCTCAAATCCTCAACCACAGCCACATTCTTAAGTGCGCCAGCGCACAATGCCTGCACCATCGGCGACCCCCCTCCATCCCTACAACAAGCCGCCACCAGCACCTCCACCCCAGCATACGCCGCAATCCCCCACGCATTCCCCCGATCCGCCGTGATAGCCTCAATCGCCGCGGCCGCACTCTCCCTCACCACCGCAGATCCACTTTCAATAACTCTCAGCAACGGCCCCACCACTCCTTCCTCAAACACAGCCTTTCTCGAAATCTCCCCCGCCATCGCCAAAATAGATACAATCTTAACCGCAGGATCTCGGATCAAAGAATGGTTCGCCGGATCAAGAAGCCTGACCAGTGAGGAAACGTCGCATTCCTGAATCAATTTTGTGCAAATCTTAACAGTGTCCATGGAGTTGATGAGGTCAAGGAGGGAGGCGATTGCCTGCTGCTTGAGGTCGAGGGAGGCGATCTGGAGGCGGACGAAGGTGTCGTTGAGGAAGAGGGAGATGTCAGATGGGGAGGAGGTGGCGGGGTTGGGAAGAGGAAGAACGATTGCGTTGTTGTTGTTGTTGTTGTTCATATTATGGTGGTAAGATGTTTGGATGAGGTGGATGTCGTGGAGGTGGGAGGAGAGGGATGAGGAGGCGATGTCGAGGTCGGATTGGACGAGGAGTTTGGAAGTAATCGAGTTAGATGAAGAACAAATGGAAGAGAGGGAGGAGAGGGAGAGGAGGGTGGAGTGGAGGTTGGGGAGGAGGTGGAGGAGGAGGACAGGGTGGTGAACATCATCATCAACATTGTTGATCGAGGACAGGGAGGAGTGGAGCTGGGAGAGTTTGGAGTGGAGGAGGCGCCAGCGGGTGATGAAGGATGTGACGGATAGGGATGAGAGGAGGAGGAGGGGGAGGAGCTGGTGGAGGATTTCGTCGAGGGTGGTGGCTTCCGGCGAGGTGGTCATTTGGGGGGACTTATTAGGGTTTTCGAATAGTAGGGGAGGTAATAATAATGGGGCATTGCTAGGGAGGGGGAGGAGGAGGAGGAGGGAAAGAAAGGGAAAGTGGGGGTTTGGGGAGTTATTAGGAAGGAATTAATTAATGTTATGGTACGGGAAGTAGATAGAGGTAGCGCGGAACTTGAGAGAATTGGATGGGTTGGATTTGGTACGCATAGATATTTTTATGGGTTACAGTGAGTTTTGGTGGTGTATAAAATAAGGGGAGTTTGGACTAGAGTGCGCAGAGCCCGGGGAGCAGGGGCGGCGGTGTGAGAGTCTCGTCAGCGGAGTCTATACGGCGAATAAAGTGGTGGAACACAGGGCTGTAGAATGTAGATGGTGTGATCTATGAGTTGCACTAGCAAAAACAAAGCAAAAGCTTCTAGAATTTTTTTTTCCTTTTTTTTCTTTAAACCCCCCTTTTCTGTTTTGTTTAAGCACTATTTGGCTTATGAGTAATCAGAAAAGATCGAAGGATTACAATACCGCAGGTGTCCTAGTAATAGTCTGGTAAGCTTCTTCACGTCAAACTTAATATAGACAGCTTCGAAAAATGAATAATTAATGCATTAACTGCAGTTTATAAATTGTAGACGCATTTTTTGCCGGATTTGGAGCACTGAGCAGGCCAGT
Organism: Hemerocallis citrina; assembly: GCA_017893485.1. Lineage (NCBI taxonomy): Eukaryota > Viridiplantae > Streptophyta > Magnoliopsida > Asparagales > Asphodelaceae > Hemerocallis > Hemerocallis citrina. The sequence continues at coordinate 95,151,486 of CM030361.1, forward strand.
TGAATTGAATGCTGGCACAAAGAAAAGATAATGCTTCCGAAAGTTGATGGATATGAAAATGACAGTCCTTGAATATTCATGAATATCAGGCAATCAATCTATGCACCAAAAACGGAGACTAATGAAAATCAATCTAATGTACATCTGAGAAATTTTTGTACACGAAATCGCTTAAAATCGACCCAATTATGGAACTGAATTTACAAAGCTTTCCCTGAATCATTGTCCTTGAGTGTCTTTTTACCGGTAATATACCAATGTAAGCAATATAGTATATACACAAGTTGTTGAAGGGTATTATTAAGTGGTAGCACCATATATCATCATCTACCTGTATTCATTAACAACATATAGTTATCGATTAACAAATAGGTTTAAAGTCTGACCCATAGAGGGGGATGGAACCCAGTATAATCAAAAAAAAAACAAATAGGTTTAAATACCCCCTCCCAATCTCAAAAAGATATGAGTCCTTCATCTCCTACTCTCCCCCTTCTTCTTCCTCAACAACACACTCCTTCTACCTCACACCCATCGACGGAACCCTAACCCACAATCATCTCAACATCTTTCATACCTCTATGTTTTAATCCAATTTCTCTGAATTTTTTATGTGATCTCTTCCCATTTTTTTCTCCCATAATCTCGGGATTTGTACTAATGTCTTCTTCTAGTGTCACTTCATCCGCTAAACCTAGTTTCGAGTTTCTCTCCCTCCTACTGAATCTATTCCACTTAAACTGTGCAATTGCAGGGCTAGAAACTAAGACTACACACTTCTTGGACACCCAAAGATCCGAGCTTTTATATGCTCCTATATTATAAGCTCTTCTTTATGCTCCTTTCTTGTGTTGTTGAGGAAGAAGAAAGGGAGAGGCGAAGATGAAGGGCTCAGATTTGTTTGAGATCGGGAGGGGTAGTTTGGTAATTGGATAAATGGAAATATAAAATAAGGGAAACAAATGGGCGGAAGGTTAATGCTCCGTTTGAATGGTGTGGGGACAAATTGCTCCAAGCTCTAAACCGTTATGGGCAAACTGTTTTTAACACCATCAAATATATACACAGTTTTTCGAATTTTTTCCCAAAATGACCCTTTTTGCAAAAGTATTGCCACAAACGACCTGTTTTTTTTTTTTATTTCCACGAACGCCCTACTCGCTTTTTGAGAAAGCGTGTTTGGTACAAACCCTCGCGCTTTTTCAAAAAGCGAGTCTTGGGTTTCAGAAAATTGGAAACCTAAGACTCGCTTTTCGAAAAAGCGGGATGGTTTGTACCAAACTCGCTTTTTCCAAAAGCGAGTCTTGGGCTTCTTTGCCCAGCAACACTCGCTTTTTGAAAAAGCGGGGGTAATTATACCACACTCGCTTTTTCAAAAAGCGAGTGTCGATTGGGACTTAAACCCCCGCCCCCAAAACAGATCTCACTTCTCTCTATCTTCTCGAAGACTCGCTTTTTCAAACCCTAACCCATCGCTCGCAATCTTCGATTTCTCGCCTATTTCATCAAAATAGCCGTCGATTAGCTCCTAAAATCTTCGCTTTCTCATCCCAAGCTAGTTGCCCACCTTGTGGTTGAGTTTTCTTTTCGAAATTTTGGGTGATTGCGGGGGATTGAAGAACAAGGGGTGGAGGTCGGTGACGCTCGCGATTTGGGGCTGGTTCTTTTTGGTTTGTGGTGATTGCGGTGGTTCAATTCTTGCGTGAAGCTTGAGGTATATTTCTAGAACTCAATTTTTTCTAATTTTATATATATTGTGTGTAATATGTGGTGGTGTGTGTAGAATTTGTGAACGATTTCTGAGAATTTGTGTAGTATTTGTGTTCTAGAATTTGTGTAGAATTTGTGTAGTCATCAATTTTGGGTGATGACTGAGTATATAACTCTATATACTTGTGTAGTATTTGTGTTCTAGATTTTGTGTAGTATTTGTGCATATGTGCATATATGAGTAATATGTGGTGGTGTGTTCTAGAATTTGTGTAGTATTTGTGCATATGTGCATATGTGAGTAAAAGTACAATTGTGCATATGTGATTTTGTGAAAGTATAATTTGGGATTTGAACGATTCTAGAACTAAATTTTTGAATTTACTTAAATCAAGAATTGTAGATTTGTGCATATGTGAGTTGTATTTGTGAGTTGTATTTGTGAGTTGTGAGTTTGGGATTTGTGATCAGGAGAAATTTACTTCAATTCTAATTATATATTTACTGCAATTCACAGACCAACTATTTGAATTTAGGATATGTGAGTTGTATTTGTGAGTTGTAGATGTTTTGAGTAAAATTAGCATAATATCTCCACCTATAGATTTTGTGAGTTGTAGATTTTTTAATTTAGTAATATCTCCACCTATAATTTGTGACTTTTTGTGAGTTGTATTTGCATTTCAATTATCTTTAGCTTCCGTGATGATTTAAATTGCTAAAATAAATTTGGATTTGTTAATAATGAATGCTCGTTCATCACTGTAGGATACTTTTTTTTTTTGAAAAAATGCCACGGAATAAGGGACGTGTGGAGGCTGGCGGTAGTAGTAGAGCCAATCGTGGCGATGGACCACGTACATCTTTTGGCCCACCTCCACGCAGTGGACGTGTTGGTGGTCGTCGTGGTGGAAACGAACGAAGTAATGTAAGTTATATTTTTTTTTGCATTCGATTTGTTTCACTGTCATATAATTGATTGATATATTTATTTGCTGATGTAACTGGTGTTTTGCAGGTCCCAACAAACCAAAATGTGGCTGGTACTTCGTCGCCTGCCCCTTCTTCATCTACGGTTCCGCTTGTTGGTCCAGGTCCACTCGACCCCAGTCTTCTAACTTGTCAGTCGCACCATCGCTCCAAAGATGTGTGGGAGGGGGATTCGAAAGAGTGTACCTTCCGTGGGGGGCATCCTCTCCCTATGCACCCACGGATTCACCAAATACTACGGGATTGCGGCCTATATGGCATCGCACTGATGAGCGGCATCAAGTGCGATCGGCCTCTACTGACAGCACTCTTAGAGAGATGGCGTCCTGAGACCCACAGTTTCCACTTGTCAGCTGGGGAGATGACTGTTACGTTGCAGGACGTTTCAGTCATCACAGGCCTCCCGGTAGATGGGCAGGCGGTGACCGGCTCCATGGACTTCGACGCGGCATACTTAGTAGAAGAATACCTAGGTGTCGAAGTGGAGACAGGTGCAGTAGTAGGGAAACAAATTCGTCTGAAGTGGTTGAAGGAAAAATTTAAAGACCGACTGACAGATGATTCGACCGAAGAGGAGGTCCAGATGTACTGCAGGGTGTACATCCTTACTCTTTTTGGAGGGGTACTATTCTCTAACTCAAGCGGTCATTCCGTTCCCCTCATGTACCTCCCGCTTATTGCCGACCTTGGACGAGTCGGCCAGTATAGTTGGGGTAGTGCCGCCCTAGCAGCCCTCTACAGGAGTTTGTGCCTGTGTGCCCTCGGGTCCGTGCAGATGAATGGCCCGATGATTTTGCTTCAAGTGTGGAGCTGGGAGCGTATCCATGTTGGGCGTCCCGTAGTTAGAAAACAATCACCCAGCTGGATCAATCTCCCTGAAGACCCGTACATGCTTCCTCCTCTAGGTGTGTACTGGTCGGGTAACCTAACCTGGACTGCCAACCCGAACAGATGCCTGACCTACTACCGTGATGAGTTGGACAGGTTGGCAGACAACTGCGTTGTATGGATGCCCTACACGGAGGAGCGTCTAGCACGATTACCGCCCAGTGCCCTGTATAGGCGAGACCTTTGGCTGACAAAAGCACCGCTCATTAACTTCAGCACTGTCGAGTTGTATTTTGTTAGCAGAGTACTACGGCAGTTTGGTCTCCAGCAGTTGATACCAGTAGCTGAGCCCTTCAATGCTGATCTCCATAAAATTACCGGAATGGGTCGTACGCCAGGTCACAATTGGGCGGAAAGCTTCTCCACATATGTCGAGAGATGGAACTTACAAAGATTTGATGAAATAATCCGCAACATTCCTCCATTCCAATTAGCAGACCACGCGAACTACATGAATTGGTATCGGAGGATGACAAGGCGGTACATCTCTCCGACAGGACAGACTCCAGCCGGTGTGGTGATGCCTATACGTCGACCGGCGGCAGAACCGGTAGATGTGCACTCCATGCATTTGCCGATGTTTCAACCGAAGGCATCGGCTCTTCGCACGATTGTAAGTTTTTTCGAAATTTATAAGTCTTTTATTTTTTTTGAACTCTAACTACAAAAAACAATATATTATATTTTGTAGATGGCCCAGACTTGGAGTATGGGCAGGAAATGTGCAGCGGTATTGAGTAGTAACGTGGCCGATGCGGTGAAGGACTTCGCACGCGAAATGCTGACATCCTGTCGAGCACAGGCAGATGCGGTGGGGGAGGGGGCGACCTTGGATGCAATCTTAAACACTCCCGCACATCGGACTAATACACGCCAAAGACGATTCAAGAAAGTCGCTAGTAAGCCACCGCGTCGTACCGTTGTTGAAGAAGCAGAGGAGGAGCAAGTAGAGGAGGAGGAGCAAGTAGAGGAGGGCGACCCATTAGAGGGTGTGACACAGTTGACTCCATCTCCCCGAGCGAAGAGGCAAAGGAAACGAAATGTGATTTATACACCGGATCCATGATCAGCGCTGTTTGTAGTTGAATGTTGTATTTTGTTTAGTCAAATATTGTAAATAACTTTTGAATAGTTCTTTGAATGAAATTCGAATTTTAGAATGGGGTGTGTGCGTAGTGTGTTCTTGATTGATTAAGTTTTCTTCTTTTCTTGTTTTGTTGCTATATTCTATCTTGTTTTGTTGCTACATTCTATAGATGGATTGAATGTGATTTTGGTTGGGATTGTAGTGATATTGATGGTGGAGATGATGGTTGAGATGATGGTGGATTGTGGTGTTCTTGATTGATTAAGTCGTGTAATTGTATCACCGAGATGGTGGAGATATTATTGGCTTCAAGCTGTTACTTCATACACAGCAAGACTCGCTTTCTGAGAAAGCGAGTCTGGCTTAAATGACCCCGCTTTCTCAGAAAGCGAGTCTATAACTTGGGAATTTCAGAGCTGTCGAAGCCTCTGGGATTCAAGCAGCATAAACAGTCGCTTTCTGAGAAAGCGGGATAGAAATTACTAGACTCGCTTTCTGAGAAAGCGAGTCTTTGTTCTGTATCTTTTTAATCTAGCAGATCCAAGACTCGCTTTCTGAGAAAGCGAGTGTAGTAATTTCATCAACGGGATTTGAAAAAGCGACTGTTAAACCAGAGAATTTTGATTCTCTGGTTTTCTACAGATCGAAGGCACGCTTTCTCAGAAAGCGCGATGTTTAACACCAGACTCGCTTTCTGAGAAAGCGAGTCAGAAAGCGAGTCTTTGCCTATGTTGATGAAATTTATTTTTAAGGTAATTTAATTCACACAGCAACAAACACAAAAGGACATCAACAATCTCAATAATTGACCTCGGTGATAAAGAGGTATCTTTTTTCACCACATCAACAATCAGATTACAAACAATATTGTAATCAATTTTAAGGTGATCTTGATTGAGCGTTGGATTCGTACAAGTGTGTGGCCCAACTATCTTCTTCACCACAAAATTCGTCCCGCCTTTTGGAACCATCGCTCGTAATCTCCAAGGGCAGCCAACATCACTTACTCCGGGGGGCCAGCATCGACTGCTTACTTATAAACTCCTGTCCAACGTACAATTCGTCTACATTGGACGAACCAGACGACTCTTGTGGAACTAGGTTTACTCTAGCACCTTCAGCCATTTCCTCAGTAACATGACCGTCAACATTGCCGTAGCTATAAGTACCTCTGGCTTCATTAGAACTGCTGTTCGTGGGATTTACATTTGCACCACTGTCAACATCTTCATCATCGTCTACGTCATCAGTGTCACCACTATCAACATCTTCATCGTCTGTTTCTTCATCTTCTTCATCATCTTCTAATAAGCTGTTGTTACAGACTGCATTTTCAAAGAGTTCAAACATGCTGTTATTTGGAACAGAGTCAGGAACCGGGCTAGGTTGGCGTGGCAGCTCAACATTTACAGAATCCGGAATTGGAGCATGGGCGAAGGTGTTTTCTTGTGAGGATATCGGATTTGGTTGTGATGATTGATCGGGGATAGGCCTCGACTCCTGTGTAGGTACTACCCGTATGAAGCTTGCACTGGGGATATCATGTGGCTGGGCATTGACAACTCGGATTTGCTGAATATATAACTCTACTACAGACCAAGCACAATTGGGATCAAATGTCCTAGCAATCAATGACTTCAGCGCATTATCAGTAGGTACGGGCACTGTCATAAAATACTGACCATCTCCTCTTCCTGCTGCGTATCGAGCTAAAATTTTCAAATTCCATTCATTCCTATCCCAATTAGTAACTTCATAGATTTTCCCAACTAATTCTTCAAATGTGATGGTACGGGGCACCCAAACTATTTCCGGATCCAAATGACTATAAGAACAACCAATCTTTGGATCACGAATTATTTCACCACCAAAATATAACCAAATAGGAATCTCCAAATCCATACCTACGTTAATTTATACCAATAATCGAGTTATTATCAACCCATAAAGAAAACCTATTTAAATTAACAAAATAATGGGGAAATAAACAACATACCTTCACAATAAAGTTGCTTCCCTTTTGAAGTATACCCAAATTCCAACAAATTAAACCTCTAACGGAAGATGGGTTTAAGTTGTCCAAAGCAATTTTGTGGGTTATTCAACAAAATATGAGGGTATTTTGACGAATTTGAGATGAGAGATGGGTTAGGGTTTCGCGAACGAAGAGGAAGAGAAAGAATAGAGAGAAGAAGTGAGATCTGTTTTGGGGGCGGGGGTTTAAGTCCCAATCGACACTCGCTTTTTGAAAAAGCGAGTGTGGTATAATTACCCCCGCTTTTTCAAAAAGCGAGTGTTGCTGGGCAAAGAAGTCCAAGACTCGCTTTTGGAAAAAGCGAGTTTAGTACAAAATATCCCGCTTTTTCAAAAAGCGAGTCTTAGGTTTCCAATTTTCTGAAACCCAAGACTCGCTTTTTGAAAAAGCGCGAGGGTTTGTACCAAACACGCTTTCTCAAAAAGCGAGTAGGGCGTTTGTGGAAATAAAAAAAAAAACAGGTCGTTTGTGACAATACTTTTGCAAAAAGGGTCATTTTGGGAAAAAATTCCAGTTTTTCTTCAAAAATATATATATACACAGTTTGCATGGGGTTCTTTGAAAATACTTACTATTTATAAGCGAAATAATCAAATAATTATTTTTGAGGCCCCTAATAATAGCAGTATAAATTTTTCACTCATAAAATACGAGCCTATATTTTAGGAAAATACAAATTTTGGGACCTCTAAAATTGCAAAAAAAATCGGAGGCCTAAGACGGCTGCCTCACCTGCCTCAAAGTAGGAGCCGGCCCTGTCCATACACATCAGAACATACTAACTAGAACATACTAACTGATGATACAGTGAACCACTTTCAGACAATAGAATATGTCGATTATTCTAAAAGCAAAACTTCTATACGTCCATCATTGTAATATACTAACATACTTCACTTCTATACATCCATCATTGTAATATACTGAACATACTTCGTAAGCAAAAATATAAACTCAGAAGTCTCCTCTCTCTCTCTCTCTCTCTCTCTTCTCTTCTCTTCTCTTCTCTTCTCTTCTTAAAACCATGTACGCAGAGCTTAATTAACACACTATAATCTGTCCTCAATGCTCTTACAGTGAAAATAACTGGTAGTGTTGAAGAAATCACAATGTGAGTCTCCACTATTGTCGCATTAGAGAACTTATATATAATGCATTAAGTTCAAACCTAATATTATAAAAACATAGGATTCTCTTCTAACTTATTTATGTGCCCACAAAATTGCGCACTTCGTAGGGGAAGGGACCTATATTATTCTCTCTGGTTGAAGAAAAGTAAGCCTTCACAAACAGATTATCAGTTGCTCTGCGAACATGAAAATGAAGTTGGTATGTGTTTCAAGCTTGAGACGTCAAATAACTCCATGAATCTTTGATCAGAAACCCTAGCTTTTGCAGCAGCGAAGCGCTGGTACTCATCGAATATGGACGACAGGCACCATTTCTGCAGTTTTCTAAGACATCCAACCAAACAACCAGTTCGGTGCTGCATGAATTTCATACTTTTTAGTTAGTATGACATCTATCACACGAAATTTTAAATATACTGTAATTTCTCCCATGGATAAATATGTGGGAGAATATTAAAGAGAAATCTTCTGCGTAGAAAGGAAAAAAAAAACGCAGAAGAATATTTAACTAATTAGGATAATTTAAATTTACACAGGTGTTTGTGCTTCTTTTGTATTTTTGGATAATTTCAAGTAAATCATTAATTCTGGTTGCAAATTTGATAGACAAAATATAATTGGAAAATATTGCAAAGCACATTCTTAGATCGTGCCGACCCCAACTAGCTGGGAAAAAGGCTTTGTTGTTGTTGTTGTTGTTTGTTCGTTCTTTCTTAAATCGTATTATAGATAGGCAAAGAAACGGCAAAGGTGTTTACCTTTCCCCTTTTACAGTGGATAAGTAAAGGGTGATTCCGCACATCTGCATCATTTCAGATAGAAGAAAATCGTGTGTTCAAAAGAATTCTTTCAGTAAATTAAATCATAACAAGTGTGATAAGTATCACAGTACCCAGAACGACTTTGAGAGCCTCACGAATTGTATCTTCGGGAATATTGACAAAAGGTTCCTGCAAGAAATGTTGGTTTTTAGTGAAATGACCAATTTATAACTAGAAGGGAATACACCTGTATAACAGAAAATGAACCAAAAACCGAACCATTCAATATATATTTTCAAAATTAACTGCCAACAGTTTTCTTGTTTCCTTCGGGGATAAATAAATAAAATTTCTTCGCACCAGCCAACATAATTTAATGCTTCCTGATCCAATCAATGATATTACTTCAAACCTAACGTGAATATGAAAGAGACAGAAGATGTGTACGAATATGACGAGGTAAGCTTTCTTTTCTAAGAAAGTCAGTATAAAAAAAAAGACGGGCATCTAATCCTACTAGGGAAGCTAAGGACAAATTATGCTAATGTAACAACTGATAAAAAATGTGGTAACTAGATGGGTTCCCTGCCTTGTCGAAGAATTTTTAATTGGCCCCTTAATCATTAGTTGCAGAAATAAACAATAAAATTATATGCAAGCTTATCATTTCAGAAATGGGATATTGGCATTCTACCAAGCTAAACTTCCTGATAAACAACAAAATCGTTTTAAATTTTGTGTTTTTATATTTCATTTTTTTTAAATACAGAAAAAGAAGATTCGACAAAAGATCTGAAGCCTTCATAATCCACAAAATGGTCTCAATTGAGTACTATGCACAAGAACAGAAGCTTCTTAGTTTGAACCAGGCTGGCAAGGAATGGATTCTACCAAAAATAAAGTTGTCCAGGAGGTATCAACTCTGACCAGCTTGAACTAATAATGGTCACCCATTGCAATTAGAAAAACTTTTGAGGCTTATCCTGATGCCCGGAAACTTCATGTATAATGGAAAGATTGTGGAACTTCTTCAGAGCTAGGAGGGTACAATGGTCCACGTGAAAGAACAAGGTCCGTCAGCTTGGTGTAGAATGAGAAGTCTGGACCCGTTTATAGGGACACTTGGGTTTTGGCTGCTAGTCATTACCAGCTGTCTTGACTCTTGATCAAACATGGCAACTTATCCGGTTGTATTGGATGGAACCATTTTGGCTGATGTGGCTCAAAGTCCAGACGGGAGTTTTACATGTTACCCTCTGCTGCCGTCTCCCAGCAGGCAGCACCTATTGCGTAATGTCGACCCTCCAAATGTTCCACTTCATTTGTCATTCTCTATGATAGGTCCTCTTACAAAAAGTAAGTAGTCCCAACTAACCACACTTTTTTTCCTTAAAAAATTGTGTATTCATGTGAGAGAGTGACAAATAGAGTGACATTTGAAGCGACGTGCTATCATTTCTCATAATGTAATATCAATAATTTACTCTCAAAAACTCTTTGTAAATTCCCCGAAAAAAGTGAAGGTTGATCGACCAAGTCTTTTGTTGTAACTTCAAAAAGCCAGTAGAGATGACTTGCAAAAATTAGAGGTGGTCAGCATAAGTATAATGGGCTTAAGGTGATACAGAACTTTGTTTCCATGAGAAAACAACAGTTCAAACCTGACGACATGAGATGTTAACTTCATCCCTTTATGATTTTAGAACAGTGACTATGTCCGTAATTCATAGTTATTCATCAATTTGACATCAAGTTGACAACTAGGCATACAGCTTGTTAAATAAGTTGTGGAGGCTGTTCTAATCTATAGCTGCAGGAAGGAAAATAAATGATGGTGGTGGGGGTGGTGGTATCAGTTAACATGAGAATTCACATAATTAACTGAATGCAAGCATTTCTTGGGTGGAATATATTAATAAGCAGAAACAAATGGAATAGCAACGTACAAGTATCAGATATTTAGCCCACTCAGGAGTCTTCTTCTGCCCTTAGGTCTAAGATCAACTCAAGTTAGCAATACAACAATGCTCCAATTAAGAATTAAGTTGATTTCTCTCTAGACTTGAAAAAATGCTTTGCATGCCTTCTAGCTGCTTAAAAGGAAAGAAGTTCAGTCCACAAGAACAAGGAAACTAACGGGATTCGGGTGAAAGTTCTTCACAACCAAAGTGTATAACCAAATGCTATATCTTTCTCGCACTAAGCCCCAACTTAGTAACAGCTTTTAAAATTTGCTGTTAAGAACCTATACTAACAAACGTCAGAACTCGCGGGGGGGGGGGGGGGGGAAGAAGAAATGGATATCCATATCAAGCAAATCCTTTGAGAAGAAAATGCCAAGTAAGATAGGAAGTGATCAACAGCTCAATGCAGGCCTTTGACTGCAAAACATTAGAAGTTTGACATCATGGTTATAAGTGTTACGGGAATACTTTTCTTTCGGCGAATAGATTTTATTTGCAACTAAGAGAAAATTTTCTCTCCCACCAGAAGATTATCATGTTATATCAACATTTTTGTGGAAAGGCTCTCGTTTGGCATGACCAGGATTCAGAATCAGACCTCTTGCACGAGCACAAGAGGCCCGGTCACTGCGATAAATTGGTATTTGCCATTATCTCTTCTTCTAATTCAAAGTAACTTTCGGAGGTTTGCTTCAGTTCGCAAGCTCAAACTCCAAGACCATAAAAGGTAGACCTACCTACTGGTTGTCAAGAATTTAGAGAAAAGCCTCACTTAGCTAGGTAACTAACACCAATTATTAAATATTGACTGATGTCAGGTTGATGTCAGCCTGACGTCAGCCTGACAGTTGACATATAAACTGGCATTCATGAGTGAAGTTTAATCAGTTTTAAGGTGCTCCCAGACTACCACATGTATGGAGGAAAGAGCTTGCTACTTAATGTCTTCACAATGGCTGTCCTCTTATTTTGCTTTGCTGTTTTTTTAAACTCTTTTTAATGCAACAAGGAGGGGTTCCTACCCACCGTTTGCAATTAAAATGAAAACACTAAACCTACCTGAAAGGTATGTTCATCAGTAACAGATATCTCAATATCTAATGAACTGCAATTGGTCAAAACAAACCATCAAAGTATATTAGCCTTATTCTCTTATATTCATCTCATACAAATAAACCCCTTGTTCCTGGTACAGATACTAAAGTTAAGGTCTCACTCAACATTATTCATTCAAGAATCTGGCTACAATACACCATCATTCTCTATAAAGAAAAACAGTAGGATCTTCTCTACTTTACCTAGAATTAAAGGGGCGGAATATCACTTAAACCTAGAAAACATACATCATAACTCAAACTACAACATAACTATCAATCAGCCCCACCTCATCCTAAATATGTACACATCAAACTCAAACAAACAAATAGAACCATTTCACCATTAATGTGTCAAAATTGGATAAAAAATTATCTGAACAGAGAGAAACCCAATCTAGAACATAACCATACAAACATTACCTTGCATCCATCAATCCCAAACTGAAACAGCCTAATCCCATTTGCCTTCAAAAACTCCGAATTCGTTTCCGGGTATGGCTCCGGGCAAAGACACCTTCAAAAGCCCAACACCAATTACTCAAACCCCAATCAAATTCCCAAAAATAACACTCCAATCAATACTAATATTTTATTAAAGAAAAACAGAGAAGAAGCAATACTCACAAAATAGAACGCAGTTTCAAGCTATGCAAGAAACTGAAGTTAGCAGTGTCAGGAAACCCGGACCGAAAAATACCATTATCAACCATGGCAAAGTTCAGAGGAGGGACAAACAGCCCTTCCCCCTCTTTACCATAATTACCATAATGGGTCATACCAATCTCCTCCGCTTCATCATCATCTTCTTCCTCCTCTTTGTGAATTCCGTTCACATTCTCAATACCCAGTTTCATCCCCAATCCTCTGTATATTCACTCAATTCCAAATCCAAGAATCACAGCAAGATGAAAAGGGGTTGAAGTGGGTACCTGAGGGAATAAAGTTCAGACATTCTGGGAATATTCGGGAGCTGCATTTGGAAGTATTTTGACGGTGACAAGGGGAGGAGAGAGAGTGGGAAAAAAGGGATGGTAAAGAGACCTTAGAGACGGGTCTCTTACTCTATCTCTCTCTCTCTATTTTAACACCTTGGGGTTGGCATTGAGACAAACACCTTGTGTGCGTGCACTTTACAAATTTGTTTACTTGGATGACAGTTGTTTGGAATAAATCTCTACTATTTTAATGGAAGAGTTAGGGTTGTAAACAAACAAACCCTAATTTTGTAACTGAGTAAATCTGTGCAATATACGGACAAACTAAATTCACCAAACATATCCGTGTGATGCACGTGCAACCCCTAAAAAAGGAATATTTTAGCAAATGCCCCCATTTAAAATGTAAAAATTAATATATACCCCCACTATTTTTAAAAACTAAGAAAGAAGGCCTTTCACTATGTCAGTTTTTTTACTTTATTTTTTTTTTATATTGAACATGCATCACATATGTAAATTAATATCAATCTATCTATCTATAATATAATATATTTACTTTCTATTTATTGGAAGAGTTTGCTACAAATAAACACTTTTAAATATTTTTTTGTCACAAAAGAAACATCGCTTATGTCACCAAACAAACAGGTGCATTGCACGTGCAATTCCAAATCTATTTTCAACACGTACATCGCACGTACACATCAATATTTTTCTTTCTATATTTTTAAAAATACGTGTATCACACGTTAATTCTAACTCTTTATCAAACATGCATCTTACGTGAAAAATACTAGTCTAAAGAAAGAGGAAGATGGTATTGTTTGTTGAGTCAAACACCATGAGATGAATGGGAAACAAGTTTATTGGTTTTGGGCTTTTGCTTTTTCTTCAAGGTGAGGGTCAAGATTGGTGGTTTTCTAGAAAGCAAGCTTGATGTGGGCAGCACCAGTGATATCTAGTTGTAAAAGAAAATAACAAATATTACTGATCTGCTCACAATTGAGTCTAATTCGCTTTAGATGATACATGCATGACTCGGTTAATAATAAGTTGGTACCAGCTGATGAACAACTTGATAATTTGAAATGAACTTGAACTCAAGTATTTAGGTCAGACAGATTTATGTTTTTTGATGATACGGATAGTGTCAATAGACTCCAGCCATGCCAGACAGATTTATGTTAAATATACTAATAACTTGCACGTGCAACACACGTTTTAATCAATTTTTTTATTTGAGACATTCCTTTACTCATTCATACTCTTTACAAATTAATCCTAGTGGTACAAACTTTTATTTTATATAAGTGATACTTTTGTAAATAATTATCTATATAATAAAATACAAAGAAAGCTATCAAGTGGCTCTCCTTCAATTCCCTCAAAAATCAAAGGTCCATATCTAACCTCACAAAACATATTTTCCCTCCAAAAATTTTCCCCCAAAACTCAAATTCAAATCCCCCACTCAAAAAAACTCATATATTCATTTAATTTTTTTCTCTCTCTCTTTCCCTCCCTAGTCTATTTAAAAATTTAAGAAAATAAAAATTTTAAAATTTTTTACAAATTTAAAAATTTAAAAACCAAAAAGAATTAAAAAAATTAAAAACTTCGAAAATGATTCAAAAAATTCAAAAAAATTATATAATATGTTTTTTGCCGGACCTCCAAAAATTTCTCATATAATATGTTTGTTACTTCAATTAATTTGCTGGACCTCCAAAACTATTTTATATGATCAAACAAAGTGCACCGTTCCGACGACGTGCCGTAGGCACGTGTCAACGGGCAAACCTAGTATTGTAAATAAATTTGAACTTTGAGGGTATTATGGTAACTAACAACAGTTGAGTAAATGAATGGTTAATATAACTTCCACTTAAAAATAAATAGTTGAGATTAGATGATTGAATGTCTACAAATGACAACCCCAACTCTCTCATTATAATATTAGAGATGTATGTATGAATGATCACTCAAGCGATTATATGTATATGATGAAGAAATGTTAATTATTTGTTTATTCTGTTATGGTCAGTGACGATAATAACAGTAGTTGCTGAATTAGCATTATGCGATACCAAATTTTCATTGTCGAGAGGACGCCTTATTTAGTTTCCATATCCTGACAGGATCTGAATTGTCAATGGTACCATTCTCTTCACTAACAAAAGGCCTATAGGGGTTGTATACTTGATTCTATAGGAGTTTGCAGATCCTGAGGGGATCAAACAGCTCAGAATGAGATGAATTTCTTACCCACATCATAGGCACCCCACTCTTGGAGGGTTGTATGTACCAGTCGTCGAGGAGTAATCTAATCTTGTGAGAAGATCAGTAGACAATGTGCATAAAGATAGAGCGCAAGATTCCCGCAAGGAGCAACATAAGGTTGAGACCGAGCTCGGCGACACCGAGCTCCGACCCCGAGCGTCGAGCAGATCGAAACAACCGATAGCTAGCTCGAGGTGTATGCCGAGCATTGAGCGTGGTGTGCTTTGCGAGAAAGCTTGTTGCTAGCTTGAGGTTCGTACAGAGCATCGAGCGTTGTGTGCTTTGTGAGAAAGCTTGCTGCTAGCTCGAGGTTCGTGCCGAGCATCGAGTGTGGTATGCTTTGCGAGAAAGGTTGCTGCTAGCTCAAGTTGTATGTCGAGCATCGAGCATCGTGTGCTCTTGGGGAGAGCTTGCTGCTAGCTCGAGGTGCATGCCGAGCGTCGAGCGTTGTGTGCTTTGTGAGAAAGGTTGCTGCTAGCTCGAGGTTCATGCTGAGCATCGAGCGTGGTGTGCTTTGCGAGAAAGGTTGCTGCTAGCTCAAGTTGCATGTCGAGCATCGAGCGTCATGTGCTCTGGGAGAAAGCTTGTTTCTAGCTCGAAGTGCATGCCGAGCATCGAGCGTTGTGTGCTTTGTGAGAAAACTTGCTACTAGTTCGAGTTGCATGCCGAGTGTCGAGCATCATGTGCTTTGCCAAAAAGCTTGCTGCTAGCTTGAGGTGCATGCCGAGCATCGAGCATGGTGTTCTTTGGGAGAAAGCTTGTTGCTAGCTTGAGGTTCATGTCGAGCATCGAACGTTGTGTGCTTTGTGAAAAAAACTTGCTGCTAGCTCGAGTTGCATGCCGAGCGTCGAGCGTCGTGTGCTCTGAAAGAAAGCTTGCTGCTAGCTAGAGGTGCATGCTGAGCATCAAGCGTTGTATGCTTTATGAGAAAACTTGCTGCTAGCTCGAGTTGCATGCCGAGCGTTGAGCGTCGTGTGCTTTCCCAGAAAGCTTGTTGCTAGCTCGAGGTTCATGCCGAGCGTTGAGCGTTGTGTGCTTTGCGAGAAAGCTTGCTGCTTGCTCGAGGTGCATGCCAAGCATCGAGCGTTGTGTGCTTTGCGAGAAAGCTTGCTGCTCGAGGTTCATGCCAAGCATCGAGCATTGTGTGCTTTGTGAAAAAGCTTGCTGCTAGCTCGAGGTTATATGCCGAGCATCGAGCATCGTGTGCTATGGGAGAAAGCTTGCTACTAGCTTGAGGTGCATGCCGAGCGTCGAGCATTGCGTGCTTTGCGAGAAAGCTTGCTTCTTGCTTGAGTTGCATGCCGAGCATCGAGCGTCGTGTGCTTTGCCAGAAGCTTGCTGGTAGTTCGAGGTGTTTGCCGAGCGTCGAGCACGTTGTGCTTTGCGAGAAAGCTTGCTGCTAGCTCAAGGTTCATGCTGAGCATCGAGCATTGTGTGCTTTATGAAAAAGCTTGCTGCTAGCTCGAGTTGCATGCCGAGTGTCGAGCGTCGTATGCTCTGGGAGAAAGCTTGTTGTTAGCTCAAGGTGCATGTCGAGCTGTAATCCCTGTTTCCGATTATAATGATTTCCATTTCTTTTCTTTCCTCCATGTATTCTTGTATTTCAATTTCCATGTAAATTCTTTTCGATGCATTTAAATCCTTTTGAATCTCCTATTGAAACCAAAATTTACATTCCAAACTAGAATCTTGTCTCTCTTCTTTTATTTATCTATTTTGAAGCTTAAGTTAATCCATACTATCATTTATTAATTATTTTGAATTCATTTGAAGCCCAAAGTGTAGCCCATCACTTGTTGGATTTTAGCCCAAGCCCAATCCCATCTCCTATTGGACTCTAACCCTAAATCCAAACCCATAAACCCATATATACTCACCCGTATACAATTTCCCCACTCTGCACAATCCCCCGTATCTCCACATCCCCCACTATCTCCAGCTACCCCATTATAACAATTATTTTATTATTCTTTTAAACAAACCAACCCCACTCTTCTCCCCGTTCTCTTCCTGTCCCCCTCCTCTCTGTTTTTTTCCCCACCGAAAACTGAACCCAAACGAACACAGAGCCAGTCCCGTCGCCTTGTTCCCCCGTCGCCCTGCCGCGATGCTGCTCCAGCCCCGCGAGCCCCTGCATCCTCCATCCTCATCACAGTCCTCGTCTCCCCCGTCTGCCACCACCCGTGGCCATTCATCCCTCACCCTATCTCCAACTCCGATCGCGCCCCCATCGCAACGACCGCCATCACCTTCCGTCACCTCCACCACTGCTCCTTCCGAGCGCCCCTTCAATTGCCGCCATCAGCAGAATCCTGCTCGTCACTACCTTGCCTCCTCCACAGTCGAACCCATCTTCATCCTCCTCCTCGTTGACGCCTTGGCTTCCCCCGCTCGTCATCGCCATCGCTGCCAGGGCTCGAACTCACCATCTTCTCCACCCTCACCAAGCCCCCCCCCATTACATCACCGTCGCAATCCAAGCCCTGCACAGTCGTCATCGCCTTCCTCTGTTTTTGAAGTGAAACAGAGCTTCTCTTTTGTCGCTGTCTCTCGTGGTTGCATCGCTTCCCGGCCAGCTGCCACTGTCCTCGCCTCGTCGTAGTGTCGCTGTCGCTCATCGCCGTCGCTCTCGCCGCCAGCATCCACAGCCGTCGCTGATCTCTCCCACACGCTCTTTCTTTCTCTCTGTCGCTTCGGAGAAGGAGAAGAGTGATTGGGTGGATTTGCTGTTTCCTGTTTTGTGGGTTGGGGATCCGTTCAAGCTGTTTAGTGTTTGGCCGAAGGGTAATTGGTTGAATTGGTGTTCTGTGTTTGGTGTTGCCGATCCAAAGTTGTCGTTTGGTGTTCTGTCCGATCCGGTGTGGGATCTTCTTGAGTTGTTGATTGCCGATTTTTGTTGTTGTTGGATTCTCACACGTATTACGCACGTGCTCATGGGATCGCTCCCCGGGATTCTGATCCCGTTATTCCTTGTTACTTATATTGAACCATCTACAAAAGGCAAGTCCACTTGAACTCATTTAATTTTTCTAGTTCAAGCTTATTGACCTCCCGCAAGTAGTTCCCTTCAATTATCTTAAATTTTCCTTGTGTACTGTCCGTTGGAAGTATCGAGGGTTTACACGAGCTAACTCGACGTACTCTTGACATCATATTATTATCCATTGACTCAAACCCAAGCCTAAATACACACATGACATGAATAAAATGACTAAAACTTGCATATGAGGAAATACATTGTGATCAAATACATGTGGATTAATTGAAATCTTGTGACTTGAATCATGACATGATAAATTGACTTGTACACTGAAAAAATCCATTCTACTTGTTGTACATTAGTGTTGATACATTTCATGATACAATAGCATATTAATTACCCACTTTGATGAACATAGATGTGATGACATGTTATAATTCCTACTGTATTGTCTGTCTTGTACTGAGGTTTCGACCTAATTATAATAGGAATCAGTTAAAATGATATAAAAGAGAATTGTAGCCCTAAGTGTCTAGTTGCTGATAACATCCTGGAACTTCGAATTTCGAATTGTAGTCTATGAGTTATCACTATTTTGGTGTAACTGTGTCGGCTGTTTCAGATTCACTACTTTATGTTTATTATTGTGTAAGGCATCATGTTGCTGCATTCTATCATTCCCTTGACATTCTTATACGCACTTGCATGGACATGAATGACTTAATAATAGAATACTAAACAAGCCGAGGTTTATAAGGGTTGACCTAGTAGTGGATAGTCTCAGAAAATGTACTCGGTAGGGCCCTCTTGTTACATGGAAACTTGACATGGAAGGTGGAGAATTATTTGTGAAGACGTGAACTTGTTATCGTGATACACCGAGTACACGCTCTGTAGATCCCACCACGAAGTCTTAAACGAACACTATTTTGCGTGCACCGAACCTGTGGTATGGGACGCAGTAGTACGTGCACTAGATAGGAGAAACAACATGCTAATAGACCTAGTTGACACATATATACGTGATTATGACCATTGTTTATTAATACCGTTATTGCTTTTGTAATTTGATCTTGATTCATATTCCTTCATGTACCTTATCCCTTACCCTCTGCTTTTCACTACTTGCTGTCCGTACTTGCTCTAAGGACAAATTATTCTTTCTTTTTAGATGAACAAGTACAGGTGTACAAGGAGAATTTCCAGAAGGCATTGGTGAGCAGTTCTTCTAAGATTGGAGCAGGAGCCTCTCGAGCTATTTGGTAAGTTCTTATATTTCGGATTTGGTTATTGAATTTCATTCTCGTTTATGTGATTATGTTTTCTGCGTGATTTGATTCATTTTTTTATATTGTTGAGTTAAGACTGGTACAGCTTATGGATGATATGAGTTGGCGTACTTATATCATTCGCTGGGCCTCAGTTACGTGCCTGTGTTCCCGTATTCTGAGAAGTGGGGCGTGACACGAGCGTCGAGCATTGTGTGCTTTGTGATAAAGCTTGTTGTTAGCTTGAGTTGCATGCCGAGCGTCAAGCATCGTGTGCTTTGCCAGAAAGCTTGCTACTAGCACGAGGTTAATGCCGAACGTCGAGCATTGTGTGCTTTGCGAGAAAGTTTACTGCTTGCTTGAGGTGCATGCCGAGCTCGAGCATGGTGTGCTTTGCGAGAAAGCTTGCTACTAGCTCCGAGGGTCGAGCATTATGTGCTTTGCGAGAAAGCTTACTGAGCAAGCTTTCTCACAAAGCACATAATGCTCGATGCTCAGAGCTAGCAGCAAGCTTTCTCGTAAAGAACACCATGCTCGACGCTCGGCAGGCACCTCGAGCTAGCTGCAAGCTTTGTGGCAAAGTATACGACGCTCGATGCTCGATGCTCGGCATGCAACTCGAGCTAGCAGCAAGCTTTCTCCCAGAGCACATGATGCTCGACGCTCGACGTACAACTCGAGCTAGCAGCAAGCTTGTTCACAATGCACACAACACTGGACACTCGGCATGAACCTCGAGCTAGCAGCAAGCTTTCTCACAAAGCATACAACGTTCGACGTTCAGCATGAACCTCGAGCTAGCAGCAAGCTTTCTCGCAAAGCACACCATGCTCGACGCTCGGATGCACCTCAAGCAAGCAACAAGCTTTCTCGCAAAACACACAACATTCGACGCTCGACATGAACCTCGAGCTAGCAGCAAGTTTTCTGGCAAAGCAACGACGCTCGGCATGCAACTCGAGCTAGCAGCAAGCTATCTCACAAAGCACACAACGCTCGATGCTCGACATGCACCTCAAGCTAGCAACAAGCTTTCTCTCAGAGCACACGGCGCTCGATGCTGCATGCAACTTGAGCTAGTAGTAAGCTTTTTTACAAAGCACACAACACTCGACGCTCGGCATGAATCTTGAGCTAGCAGCAAGCTTTCTCGAAAAGCTAAACCTTGTACTTGGCAACTATCCGGTTGAGTACGACACGGAAATGCAGCTCTCGATGAGATTTGTACGTTTAGTTATGACGTCTTCTTGCTATGTTCTTGGCGCTCCAGATCACTTCAAGTTTGGAGGTGGATTTGGCTAGGGTTTGGAAAGCGGCGTCATGGGTGGATTTGGGGGGTGTCGAGCAGCGTCGAGGGAAAACAACGAGCATCGGGGGTAGGAGAGGGGGTTGTGAAAGTGCGGAGAGAGTGAGAGGAGGTTAGGTTGCGATTTGGGGGAGTATTGGAGATTGGGATTTGGCTAGGGTTTTCAAAAGTAGGGGTGGATTTGACTAGATGAGAATAAAGAAATGAAGATAAGAGAAGAAAGACATTATGCGATGACCAAATTGCCCCTCACACTTGGGCAAATCTGGAACAATATGCTAAAACGGCATGAAGAAACTGTATCTGAGGTAAAGGAAAAAGTTAATTTATGTTTTTATAAGTTTTATGTTTTTCGTATGCTTCCAGGAGAGACCATAGATCAGATGCCAGTCCGCTTTGATATTATCGCACATAAACTTGAGAGCTTAGGAAAGGGGTTAGACGATGACCGAATTGTTGGAAAACTCACAAGCTGTCTCACACCTGAATGGAATATCAAGTTTGCTTCAATGAGGGAGATGCTTGAAGAGAAAGGTTTTGACTACTACACATTTCAAGGGAAATTAAAGACATATGAAATGGAAATGGGTGAAACCAAGAGGTACCAGCAGAATATTCGTATTATACCCAAAAATGAGGAGAAGACCATTGCCTTGAAAGCAGAAACTCCACGACCATCAAAATCAGAGTCAGATCATGAAGAATCGGGTGATGATATCGCACTGCTGACTAAACAATTATGTAAGTATCTCAAACGCAAAAAGTATGGCAGGTCTCAAGGAGGAAGATAAAAAGACAAAGAGGACACGTGTTACAAATGCAAGAAGCTAGAACATATCCGCGCTAACTGTCCCCTCTCACAAGATAGGAACAAAGATTATCATCACTCCAACTCAGGAATCAAAAGAAGGCATTATAGGCAACCTGGCTAGATTCAGACTCTAGCGATGAAGAGCAAGATCACAACGACTTTGGATTCATGGCTCTTCGGGACGGTGAGGTGCAATCATCACTCCAAGAAGATGTAATCAAAGAACCCAAATATGATGATCTAGTTGACATGTGTAATGGTTTAAGAGATTATGCAAAGAAATTAAGTCGTGAGTTGAGACAATATAAGCAAATATCTAATGAATCACATGACTCTTATATTGCTAAAAACCAAAAGTTGAAAAATAAAAATTCCTTGATTGAAAATTTTGAGTCATTTAAGAAGGATCATGATGTGTTGATAGAAGAAAATGAATATTTTTTGAAACAACAGATTCAAAAATCTCTGGCAATAAATAATGAAAACCTAAGGAAAATTCATGTGAAATCTACTTATATTGCTACACTCACCGACGATCTAAATGAATGCAAAAAGAAATTTGATGAGGTAGTGGAAGGTTGTAAGGAAGCACTTGAACATAATCGGATATTTGATGCTACCCTAGACACTCTTCGTTGGAATACCAAAGACGGTGAAAAATCTAGAAAAAAACTTTGTAATAGAATAATTGAGCTCGAAAAAATGGTTGAAAATATGAAAGGCACAACTATCTTATAACAAAGAATTCAATGTCATATCATGATGATCGAGAATTGGGTTACAATGAGCCTGTACAATGTCAAAATTTCAAGAAATCTTGCTATACACATATGCATAACCACCAAAATAGTTACAAACCAACACATAACTATGAACCTGTGCATGATCCAAGGCATAATCGCATTGCATGTCACTATTGTTGTAAATTATGACATATATCTTATAACTGTTTATTAAAAATGAAAACTAATTTTGTTTGGGTGAAAAAAATATAAGTGCAGGTTCAGTACCAACTTGGGCACTGATATGGCTAAAAATGGAATTAAATCGGGACCGTTCAAATCGGACACGAATCTTAAAGCTCAGGGGTAAACAGTAATTTCACCTACAAACGGGTCTGAAATGGAAACTGGGTCTTTCTTCAATGCCCAATAACCCATGAACAGATCTGTCTTACTGGGTACGGGTCCCAACTCGTTACAAACCAGATCAAAAGGATAAAAAAGAATTCAGATTCATAATTACCCCTAAGAGGAGGTTTTAACCACTTCTATCCATCCACACCGAGAGGTAAAGATTTGTTCTTATCTCAAAACGGATCCCTAAGGTGACTATAAAAACCCCTCTCCCCCCACCATAAGAAGGTAATCAATCTTTTTTCAGTTAAAGCTCTTTCATAATCTTCCTGATTACTGACAAGAGCGTCGGAGGGTGTGTCGCCGGGATCCATCCCGGTGTATCGCACTTTTTGCAGGTTCGCGGCAGCAGCAAGAAACAAGTCAACAATTTGGTGAAAGTCAACAGGTCAACAGGTTTGCCTTGTTCATTTTCTCAAGAATCCACAAATTCTATCTATTGCCCCCACACCAGATTCAGCGGTAACAGATTGGCACCGTCTGTGGGAAACTGAAAAAGCCACCCTATCTAACTTCATCAGTGAGATTAGTTTGAAGCCATGCATCCAAAAGAGAAGGGGAAGGCAGCGGTCTCCAACCGAAGAACCACTTCTCTTCCTCCTTCCCCTCCTCCAGCTCAAGGTGCTCTTCCTCAACAGGCCCCTCCAGGGTCTCGGGGGGCTGCCCAAGGGGGCTCTCATAGGAGTCGCCCAGAGCAACATCCTCTTTAGGACCATGTCGCGGTCCACAATCCGCCAGTTAACTCTATGGCTTCTCAAAGCCCTCCCGAGCGGGATCTCCGTCAAATGATTGCCAACTGCCAAAAGGGGGTTGACCTCCGAACTCGCTTGAATGGATGGCGAGCCCTTGGGGGAGTCCATCAACATGAGCACCCAGTGGTCTTAAGAGTCCGGACCCCCCACCGACCGAAGACCAGAAGATCCCCTCCCCCGAGGAGGCGAAGAGAGTTCCCTCAGCGTCATCGGCAGAGAACTCATTCTCCAATAAGCCGAGCCACACATAGGGACCGCCAAGCTGGAGAGGCACCAGTCACAAGGGCGGAGCTCCAAGATTTTCAAGAGGCTATTCTGCGGGCCCTCAACACCCCTCCCAACCACGAGCAACGGGTACCTAAGTCCTGAACCTGCCCCAAGCCATCACCACCGCACTCCTAGTCCCCTCTCGCATGGGAAAGATTCTAGGGGATCGACAGGATATGACCAAAGGGAAGACTCGGTCTACCGCCATCTCCACGAGATGGAGATGCGCCTTGGCCGACTTGACAGAGAAGAGGAACAACGGGCAAGGAATTTCCGCCCGAGCAGGCCCCTGTTCTCCCGAGGCATCATGGAAGCCCCGGTCCCGCAGAACTTTAAGCCCTCTAACTTTGAGTCATACAATGGGGTGTCGGATCCCACCGACCACATCGAGAGTTTTAAAACTCTTATGATGATCCACCAGGCTTCGGATGCGCTCCTTTGCAAGACCTTCCCTGCCACGCTGAAGGGTCTTGCAAGAGAATGGTACTCTTGACTCGCCCCGACCTCCATCTTCTCATTCGATCAGTTTGAGGGCCTTTTCCTCACGCATTTTGTGAGCAGTCACCGCACCGAGAAGTCGAGCGAATCCCTACTGTTCCTCAGTCAAAAGAAGGGAGAACTATGTCAAGCGCTTTACTGCAGAAGCCAGGTCCGTCACTTCCTTGGAACCATCGGTCGCCACTGTTGCCTTCCGGTCCAACGTCCTCAATGCTGACCTCAGAGCGTCCATCGCCAAGAAAACCCCTCGGGACTTCTCCGAGCTCCTACTCCGGAGTGAGAAGTACATTCGAGTGGAAGAGGCTCTTAACCCCCCCCCCTCTCGAGGAATCATCTTCCGGGAACAAACGTAAGAATACGAGCAAAGAAGGGTCCCAGAAACTCCAGAGGGACGATAATGGCCAACGCCGCTCAACTCCTCATTTTGAGAAGTTCACCCCTCTCAATCCTAGTATATCAACGGTTCTTATGGAGGTGGACAAAGAAGGGCTACTCCGTGCTCCTCTTAGAATGAATACCCCTGGCAAGAAAAGAAATATGGATAAATGGTGCCACTTTCATAGGGACCACGACCACGATACGGATGATTGTCGGGCTCTCAAAGAGGAGATGAAGAGCTCATACAGCGGGGACACCTGGACAAGTTCGTTCGAAGAGACGGGGCCGACCTTCCACCCCGAGGAACCTATAAGCGAAGAGAGAGGTCCGCCGAGTTCCAAGATTCAGAACCTGGGGCCGTCTTCCACCTCATCCAAGGAGGTCCTATGAGGGGAGAACCCAACTCCTCCCAAGAGGCCTTCACCCTACCGTAAAAGTAGGATCTCGATTTTCAATAAGGCCGATGCTTGTAACATGGCCAAGAAGCATGTAATAATGGCTCGCCCTATTGAAGCGGCCAATTAGTTTATCTCAATAAAACTTAGCATTTTTTCATTGAAAATTATTGCTCTTGCTTCATCTCTATCTCTCCGAGTCACATCTACGACTCGTTAAATGGTGAGTTCAGAGTCCAGCTTCTCCTACATAGTTGCTCCCGCAACTTACTAAGCTCAAAAAACGAGTTTGGAGTCCAACACTTGGTTCAACGTTGCTTTAGCCACTTGCAAACAAGCAAGGGTGGGGCAGCTCACCATTTGGAATTGCTCCTACAACTCGTTAACCCCCTCTAACAACAAGTTAAGAGTCCAAAGCTTGGCTTGATTCCTCTTCAACTACTCGCTTACAAGCGAGTAAGAAGTGGTTCGCCATTCGGAATTGCTCCCACAACTGTTGAATCTCTTTAAACGATAAGTTTGGAGTCCAAAACTTGGCTCGATTCCTTTTCAACTACTCACTTACAAGCGAGTAAGAAGTGGTTCGCCATTCGGAATTGCTCCCACAACTCTTGAGTCTCACTTAAACAACAAGTTCGGAGCACTGCTCTCTCCTAGAGTTGCTCCTCAAACTTGTCTCCCAAATGGCTCTCTCCTAGAGCCGAGCTCTTCACTCCGCTCGCCTCCAAAGCGGATCTCTTCTAAGCGAGTTTGGAGCTAAAACTCTCCTCTAGAGTTGCTTTTCAAACTTGTCTCCCAAACGGCTCTCCCCTAGAGCCAAGCTCTTCCCTCCGCTCTCTCCCAGAGCGGACCTCTTCACAACGAGTTCGGAGCACTACTCTCCTTTAGAGTTGCTCCTCAAACTTGTCTCCCAAATAGCTCTCTCCTGGAGCCAAGCTCTTCACTCCGCTCGCCTCCGAAGCAGACCTCTTCTAAGCGAGTTCGGAGCTAAAACTCTCCCCTAGAGTTGCTCCTCAAACTTGTCTCCCAAACGGCTCTCTCCTAGAGCCAAGCTCTTCCCTCCGCTCTTTCCCAGAGCGGACTTCTTCACAACGAGTTCAGAGCACTACTCTCCCCTAGAGTTGCTCCTCAAACTTGTCTCCTAAATGGCTCTCTCCTAGAGCCAAGCTCTTCGCTCTGCTCGCCTCCAAAGCGGACCTCCTCTCAACGAGTTCGGACCACGACTCTCCCCTAGAGTTGCTCCTCAAACTTGTCTTCCCAACGGCTCTCTCCTAGAGCCAAGCTCTTCGCTCCGCTCGCTCCCAAAGCGGACCTCTCCACAATGAGTTCGGAGCTAAAACTCTCCCCTAGAATTGCTCCTCAAACTTGTCCTCCAAGAACGGACTTCCCCTAAAGCCATGCAAAGCTCTTCTCAACTTCACAAAGACGAAGATGTTGCGGGACTATCTTGACCTTGAAGAAGGAGGATTCTCCAACTTATCTCTAAAGAGAACTTGTAGATCTTCGAGATAGATTCGAAACAAGGGGTCATATGCCCCGATCCGACCTACGTAGTAATGGGAACATCGGTTACAACACAAATGCGAGAAGAACTCTCTTGGACTTTGGCAACATGCACCGAACGTTCTGGCCACCGACGCTCAAACGTGAGAAAAACATCTCACTTGGACTTCGGCACACCTCGCCGAGCGTTCTTGCCACAGACGCTCAAACGTGAGAAAAATATCTCACTTGGACTTCGGCACACCTCGCCGAGCGTTCTTTCCACCGACGCTCAAATGTGAGAAAAACATCTCAACGTGGACTTCGACACACCTTGCGGAGCGTTCTTTCCACCGAGGCTCAAATTGGAGGAAAAATATGTCTAAAGAGCCGCACTCAAATCAAGATCAACTGTGGTGATTAGAGCAAAAAGAGAAAGTCAACGGTCACCGTTGACCGAGTCAACGGTCAACCGTTGACCGCCACGTGTCAAGCCGCTGAAGTCTCTCCTAGTTCGGAAATGGAGCTGAGAGTTCTTGCCACTGGATCTCAAATGAGAGAAAAATTTTGCCTCGAAATTTGTGCTCAAACATGATCTGCGGCTCAGATACAAGCAATTCAAAAAAAATTCAGAAAAATCTGGAAAAATCACAAAAAATCCAGAAAATTCTGAGAATAATTTTGGGTATTTAACAAGCTCAGAATAACACCGTTACACCCCGAGCTAGATCCAACTCCCCCGAGAACTCCGATAAAATCTCGTACGCCATTATAACAACAAACTACTCCTCAAAGGTTGTCAAACTCAGTCTTCAGGAGTGGGGAGCTCGTGATATGGCTAAAAATGGGATTAAATCGGGACCGTTTAAATCGGACATGAATCTTAAAGCTCAGGGGTAAAACGGTAATTTCACCTACAAACGGGTTTGAAATGGGAACTGGGTCTTTCTTCAAAGCCCAATAACCCATGAACGGATCTGTCTTACTGCGTACGGGTCCCAACCCGTTACAAACCTGTTCAGAAGGATAAAAAGAATTCAGATTTATAATTATCCCTAAGAGGAGGTTTTAACCACTTTTATCCATTCACACCGGGAAGTAGAGATTTGTTCTTATCTCGAAACGGATCCCTAAGGCGACTATAAAAACCCCTCTCCCTCCACCATAAGAAGGTAATCAATCTTTTTCAGTTAAAACACTTTCATAATCTTCCTGATTACTGATAAGAGCGTCAAAGGGTGCGTCGCCGTGATCCATCTCGGTGTATCGCATTTTTTGCAGGTTCGCGGCAGCAGCAAGAAACAAGTCAACCATTTGGTGAAAGTCAACAGGTCAACAGATTTGCCTTGTTCGTTTTCTCAAGAATCTACAAATTATATCTATTGCCCCCACACCAGATTCAGCGGCAACAGGCACCCAATATTACATCTACTAATCTTAATGTAGGGGCATCAACGTATCAAATCTAAAGATCAGTGGTACCTTGATAGTGGATGCTTAAATCATATGACAGGTGACGATAAATTCTTTGCCTCACTATCGAGGAAAACAGAGAAGAACATCATCTTTGGAGATAACAACACTGGTCAAACCATCAGTAAAGGTAAAATAAACTTTGGTTCATCATGCTCCATTGATGATATACTTTTGATAAAAGGATTGAAACATAATTTACTTAGTGTCAGTCAGTTATGTGATAAAGGTTATAAAGTTACTTTTGACAAAAATGCATGCACTGTATTAGATAATAGTCAATCATGTTCTTCGTAACAGATGCAATAATGTGTATGTCATCAATTCTAATGAATTAGCACAGAAAAATATAAGATGTTTTGTTTCTAGAAACAAAGATGGTTGGTTATGACATCAGCGACTTGGACACACAGCTATGGATAATCTCAACAAACTTGTGAACAAGTAACTTGTACGTGGAATTTCTAAAATCAAGTTTGAGAAAGATAAGCTATGTGAATGTCAGTTCGGTAAGCAAACTAAAAGTTCTTGCAAGCCCAAAAAAATGGTATCAACTTCTAGACCTCTTGAACTTTTTCACATGGATCTTTTTGGACCATTCGGAACACGTAATAATGGAGGTGCACGGTATGCCTTCATAATTGTAGATGACTACAACAGATTCACTTGGGTTGCTTTTTTATCACAAAAGGATGATACTTCATATGTTTTTCAAAAATTCTGGCGTAGAGTAGAAAATGAGAAAAGCCTTACCATTGTTATTATTCGTATTGATCATGGTGGGGAATTTCAAAAAGAACTATTTACATCGTTTTGTGATGAAAAATGAATAAAATATGAGTTCTTTTGTCCTCGCACTCCCCAATAAAATGGAGTTCTTGAAAGGAAAAAATTGATCTCTTCAAAAAATGGCCCGCACCATGCTTAGTGAAAATGATTTACCAAAGTCCTTTTGGACAGAAGTTGTCAATACAGCATGCTACACCATTAACCAAATAATCATTATGAATTATCTTGAGAAAATGCCTTTTGAACTATATTATGGAAAAATTCCAAACTTAAGTTATTTTCGTGTATTTGGATGCAAAGTGTTTATTTTAAATACCTTAGAGAACTTGAAAAAATTTGATCGTAAAAATGATGAAGGCGTATTCTTAGGATATTCTCTAGGTAGCAAAGCATATCGTGTATTTAATATAAAAAAATGCACAATTCAAGAATCTATTGATGTTACATTTGACGAAACTAATACTCTCACAAAAGAGATATTACAAGTTGTTGATGATGATGAGACAGGTATTTGCGTTGAAAAGAAACAGGTACATACTAAAAAGATGTCGAATGCAGACTCTCAAAACAACTCCTCTCATCAAGATGAAAACTCATCCATCAATCAAAGCAGTAACAAACCCTTGAAGGACGAGATGCACTCACAACAAATTGATGTCATGGAAGATAATCACATTCCTCCAACAACACAAACTAAACCTCCCACCAGCGAAAAGCGTCCTGCTTGGAAAATCATGTCTAGTCATTCATCATATCTTATACGGAGTGATATGTCCAAGAGGGTAACTACTCGAACTCAAGCTAAAAGTTTCATGTGCTTTTCCACATTCGTGTCCATACTTGAACCTAAAAATATTAAGGAGACTTTGCAAGACAATGACTGGATCATTGCCATGCAAAAAGAACTTAATCAATTCAAAATGAATCAAGTATGGAGACTTGTACCTAGACCGCACACTAGAATCATCCTTGGAACAAAATGGGTGTTTAGGAACAAGCTTGACGAATTCGGTAATATTGTTAGAAATAAGGCACGTCTTGTTGCCCAATGGTATAACCAACAAGAAGGAGTTGATTTTGATGAAACTTTTGCACCTGTTTCACAGCTTGAAGTCGCTCGTATTTTACCTGTTTTTGCATCCTACATGGATTTTACTTTTTTTTCAAATGGATGTCAAAAGCACTTTTTTAAATGGCTTTATTTTTGAAGAAGTTTAGGTTGAACAACCACCTGGGTTCACTGACCCAACACAGTGAAACCATGTATTCCGTCGTGATAATTTGGTTTGAAGCAAGCACCTCATGCTTGGTATGAACGACTAAGATCGTTTCTTATTCACAGAGGTTTTTCTAAAGGAAAAGTAGAGACCAAACTTTTTATCAAACATGTTTCTAAAGATATTTTAATTGTTCAGATTTATGTTGATAATATTATATTTGGGTCTTCAAATGAAAATCTTTGCAAGGATTTTCTAAGCAAATGCAGGATAAATTTGAAATGAGTATGATGAGAGAATTAACGTATTTTCTTGGACTTCAAATACAACAAAGAAATGATGACATCTTCATAAACTAATCTAAATATGCGAAAGAACTTGTCAAAAAGTTTGGTCTTGATAGTGCAAATGCATACAAAACTCCCCTGGCTACTACCGCTAAACTATCCAAAGTCGAATTTGGTAAACATGTTGATATTACTACCTATCGTGGTATGATTGGTAGCTTACTTTATATTACTGCTCTCCTCCTGACATATTATTTAGTGTCTGTCTATTTGTCCGTTTTCAATCATGTACAAAGGAATCCCATTTGGTTGCAGTTAAATCATTCGATATTTTTAAGGCACACCAAATGTGGGTTTTTGGTGCCCGAAAAATAGAAAAATTTCTCTTGTAGGCTATTCATATGCCGACTATGCTAGCAGTTTAACATATAGAAAATGCACAAGCGGTACATGCCACTTCTTGGGGGTCTCTCTTGTTTCTTGGGCATCTAAAAAGTAGAATTCGTTCACTTTATCCACCGCCGAAGCCGAATATATAGCCGTTGGATCTTGTTGTGCCCATGTATTATGGATGAAACACTAATTAGAAGACTACAAAGTATTTTTCAATCATATTCCCATCAAATGTGATAATATTAGCACTGTTCATATGTCTAAAAATTTCGATCAACATAGTCACACTAATCATATAGAAATTTGATTCCACTTCATTAAAGATCATTTTCAAAAGGGAGATATTGTTCTTGATTATGTTTCAACTGATTTCACTTCATTTTCACTAAACGGTCGACTGTCACCCTGTAAGGGTGTACGGTCGACTGCGCGCTCGACCATCCATCTTTCTGTTCTTAGTTACAGTCGGCATGTTGTTGGGATTGGGGCGTCAACAAATGCCTATCGTCGCAGCGGAGCTTATTAAAGCAATGAGGAATTCGAAGAGATGAGACAAAATTGAGCAAGCAAGTAGATCCACCAATCCAAACATAAACACAACGAGGATTTATTTCGGTTAGCTTTTGCTTAATCCAGGGGGAAATATAGAGAGATCTGATATTCAACTAGAAGAGATTACAAAGAGTTACTGATTCACTCAATACAAAGAAATTAAATTCACCCACCAAGAGCTATCTCTTACGAGCCTCTCTTTGCAATGGAGAAAAGAATCTATGAAGTACTCTACTCTCATATTAAAGGAGTTTACAATATATATAGAAGAATAGAGAAAAACCTAGGTCTAATCTTGATTCTCAGTCGTCTGATATAACCTGGAAAAGAAGTAACTAAATAGGAGCCCTACGATCTAACTTGGAGTTGAAGATTGGGCTGAAACGACCTAATAAATTGAGGCCCAAAATGAATACAGCGCCGCGGTCGGTCGACCATCCAACAAGACCGGTCAATCGTCCTCCTTTCGGCCAAATCCAGTGCAATTGCGGTCGGGTGTGCGGTCGACCGCAACTTGGGACAGTCGACCGCAACTATGCCTGCATTATTACTGCTCTGTTTTGTTCTACTCTCTTCGATGCTTCAACCTCCGTGCTTCATCTTACCTTCTTATAATCTGAAGCACGAGTATTCAAGACACATTCCTAACAAACTCCACCTTTGATTGTATATGAGTGCTATCACATGATGTGTTATTCATCTTCAAACTCTAATGAATTCCACTTGCGAAAAACACTTAGAGCAATAGCTTCTTCTTCTAGTTGAACTGATCTCTACCTAATCTCACCTGATCTAGTGTAACCCCTCCAAGGCACACCTCCGTAGATGTACTAACGGAGTTGTCAAACTCCGCTCGAACTTTACCTACCCTTAGGCTTTCTCCACCTCTCGATGATATTCGAACGTGGTGGTCTCGTCTCGATGATTCTACTTGTGGAAAACTAGCTAAGCTTGCGGGAATAACGGAAAAAGGACTAATAACCCTTGCGCAGGATTTTCAGATTCCCCAAAGCTTGTAGAGATTGTGTTGGCTTGGCCCAACCACTCTCATACCTTTAATCACTTCACGATGACCTTGAAAAATAGACAGAACTCCACCTCGAGTTGTGTACCTACAATTTCGTGCATCCAGAGTTTCCAAGGAAATAAGATTTTGTTTCAACAGAGGAACATGCAAAACATCCCTTAAAGTGAACATGTTTAGACCTGGCAT
Source organism: Hemerocallis citrina (assembly GCA_017893485.1). Classification (NCBI taxonomy): domain Eukaryota; kingdom Viridiplantae; phylum Streptophyta; class Magnoliopsida; order Asparagales; family Asphodelaceae; genus Hemerocallis; species Hemerocallis citrina. The sequence continues at coordinate 95,183,563 of CM030361.1, forward strand.
CTTCAACTCAGCTATCCCCTCACCTGCTACTTCACAAATCTTCCCAGTTCCCGTTGTCACACAACGCCCTGTAGTAGACTTATAAGTAGAAAACAACTTCCTCTTGGAGAAAATATGAGAAGAACTCCCTGAGTCAAGAAGTCAACTAGAATCCACTTCTAAAGAATTTGAAATAAGAAGACACGAATCACCTGAATCAAAGGCACTAACCACATTAGCGGCTGAACTCCCATTCTTTGCGCTCTCCTGATTCTGTAACTTCCAACAATCTTCCTTGATATGCCCTAACCTCTTGCAATAACGGCAACGGATTGAATCCTTTTGTAAAGCACTTTGTCTTCCCCTCGAAGGACCATCCACTGCTAAACAACTTGTAGGAAAAGACGATGATTTCTGAGTCTCCTTCCTAAGTTGATTTTCCTTCAATGCTTTGATTACACCATCTACCGAAATACTCTTCTTGGCAGATCTACCGTGTAGCATGGTAGTTATCAAAAGCTCGTACGAATCCGACAGTGACTATATCAGGTTGAAAGCTTTATCTTCCTCACACACAACCGTGTTAATCGCCTTAAGTTCAGATAATATCTTATTGAACTCGGTAATGTGGTCTTGGAGATCAGTACCTTCCTTCATAGATAAACGGAATAACTTTCTCTTCCAATGCATCCGATCTAATAACGACGAACCAGAGTAGTCAACTATGAGTTTTTCCCACAAACTTGCCGCATCAGTTTCTTCAAGAAATCTGCACTTGACCTCGTCCGTCAAGGATAGTCGGATCAAACTTATGGCTCTTTCACGAATATCTTCCCAGACATCCTCCTTCATGTCGGATGACCTTTCTTTCTTCTTAACGGCTAACTGCAAACGTTCTTGAATAAGAACATCATACATGTCATCCTTCCAAAGATTGAAATTGATCTTTCCATCGAACTACTTGATCTTCAAAAGACTTTGGTCTGTCATCTTAATCAAGAGACTCGGAAATCTAAAGCCCTGATACTAGTTGTTGGGATTGGGGCATCAAAAAATGCCTCTGGTAGCAGCGGAACTAATTAGAGCAATGAGAAAGTCGAAAAGATGAGACGAATCAATTGAGCAAGCAAGTAGATCCACCAATCCAAATATAAACACAACGAGGATTTATCCCAGTTAGCTTTTGCTTAATCCAGGGGAAAATATAGGGAGATCTGGTATTCAACTAGAAGAGATTACAAGGAGTTACTGATTCACTCAATATAAGGAATTAAACTCACCCACTAAGAACTATCTCTCTTGGGCCTCTCTTTGCAATGGAGAAAAGAATCTATGAAGTACTCTACTCTCATATTGGAGGAGTTTATAATATATATAGAAGAATAGAGAGAAACCTAGGTCTAATCTTGAATCTCAGTCGTCCGATATAACTTGGAAAAGAAGTAACTGAATAGGAGCCGTATGATCTAACTTGGAGTTGAAGATTGGAATGAAACGACCTAACAAATCGAGGCCCAAAACGAATACAGCGCCGCGGTCGATCAACCGTCCAATAAGACCGGTCGACTGTCCTCTTTTCGGCCGAACCCCATGCAATTGCAGTCAGGTGTGCCGTCGGGTGTGCGGTCGACCGCAACTTGGGACAGTCGACCACAACTATGCCTGCACTATTGCTGCTCTGTTTTCTTTTACTCTCTTTTACGCTTCGACCTTCGTGCTTCATCTTACCTTCTTCTAATCTGAACCACGAGTATTCAAGACACATTCCTAACACATGTTTTTTTGTTGTTTCGACCGGTCGACTAGCCCATATTCTGTCAGCTTCTTTCCAGGATTTCTCTTCAGTTCTTCAAGTCTTCATGTTTTTATCATAGCTATATTTTTTGCATCTTTTGGTGTGTTCCAAAAATGGGGATAAAATATTTAAACTCATAATTTTCAACTCATGTCCCTCCTCTGTTATATTCTCTATTCTGTATTGGTGAAATCGCAAATCTATGATACCATGTAGAGATCTCACTATATATCAAAGAATTTTGCAATCAACGGTATCATGTAAATATATTTCCCTATGTTTCTCCAAAATGTAATACTCGTTACTATAATGTCATACTTTGTAATTATGTTTCTCAAATTTATATCTCCCAAAAATTGTTTGTTTCTCAAGCTTATGAATGCATATTTTCAAACAAGTTTTTTTTCTTACATATATGATGCATTATGAAAACACATTTATTAAATTCTTATGTGTGCATGAATTTTGGGGGAGTATTGGATTAAGGGGGAGCACTTAACTTTTCTTTATTCTTAAATTCTAAGGTATGTTTTGTTCACACTAAAAGGGAGAGATCGTTGATCTTAAGTTCAGTGTGCACAAAATATATCATTTACAACTAATATTTTCAGTTGAGTTTCATAGGATGTACAGGAAAAAGAAAATCATAATAAAGATACAAAATGATTTGCAATCAAGCAAAAGCAGAAAGTATCGAAAAGATTGCAAATATCAAAGAAGATTGCAACACAAAAAATATGTGCTTCAAATCCTCAAGAAAGCCAACAATAATAAATTATTAATTTCTGTTTTGTGAGAAATACTATGTAAAAAGTCGTTGATTGATTAATTAGTATTTGGAAAGAATATAAAGTGAATTCGCCAAACTAATGTTGATACTGCTTGATAGTGGTCGACCGTACAATATGTTGGTTGACTGCCACAACAGTCGACCGTCCATCTAGTTCAAAAAGTGAGTCAGTCGACCGGTCACCCTTCGACATTTAGTTGAAGAGTGAACGGTCGACTGCTTAATAAAGCGATCAACCGCACTCGTATAGTTTTGACTATTTTATAAATATCTTTTCATTTTTGAAAAGAAACATTTTCTTGCTCTATAAATAGAGGCAAATTCACTTGAGTTTTTGTTCATCCCTTGTAATCTTAATTCTTCTGAACTAATCATTCAATCAACGATCCGAGTGTGAGAGCTTTTATTGTTTCTTCAGTCAAGATCGTTATAGATCTTGAGAGTTTTTCTTTTCTTACACTTCGGTGAGTTTTGCGGGACTTATTTGTATAAGCCCTGCGGGTGTAATAGGTTTCTCGGCTTGAATTCCGAAAATCATTGTACAAGGGTTTAAAGTATAGTGGAACACTTATGGCAGAGAATTGTTACAAGTAGGTGGTGTGGATGTAGACCTCGGGATCGAACCACATTATATCGATGTGTCTTGCGTGCTTGCTCTGTTTACTTTTCCTAACTCTATCTCTTTACTTTACACATTTTATTTAAGTTTTAAATTTCTGCACAATCGCCCTATTCAACACCCCCTTCCTCAGAGTGATTTACAAAATATTTGTCATCAACTCTCCTCTCAAACACCAATGTGTTGTATCAGTCTTAATTGATGTATGACAATAGTGTGGCTGGCTTGAGATATTGCACTGGCTCATGAAAGAGTTTGGCTCCCTTTAAGTTCCGCATAAAATTATTAGACTTGTCAGGATTCCACATCCTATAAAGAGGAGTTGTCTTCCATGAGAGTAAGAGTAGAGCCCACAAGTAATTACTATTGATATAAAGAATGTGCACGATCATATCTTCTTCTTAAATAACGACTGTATCTTCTCCTTAAATTCTTAGGCAAAAAAACATACACAAATAATCTTCTTTCTCCTCCAAAAGGAAAAGAAAGGGAAGATAATGAGGACTCCAAAGATCGAACACAAAAAGAAAACCTCAAGGAGTGCAGGGTTGGGTGTAGAGTTGTTACTTTGACCCGATACCCGGACCGGATCTGGACCCGACATTGGACTGGAACCAATCCGATCTATATGAGTTCATGTCCGGGTCCTAAAATAAGACCCAATGCACTTCCGAATCCGGATTCCAGTCCGCTCAAAATAGTCCCGATCCGGACCCGGACCTGGACCTGGACCCATTAAAAATACCCCAAAAAATATAGAATTTGAATAATAGGGTTATAGGGATATACATGTGGTTAGATATTATATAGATCAGAGAGATTAGTTTAATCCCATATTGAATAATGTATTGGTTTAGTCTTCCCTTCTCTCCTATATATAGGAGACATATTGTACTCAGTTTAATCATTCAATAATCAATAAAGTATTTATTTTCATCCTTAATTCTCACATGGTATAAAAACAACCCAGGGTCGGGCCCACCACTAATCCAAGTGGGAGGACCTAGTTTGTGCAAATTGAGAAAAATTGTACGTATATTCTAACACATGTAAATAGTTATTGTTGAAGATAGATGTGTAAATATAATATTTATTTATGTACTTAAGTGTAAAAAATATTGGAATCGTAGGGTATCAAGTGCAAAAATACTTAAGTGCAAATATTAATTCCCCGCTACCGGACCCGGCGGGTATATTAGGACCCGGACCCGATTTTCACAAGTCCGGGTCCTGGTCCAATTTTTGAACCCGTAAGGTACTGGGTCCGGATCCGAATCTGGGTCCGGGTAGTGGAGAACCCGACCCGATTGGACCGATACCAGCTCTATGTTAATGGCAAAAAAATCAAGGAGTCAAAAAGTCAACAACTATGAGCCCCACTTCAACCCCTCAGTGTTTATATTTGGTCCATTTTTGAATCTCTTAATTTGTCTTTGTTCCTACATGATTTCAGAAGGGTTTATCACTTTTAACCAAATGGTGAAATGTTATTATTCAAAGAATTACTATTCCAATTTCTTAGAGATTTTTCATCAGTTTTTCGTATTGAATTTTGGCAGGATAATTCAGTGTTGGTTGTAAAGATGAAGAGAGGTTCTAAACCGAGCAACCTCATAGATGTCTACTGTCAGAAGAAACAAAAGTCATCCAGATACCTAGAGGTTCCTCTTGGATGGTAAGAGGATACAAAGATGGCAGACTACTGATCAGGTATAAATCTTGTTATTATACTTGCTGTTACAAAAATATTTATAAACTTTCTTTTACAATAAACTCATTTAGGTATTGAAAAACAGAGAAGAGAATAGGAGAGGAAAAAAATCCAACAAGAAAAAAAATAATAATAACAACTTACAAACAAACCAATTGATATGCAACAAGGTATAGTAGTCGAGGCTTGTGTATCACACAATTTTCTTAAAACAGATTTCGCCTCTTCAGGTTGCTGGATTCTGCAAAGGAGTCTGTCTCCCAGGATGCAACGACTAGAGCATTCACGTAGGCACCACGTAACACTCTCGAACCGAACGGCAGCGTGAGAATCTTATCACCGACTTACCAAAACAGCAGGACCGAGGAACATAATAGAACAAAACTAAAATAGAGGAAGAAAGAAGATGATTGTTGTGCAAAGAAAGAAGTGAGAGGGGAGGCCTCTATTTATAGGGCCAGGCTCAAAAACTGTAACGACAGATAACGCTATGAATGCCTACAGTGAAACGGCAGACAATATATTGAATGTGTACACTATAAAGGCAGACAACAGTCAATGCCCTGAATGCCACAGTGTAACTGCAGACAGTGAATTGAATGCGTACAATGTAATGGCAGACAAAATATTTAATACTGCAATGAAATGGCAGACAAAACCATTTCTGTATTTATAACAGCCGTTTACAAAGAAAAAATCAAAACTGCAGCAAAAGGTGGATCTGCACGGGGTGGGTTTATGTCGGTCCGGCATTTGTGTCCGCAGGACGTGCCGGCGCACATAAGTCGCATGTAATCCGGTCCGAGATTTGCACCCCCCCTGCGCGCGCGCGCGAGAGAGACTATCTTCTAGCTATCTTACAAAGCTTAGAAGAAGGTTACTATATATCCTCTTCTAATTTCCTTGATTTTTCCGATGTGGAACTATATCCCCTCAACCCATTTTCAAGAATGAAAACGTTTCACTTTGAGAGACAATTACCCATTCACCCCTTAACCATTTTTAGCAAATTAATATATGATTTTAATCTACTCACGAAAGAGAACACAAATCAATCAAGATCTCTCAATAATTCATTGAGGATCTTACTCAAAAAAAACTGGTTCGTAAATAGTGTATAAAATACTCATTTTCTAACATTCCCCACATGAATGAAAATTGACGATCACAGACACGACAGACTTGGTGATAGAATTCAGCAGTTGAATCCTGCATAGGATAGGTAGGTGTTACCCTTTGAACCTTCCCTTATGAAAATATGTTTACTTTACTAACTAAACAGTAGACGCGATGTCCTTGAACTGTTCTGTCATTTGTGTAAACGATGATATATCTCACACAGAAATCTTCCTTACGCATTTTCAGTTCTCACTGTTATGTTCGTTTTGGCCATGAACATACGCCTGGTTCTGCAAGAGTTTAACAAGAATATTGTTCTATATTATTCCTTTGGAAGCGGCCCTTCTTCCTTCTTACATATGTGATTTCTTACTTAAGAGTAACCCGCATTACTCTGCTCGGATATCCGACGCATAAGAATCATTAAAAGCCTAGCTTAACCTGTTACCTTACGAGCATCACTGTTTCATCATGGGAATTGACATGGAAAAATCCCCACAGTAACCCAACTTGGTCTTTACAATTTAGTTGTTCCTTTGAACCAAGATCTTGAGATCTCCAGTCAGCTAGGTTGGGTGTCCATTGTATTGAATTATTCTTTCATGGACTTTAGTCCCATTCTCCTCGATGATCTGTCAACTAACTCTCTGTTTAACCCTTTGGTTAGCGGATCCGCAATGTTATCCTTTAATTTTACATAGTCCACAGAGATAACCTCAGTAGAGAGTAGTTGTCTAATGGTATTATATCTTCGACGAATATGTCTAGATTTACCATTATACATATTGCTCTGTGCTCTACAAATTGTAGATTGACTATCGAAATGTATGTAGATTGGAGGCACGGGCTTCGTCCACCTTGGAATATCCTCAAGGAAGTGGCGTAACCATTCAGCTTCTTCCCCACATTTGTCCAATGCGATAAATTCAGATTCCATCGTGGATTTAACGATCACTGTTTATTTCGAGGATTTCCAAGAAACTGCTGCACTACCTAGTATAAACACATAGCCACTAGTGGATTTTGAATTATCATTAGATATCCAGTTCGCATCACTGTATCCTTCAAGTACAGCCGGGTATCTCGTATAGTGCAACCCATAGTTACGAGTAAAATGCAGGTACTTCAGTACTCTTGTAATTACTTGCCAATGCTCGCTTCCAGGATTACTCATATATCTACTTAGTTTACTCACTGCATAGGCTATGTCTGGTCTTGTACAACTCATTAAGTATATTAGACTGCCTATGATTCTAGAGTATTCTATTTGAGAAATACTCTCAACTTTATTCTTAGATAAATATAAAGTTAGATCTATTGGAGTTCTGGCAATTCCAGAATTATCTTTATCAAATTTTCTAAGAATATTGTCAACATAATGTAACTGGCTTAAAATAAGCTTGTCAACATGTTCTTGTGATTTTAATTCCCAATATAACATTAGCTAGTCACATGTCTTTCATGTCAAACTTCGAGTTCAACATATTTTTAACATATTTAATCATCTGATCATTGCTTTCAATAATAAGCATGTCATCTACATACAAATATATAATGACATATCCATCTTCTGTGTCTTTGATATATACACATCTGTCACATTCATTGATCTTGAAGCCATTTGTCATCATAATATTGTCAAATTTCTCATGCCACTGCTTTGGAGCTTGTTTCATGCCATATAATGACTTCACCAGTTTACACACTTTCTTTTCATGTCCTGGAGCTGAACAGACCTCAGGTTGTTCCATATAGATTTCTTCATCTAAATCTCCATTAAGAAAAGCTGTTTTTACATCCATTTGATGTACTTCAAGATTGCACAGAGCTGCTACTGCAAATACCATCCTAATAAAATTTATTCTCATCACAGGAGAATATGTATCAAAGTAATCAAAACCTTCCTTTTGTTTATAACCTTTAATTACAAGTCTTTCCTTGTATCTATCAATTAATCCATCAGGTTTCATTTTTTTCTTGAAGATCTACTTGGAACCTAAAGGTTTAATACCTAGTGGAAGATCCACTAGTTCCCAAGTATGATTTTGCAAGATAGAATCGATTTCACTCTTAATGGCTTCTTTCCATAAAGGACCATCACTAGAGTTCACCACTTCCTTGAAGATTTGGGGTTCACCTTCAAGCATAAAATTCAAGAAATTCGGACCAAAAGATTTTTCCATTCTTGTTCTTTTACTGCGTCGAGGTTCCTCCTCAACTTCTTCATCTTGGTCTTCACTATCTTCACTAATAGTCTCATGTGTTCGTTTGGAGGAACTTGGTTCCTCCTTTGACTTACATGGAGATACATCTTCAAAGAACGATGCATTTCTAGACTCCATTATCGTGTTCTTTGATATATCACTGATATCGGATTTGTACACCAAGAACCGGTAGGCCCTACTGTTAAGTGCATAGCCAATGAAAATGTAATCAACCGTTTTTTATCATATTTTCACTTTCTTAGGTAGAGGTACTACCACCTTGGTAAGACATCCCCACATTCGCAAGTAATTGTAGGATGACTTTCTTCCTTTCCATAATTCATGTGGAGTTTTCTTATCTTTCTTTTTGGGCACCTTATTCAAGAGGTAGTTAGCTGAAAGAATAGCTTCTCCCCACAAGTTTGGTAGCAAACCAGAACTTATTAACATTGCATTCATCATTTCTTTCAATGTTCGATTCTTTCTCTCAGCAACACCGTTGGACTGAGGAGAATAAGGCGCTGTCGTTTCATGTATAATCCCATGCTTAGCACACGTGTCAGAAAATTGCGATTCATTCTCTCCACCTTGGTCGCTTCTTAGCGCCTCAATTTTCTTGTTGAGTTGGTTCTCAACTTCATTTTTATAGAGAACAAATTTTTCTATAGCTTCATCCTTGCTTTTAAGCAAATATACATAGTAGTATTTTGTGCTATCATCAATGAATGTAATAAAATATTTATTACCACCTCTTGTTTGTATCATTTTCAAATCACAAATATCAGTGTGAAGTAGATAAAGAGATTCAGTGTTTCTTTTAACATTTTTAAACGGTAATCTTGTTAGTTTTGCCTCAATACAAGTTTCACACTTGTGTTTGGAATCAATTTGGAATGTTTGTATGTGATTCAAATTAATTAATCTATGCAAAGTATCATAATTAACATGTCCTACTCTACCATGTCATTAACTGGAAGACTCAAGCATATAAGTAGAAGAGCTAGCTTTATTAATACTAGTATTATACACATGCTGTGCACGTGGGAAAAGTTGGGGGAATGAAAAGGGAAAAAAAAATCTAGCAGCACGTGCGTTGCACGGGTTGGGTTAAGGACAAATTACACTAAGGCCTTCTCCCAATATAGTAGTAGAGATTTTTGACCATGGTCATTACATTGAGTTTGAACATTCCACCACTCATGTATCCTCTACCAACATACATTCTACTCTTCGACAAAACAAATTTGTTTGACTCAAACACTAAATGAAAATCGTGGTTATTAAGCAACGAACCAGATACCAGGTTCTTACAGATTTCAGGAACATATACAACATTGTTCAGGGTCAGTTCCTTTCCAGAAGTCATCTTCAAGATCACCTTGCCTTGGCCCTTGATTTCTGAAGTAGCCGAGTTCCCCATAAACATCTTCTCCCCATTCTCTAATGGTTCGAAAGTGGAGAACATACTTCTGTTGGAGCACACATTTCGGGTAGCTTCAGTGTCAATCCACTATTCCTTCGGGTTTGAACCTAGCATATTCACCTCTGAGATCACAGCTGAGAGGTTGATATCAGAAACATCTTGAGCAATACCTTGAATCAAGTTTGCTTCTCTGTTCCTGTTCTTCTTGGGTAGTCTGCAATCAGTAGATTTGTGACCCATCTTGTCACAATTGATGCACTTGCCTTAAAATTTCGGATTCTTGGAGATTCCTCCCGTATGCCCCAACTTGGGACCCTTGTTGTGGTTCTTGTTGGAACGTTGTTTATGTTCCACTACATTTGCCCTTACTGCATAACTAATGAGTCCAACCTTTTCAGATTCTCTATTGTCTTCTTCAATACGAAGCCTGACAATGAGATCTTCAATGCCCATTTCTTTTCGCTTATACTTTAGGTAATTCTTAAAGTCTTTTCAACCTGGTGGTATTTTTTTAATTATACATGCTACTTGAAAACTTTCACTTAAGTTCATACCTTCTAGGGGTGGGCATCGGTCGGTATCCGACCTAATATAGACCATCCACCACCGATCCAAAGAAGATCGGTTTTTTTAATTTTCTCATCCGCAACCAATCCGAACCTTTAATTGGATCGGTTTCCAGCCAAGCCGATTAAGCTTGGTTTGGATTGGATTGGATGGTCGGTTTGGCGTGCTATTTTTCACCTTCAACATCATTCATAATTTTGTTGAAATTTAAAAGATCAACTTCAATCAAACTTAAAAAACAACCTGCTATTTGTTATTTAGAAATTAATTTAAAATGAAGATTCATAAAACCACAAGTTGTTAATAAATTTTGCACTAATTGTTTGAGATTATGACGTTTAAATGGGTGAGATAAACTACTTTTTCACTTGCATATTTCTGTAATCTTAGTTTATTATCATAAAAAGAAACATTAAATAACCATAACTAATTGAATTTTAGGTACAATAAAAAAGATTTAGATTACAATTTCTACTTGACTTGATTAAAGTAACTACTAAATGCTACATAAACTTCATGATTCTATTAAGTTGGGCCACACTATAAATCAAGCATTTCTCAACAACATAACACACAGGATTATGGAAAATCAAAATATAGGTAGAACAATTACTCAGTTTGTATTAAAGAAATTAAAGAAGACTGTTTGTATCTCCAAGAAAATGAGAAATTACTATTTTTATATTCAAGAAATTAAAGGAGAACTATATTTTTTATGGACTTCTGAATATAGGTACGGTCGGTTCGGTTTCATCAATTATTTGAAAGTCCCATCCAACAACCGAACCGATCAAGTTGGTTATTGAAGATCAAGAACCGAGCCAATCCAAACTCTCAATTGGTTCGGTTAAAAACAGGTCGGTTCGGGTTGGATTGGTTCGGATTGGTCGGTTCGGATAATAGTTGTCCACCCCTAATACCTTCAGCATGAATCTCATGCAAGATCAGTTGTATTTCTTGAACATGAGTGATCACTGTTTTAGAATCTACCATTTATAGTCTAGGAAGCTGGAGCCGGCATCCTCTGTTTTATACTTATGGTCTAGTAATTCTCAAAGTTCTTTAGCAGTTCTTTTGTCAATGTATATATTATACAAAAAATCGGCTAATCCGTTCATTATGTAATTCCTACATAAATAATCAGCATTTTTTCAAGCATCCATAGCGGCAATGACTTGGTTATCTTGCTCATCTTTTTTAAGATTTGGAGCTTCTTCATTCAAGAATCTTGCAAGATTCAATATGGTCAAATAGAATATCATCTTCTGTTGCTACCTTTTGAAATTCTGCCCGTTGAACTTCTCAGGTTTCTTTCCATGGGAGACTGAGACAGGTACAACGGTTGGCATTGGCACTTGTGCCGAAGTAGCAGTCGGTACTTGCGTCATATCAGCAACCGGTACTTGGACCATTTCAGACACAGCAATATTCTCCGATGCGATAGTCATTTCGATTCTGAAAATTACACAACACGAGTGTAAATTTTCCAGATTAAAGAAAAAGAAAAGAAGTGCCTCAAAATCGGAAATCAAGAAAATCAAAAATTCTGTTTTAAGTTTGTTACAAAAATGTTTATAAACTTTCTTTTACAATAAACTCAATTGATTGATAGGCATAGAAAAACAGAGAAGAGAATAGGAGAGGAAGAAAATCCAACAAGAAAAAAAACAACTTACAAACAAACCAATTGATATGCAACAAGGTAGAGTAGTCGAGGCTTGTGTATTACACAATTTCCTTAAAACAGATTTCGCCTCTTTCGGTTGTTGGATTGTGCGAAGGCGTCTGTCTCCCAGGATGCAACGACTAGAGCGTTCATGTAGGCACCACGTAACACTCTCGAACCGAACGACAATGTGAGAATCCTATCATCGACTTACCAAAACAGCAGGACCGAGGAACGGAATAGAGCAAAACTAAAATAGAGGAAGAAAGAAGATGATTGTTGTGCAGGGAAGTAAGTGAGAGGGGAGACCTCTATTTATACAGCCAGGGTCAAAAACTGTAACGGCAGACAAGGTTATGAATGCCTACAGTGTAACGGCAGACAATGTATTGAATGTGTACACTATAATGGCAGACAGCAGTCAATGCCCTGAATGCCACAGTGTAACTGCAGACAGTGAATTGAATGCGTACAAAGTAACGGCAGAAAAAATATTTAATACTGCACTGAAACGGCAGACAAAACCATTTCTGTATTTATAATAGCCGTTTACAAAGGAAAAAATCAAAACTGCAGCAAAAGGTGGCTCTGCACGGGGTTGGGTTATGTCGGTCCAGCATTCGTGTCCGCAGGACGTGCGGGCGCACACAAGTTGCATGTAATCCAGTTCGAGATTTGTACCCCCCTGCGCGCGCGAGAAATGGACTCTCTTCTAGCTATCTTACAATGCTTAGAAGAAGGTTTCTATATATCCTCTTCTAATTCTCTTGATTTTTCCGATGTAGGACTATGTCCCCTCAACCCATTTTCAAGAATGAAAACGTATCACTTTGAGAGACAATTTCTCATTCACCCCTTAACCATTTTTAGCACATTAATATATGATTTTGATCTACTCACGAAGGAGAACACAAATCAATCAAGATCTCTCAATAATTCATTGAGGATCTTACTCAAAAATTGCTCAAAAACTGGTTCGTAAATGTTGTATAAAATACCCATTTTCTAACATTTGCTGCATTTAAATTCTCATGTTTGAGTTTCAATGTAATTAAATAATACTAGATGATTGATTAGTATGTGCAATACACTTGTTTTATAGTATGTGAAATACACTTGTTTTACGGTTTACGGAGAAGTCAAAATTTGAAAATATATGTGTCTTTTAATAACTTGAATAACTAGAGTTTAGAGAAGTGAACACACAAAGATGAACTAGCTCAATAAAATTTGTAACTTTCGGAGAACCAGAAAATCAGAGTATTAGAGCATCCACGGTCGTCATTGTCTAAATGATGCATATATGGATAAATGCATATAGCATATGGCTATTGTGCTGCAGTCGTCGAATGCTATTTTTTACCAATTTAATTTAAAATAATAAAAATATTAGATCAGACGGAGCTCAAAGTTGTGTCGGAGGGAAAAAATATTTTTTAAATGTCAGACGGAAGTTCATATTGCGTCGGAGGAGGAAAAAAAATTGTCAGGCGCAACATGAAGTTGCTTCCGACTTTTCGGGAAGACTAGGACGCAACATGAAGTTGCGTCCGACAAGTTTTCTTTTTTTTTTTTGGATTTATTTACTTTTCCGTAATTGAAGGCTTTATTAATTCAATAATTGACCAAAATACCCCTCCTTCATTCTATATATTGATGTTTATATGGAAGAAGCATCTTACATTTAATTTGCTCTCGGCCAACTCTCTATCTCAATTTCCTCTCGCAAAAACTCTCTATCTCAATTCGCTCTCGCCCAATTCTCTATCTCAATTTCATAAAGCCCAACTCTCTTTATCAATTTCTTAATTAGTCAAAAAAATGTCTTCGATACGAAGATTTATTGGTCGGTTACTCCTGAGGGCGGTTTCTGTAAGTTTAGGGGAAATTGGAAGGAACCAATCAATATGTACAATCAGTACTGCTCACAGGTCCCAGTTATTAACTAGTAGAGCAGGCGGGATGACACCGTTTTATGAAAATCAATACAAACAAGTCATCCATTCAGCTCGTCGAGGCACTCATAGAGAGATGGTGGGACACTACCCACACTTTTCACCTACCATGTGGTGAGTTGGGTTTCACTCTATTGGATTGGGTTATGCTAATGGGGATTCCTATCGGTATCGGCAATTTGCCTCCATACGATGATGAGGCCTATACTTTTCAAATTGTTTAGTCTCGCTTCTTTCCGGAATTAACAGTAGATGATTGGAAATCACAAGGTATACGACATACATTTTTCAAAATTTATTTTACCAATACTATGATTGAAGAAGCCGAAACCGATATGGCACTAGTAGCGAGGATTGCACGAGCTTTCTTTATGTTCTTTCTCGGTGCATTTCTTTACCCTAATGGTGCTGGTTTAGTAAGGTATGGTTGGCTAGCCGCAGTTGCAGTCCTGAATGTTGTTGCCAAATACGACTGGGGTAGTCATGCACTTGCTTTGCTGTATTTATCTTTGGACTCATGTAGCAGACTTAAAGTGAAGGGGTTTAATGGGACGTGGCAAGTGTTGGAGGTAATACTTAATCTATTAGCTACTAATTTTAGTCGAATAATGTCATTATGTTATTTCAATTGTGATGTTCGTAACATATTTCATAATTATATTTTACAGTATTGGGCTTACGAATACACAAATTGTTGTATTCCAGTTAGAGATAGGAACATTCCTATGGAGACACACATGGATAATTCTTATGTATGGCCGAAAATTATTCGATGGAATAAAGAATTCTTGGATTTAGGCCGATCTAATCCTATTAGGTACAATCAATCGATGGCTCGTGATCAATTGGAGATGCACACTTCTTCCTCCATCATTTGGCAGCCATATAATGGGTCAACAATTAAAGACGTATATGAAATTGAAGCTGCTAAATTCATTTCACGTTATCGATGCGCTTTTACGTACTGCGGCTAGGTATATTAATTGTTTGTCATATTTATTTACATTACTTTGATTAAATATTTTGGTAATGCTAAAGTGAACATTTCATTGCAGGGTGTATGGTATCTTGGTGATCGTTGTATTCGACAACTTACTGGAGTAAATGGTATCCCAAAAGACCCACCTCCTCTCATGCGTTTTATGACATCCAGTAATACACTTCCTGAACCTATTGAAGCATCACCTTTCGTACGGATTGTAGAGCAGATCACTTATGATCAGTGTTGGGCAAAGGTTTCAATTGGTCCTATAATGCCGACGCTCTCCCATGCAGCCAATGTCGATTTCATTTGGCCAACATCTATTACAGATACTTCCGCTTAGCTGCCATATGTTGTACCTCCATTTTGGCTACCGACCGAGTATCCAACTCAATCCACAACAGATAATTCATTATTGGCTAGTCAACCTTACGTTGAAGTGCCACTTTTTCAAGGCGGTACTCTTATCAAGAATTTGGACGGTAATATAAATGTCCCGTTGCATCAAAGTGGGCAACCATCATATGTGAGTTACCAAAATTGTGTATACATTTTCGGCTTAATAATGTTATTATGTTAGCATGTATTTTACTCTCTCTCATTATTTTATAAATCTTATACCTTTCCATAGGAGGAGTTATACACTCGTTATCAACAATTGAGCAATACAGAAGCAAAGCTTCGACGAATAATACTTTCAGAAATGGTATTGAGGGAATCAATTTCTCGTGAATTACCAAATGTTAGGCGATCTGTATCGATCGGCAGACCATCTAATTCCCAACATAGACCATTGAATCCAAATTTAGATGACACCAGAGCATCGACGTCCTCATTTGTGCCTGAAACACAGTATAATTATGAAGAACAGGAAAAAATTATACATTAATTATTTTCTATTTACCTTGATTGTATTAATATGAACTTGTAAATGTCAATCAGAAAATGTCACATGAGGGTATTAATGTCAATTTGTACTTTTTCATTTTCCTTATTTCTAATATTCCATAAAATTATTAACATGGTATTGTATTAACATAGGGATTGTAGACTTGAGGGTATTGTAGTCACAACATTAATGTCACATGGCCAGCACCTCCAAACTTGGATTGTAGTGAAGTAGGTTTTTGTATTTATTCAGTTCCATACCCATTATTCACAGTTACTTTCCTATCTACAAAGTGTAGGTTTTGACTTTTTTTACACTTATTGATTAACTTTTAGATTGGACAGGACATTGATGATCGTTTTTCTTCAAGCGGCACGATCAGTATTTATATGTTGCCATCCTGTGTACATTTTTTTCTCGACAACACTTTCTAAACTTCAACTCCAAAAGAACCTACTGCAAATTTACCTTCTAATTAACCATGGCTAATTTACATGTACCTTCTTCCTCGAGTTCATCTTCTGATTCATCAGAGGAGGACAACAATATTGTTGCTAGGATTGTTCACAACTGTCTAGTAAGGAGCCAATCCAAGCTAGTGAACAAATCAATCGTCGCCGTTACATTCGTCGGGAAAGAGAAGAAGGTCATAGACGGATGTGGAAAGACTACTTTGTCGAAAATTCAGTTTACCCAGATTCAATTTTCCGTTGTTGATTCCGTATGCACCGACAACTCTTCAACCGGGTATTGGATGCTGTTGTGGGTTACGATCAGTATTTTCTCCAATCCCAGGATGCTTGTAAGCAACTTGGCTTAACTCCTCATGAAAAAATTATGGCGGCACTACGATGTTTGGCGTACGGAGGTGTGGCTGATGCGGTTGATGAATACATACGCATAGGCGAAACAACGGTATTGAAAACTCTGCGTCATTTTTGTTTCGCAATTGTAACTTTATTTAGTGCTCAATATATGAGAAAACCAACACCAGCCGATGTGGAAAGACTACTCAAAGAGAACAGCGCTCGGGGCTTCCCGGGATATTGGGTAGTGTAGATTGCATGCATTGGAAGTGGAAAAATTGTCCAGCAGCATGGCAGGGCCAGTACATAGAACATGTTCGGGAACCGACTATTATTCTCAAAGCAGTTGCTTCTTATGATCTTTGGTTGTGGAATTTATTCTTCGGAATGCCAAGATGCAATAATGATCTAAATGTGCTGAACCAGTCAACTTTATTTAATCAGATTCTTGATGGTTGTGCACCTCCAACTAATTTTGTCATCAACAACCACAATTACAATATGGGATATTATTTAGCAAATGGTATATACTCACCTTTGGCAACCATCGTCAAAACTTACACCGCACCAGATACACAAAAGAAAAAGAAATTCGCAAAAATGCAAGAGGGTGCAAGAAAATATGTGGAACGTACTTTTGGAGTTTTACAATCACGATTTGCAATAATGAAGGGTCCCGCACGTATGTGGGATGCAGATACTCTGTCATATATTATGAAAACATGTATCATTTTACACAACATGATTGTTAAGGATGAACGTGACGAAGGAATTCTTGATTATGATTATGATCAAATTCCTGACTCGATTGGGATCGAACCAAGCATAGGTGGACCAATTGATAAAGAAGGCCAAATCGTTCGCAATGTCATTCTACATGATCGGTAAAAACATCATGCACTTCGTCAAGATCTTGTGGAGCATGTTTGGAATCAATATGGAGATGAGTAACTACACTTAGCATGTATTTTTACTATGTATTCCCATTTTCTTGTAACTTTTACTTTGCTTAAATAATTATAAACATGGTTAATGTACTACTCTGAATTTTGATTTAATATTTGAAGCGTATTATAAGCCGATAATTATGAGTATTAACTATTGTTACCATATTATAAACACAGGATACATTCACAATTTTAATTTAAAATAATAACGTAGAGACCATGTAATTAAAATTCAATTTCATCACGTAGGATATTATGGAGACATATTGTGATCCCAGGATTCTTCTTCATTTCAATTTAATAGCGTAAGATATATTCTTCATTTCAGATTGCATGCTTACATTATATTAAGATATATACAAAATTTTGGCCTAATGTTCTCTAGCCATCGTTGTAACCTCGTTTTTGCAGAATTTTATTTTGCCTACACATAAAATAATATCGTTGATTCGTTGGTAACGTGTTCAAATTGATACCCATAATGCGATCTTTCTCGACCCGTTCTTTAATATCGCATTCTCGGGCTTTTATCGCATTCCTCCTATCTTGCGATTCTTTGTATACAGATGTAAAAATGGTTGTTTCTTCGGCCATATCTTTGTGTTACCACTGATTTCGGTATGGGGGTAAACAGATGAGATTTGTGAGCTCGAGAAAACCTGAACAGCAGATCCAAGCCTTCTGATTCCTGCCGCAACCTGCAAGGAAGTGCGAGACACCGGGGTTGATTCCGGCGACGCACCCTCCGACGCTCTTGTCAGTAACCAGTGGTGACTAAAGAAAGAGCTTAAGGTGAGAAAAGAGTGATTACCTGGTCACAGTGGTAGAGGGGAGGTATTTATAGTCGCCAGGGGAGTGATTAGAGGCTTGATTCCCTGTGTAACTTCTAGGAGAAAAATCCTCACAGTCTGTTTAGGAAACTAACCCCTAATTCCCGGTGAGAGTAAATCAGGCCTGTTGACTTGGTCAAATCAGTGACCCTGATTTGTCTCTTTGTAGGTCTGGATTTGCCTCGGGTCGGGGCCCGTACCCAGCCGGAGTGGATCCGTTTGTGGGTTGTTGGATCCGTGAGAAGGAGACCCAATACCCGCTCTGGATCCATTTGTATGTGAAATTACTATTTTACCCCCGAGCTTCAAGATTCGCGCCCAATCTAAACGGTTCCGATTTAACCCCATTTTTAGCTATATCACGAGCCCCCCACTCCTAAAGGTTGAGAGTGATCAGCCTTTAAGGAGTAGTTTAACTGTTTTGGTGGCTAGTGGAGTTGTATCGGAGTCCAATTGGAGGATTTTGAATTTTGAAGGGGGTAGTGAGATAATTTTTGATGCCGTGTGCTGTTCCCTAGCCATATCGTGTATTTGACAGCTTTTATTTATTTCTTTCGGATTATTTATTTAATTTTGCGATGTGTTTACTAATCGTTCGGGGGTCTTAACAGTACATTCCGGGCAATAATTGTTCGCTCAGGGGGTTCAAAAATGTACCCCCGAATTTTTAATTATTTTCCAGAATTTTTTGTTAATTTTCCCGAATTTTTAGCAATTTTTTCGCAATTTTTAAATAAATAAAACGATTTAAATAAATAAAAAATGATTTTAAATACCGATTTATGACGTGGCTTGATCTGAGCCGTAGATCATGGACGAGCACGAATTTTTGAGAGATCCATCGGCTATTATCGCTCGGAAGCTTTTTTCTCCGTTTGCGGGCTCGGAAAGGCACTTGCTCGGCCGCCGACCGGAGGGATAGGGGCTCGGCAGGCCAAGCGACGTGGCGCAATCTGAGCCGTCGGATGATGGTGTGAATCCCAAGAAAACGCTATCTTGTCTTTTAGCGCACGTGGCGCAATCTGGGCCGTTCATCATTAGAAATGCAAATTTCTGTGAGATCCAACGGTCGTAGTAGCTCGGTGTCTTTTTTCTCCATTTGCGAGCTCGGAAAGGCACTTGCTCGGCCGCCGACCGGGGGGATAGGGGCTCGGCAGGCCGAGCGACGTGGCGCAATCTGAGCCGTTGGATGACGACGCGCATCTCAAGACGGGCACATTTCTCAAGAAGACACTATCTTGTCGTTTAGTGTCCTCGGCGAGATCTGGGCCGTCTGATCGAGATCTTACACGAAAGTTGAGGAGAAAGTGGATTTTCTCCGTTTGTAGGATCGGAAAGGCACTTGTTCGGCAGCCGACCGAAGGAGTGGGGTCTCAGCAGTGCGAGCGACGTGGCGCAATCTGAGCCGTTGGGTGACGGCGCGCATCTCAAGACGGGCACATTTCTCAAGAAAACACTATCTTGTCGTTTAGTGCCCTCGGCGAGATCTGGGCCATCTGATCGAGATCTTACACGAAAGTTGAGGAGAAAGTGAATTTTCTCCGTTTGCAGGATCGGAAAGGCACTTGTTCGGCAGCCGACCGAAGGCGTGGGGTCTCGGCAGTGCGAGCGACGTGAAAGGGCGTTCCGAGATATAGTAGGGGAATGGACCTCGGTACGGCCCAATTTCCAAGGATATTAATGGCGTTCCCGGATTCATGCGGCGTTTCATTTTCCCAGGGTCATTAATGACGACGCCCTTCAATTAATGTGCGGCGTTTCAACTCTCGAGGGTCATAATGGCCAGATCTTAGAGGAGAGCTTATAAGTATCCCACTCCCTTTGTCATTTCAATCGCAACAATGTAGAGTTTCAGACCTCAGAGGTATTTGCCTTGGGTAACTTCTCCTTCGAGGTTCGAAGGGGTGGTCGCTCTTTTGCCTTGTTCTTTCCCCGTTCCTGACGGCCCCAAAGTGGATGTCAGGGTCGGGGAAGAATAAGGCAGGAGTGGTGACGACCGTTGTCCGGACCCGAGGGATGAGTTACTTCAGAAGGACGGGTGGTCGTTCTTCCACCATGGTCTTCTCCTGACTCTGACTGCTCCAACGTAGGTGTTAGGGTCGGGGGAGATCATGGCGGAAGAGGTGATGATCCAAGTCCGAGTCCGAGGGGTGAGTTTGTTTCGGAAGGACGGGTGGTCACTCTTCCACCATGATCATCACCCGATTTTGACTGGCCCGATGTGGGTGTCAAAATCGGGGGTGGTCATGGTAGAAGGGGTGATGACCCTAGTCCGGATCCGATGGAGGGGTTCATTTCGGGAGGACTGGTGGCCGTTCTTCTGCCCAAATCTTCTCCTGACTCTGACGGCCCGGGTGGGGGTGTCAGGGTCAGGGGAGGTTTGGGCCGAAGGGTAAACCACCAAAGTCCAGATTCGAGGGACCGTGTGTTTCGGAAGGACGGGGAGTCGCTCTTCCGCCAAGATCTTCTCCTGACTCTGACGGCCCGGGTGGAGGTGTCAAGGTCAGGGGAGATCTCGGCAGAAGGGTTGACTGCCGAAGTCCAGATCCGAGGGGCGACCTGCCTCGGTAGGACGGGTGGTCGTTCTTCCACCATAATCTTCACCCGATTCTGAGTGCTCCGATGTGGGTGTCAGGGTCGGGGAAGGTTATGGTAGAAGAGGTGATGACCCAAGTCCGGATCCGAGGGTCGAGTTTGCTTCGGGAGGACGGGTGGTCGTTCTTCCACCATGATCTTCTCCAGATTCTGAGTGCTCTGATGTGGGTGTCAGGGTCGGGGAAGGTCATGGTAGAAGAGGTGATGACCCAAGTCCGT
The DNA here is from genome assembly GCA_017893485.1 of Hemerocallis citrina. Classification (NCBI taxonomy): domain Eukaryota; kingdom Viridiplantae; phylum Streptophyta; class Magnoliopsida; order Asparagales; family Asphodelaceae; genus Hemerocallis; species Hemerocallis citrina. Next base: position 95,204,659 of record CM030361.1, read on the forward strand.
ATCCGAAGGACTGCAGTAGCTTCGGATGATGGGTCTTTTCCCATCTCTGTCTTCCTTCCGGGCTGACAGGTTATGATGGTTGCCAGCCCGAAGGAGTTAGAGATGGGGGGTGTGCCGATCTACTTTTGACCGGGCCCCTTGGGTCGGCAGAACACCGTCCGAGACCTGGGGCCTGGGGGGCTCGCCGAGGGCGGTGCCTTAAAACTTTGAATCTAAAATTTTTTATGGCTCCTTCGGAAAGACTTGGGATGACCGAGGGTACGATTATCCGAGCGACGTGGCGCAATCTGAGCCGTTAGAAGTTGTGGAGAATCTCGAGACGGGCTCAGTTCCCAAGAAAACGCTATCTTGTCGTTTAGCGTCGCTGGCGAGATCTGGGCCGTCTGATCGAGATCCTACACGAAAGTTGAGGAGAAAGTGAGTTTTCCCCGTTTGCAGCCTCGGAATGGCACCTGCTCGGTGGCCGACCGGGCTCTTTGCGAGCGACCTAGGATTGCGTGTGGTTCGAATTTAGATTCCCTAGTGCCGAGCTAGTTGACTTGGTGAAGAAGACAGAGTTGTGTTGGGCCTTCGCGGTGTTTCAAGAGCGGCCCAAGAGTCGCGCTCTTTCGTTTGGAAGTCCAAGGGACGTTCCTTTTTACTATAAATCTTCACCCCCCCTTAACCCAAGTCTCATTATTTACTTTTATTCTCTCTCTCCAGTTTTTACTTTCACCTTCGAAGTTTTCAGCTCCTTGGTGGTGGTGCTAGCTGTCGCGGCGAGGCGTTCCTTGTCTCCGGTGAACTTTCCGACCGTAGCTGTCACTTCAAGGTCAGTCTCTCTCCCTTCTCTTTAGAAAATGGTTAAGATTACGGATGAGACCCCCGCCTCGGAGCAAGCCGTTGGCCGAGCGGGCGGAGGAAAGGAGATAGTGGAGCCGACCGATCAGAGTGTCGTTCGGCTAGACAGAGCGGGTGAAGTGGCCGAACCACCTCAGGAGGTCGTGGCGGCGTCTCACAAGGGTAAGGCGGTGGTCACAATCGTCGAGACGCCGAAAACTGCGGGGGCGTTCGGTCGGCAGCCCATTGCTCTATCGAGCGTGGGAGGCGTTCGGGACTACGCCGAGGATGTCTTGGAGAAGGTAACCCAAGGGACGGCCAAGTCGGTGGAGGAGAATGAACCGAGAGAGCTATCCGAGGTGGACCATACCATCTCCTCGCTAACGGAGGCCGATCTTCATTTGATCCGAAAGGGATTCCGGATCCCTACCGAGTACGGGCTGCTGCTCCCCGGGCCAGGCTTCCGTGCCAATACAAAGTCTTCGACAGATATGTGCGTCTTTCCTGTCGATTCTCTCATCGCCGGGCTCCGCTTTCCCCTTCATCCGTTCGTGGTTGATGTCTTGAACTGGTATGGTTTGAGCCCCGCCCAGCTGATGCCGAACACCTGGAGGCACGTCATGGTGTTTGTCCTCCGATGCCAAGAGGTCGGTGCCGCGCCTAACATGTTTCTCTTTCGGAGCCTCTACCGACCTTATCAGCCGAGCCGAAACGAACAGAGGTTCTATCTTTCGCCGCGGACGGGCGTGAAGTTAGTCGAGAACCCGGACTCGATCAAACACTGGAAGGAGAAGTATTTCATCATCCGGGCTCCCGCGCCGTGGGTGATCCCAATAGTTTGGGCGAAGGATGGGCTGCCGAAGCGAGCCAAGAAGGAGCCGGCATTGAGTGACGAGGATGCAGAGGTCCTCAAGAAGCTCCTCGCTCTGCCAGCATTAAGCTGGAAAGATATTACCGAGGAGGTTCTGTTTCGAGGGGGTCTCAGTCCGATCGACCCTAGTATGCTTCTGGTATTTATACTCTCTGCTTAAAGTTTATGAAAATTTTTCTAAGTTTTTTCATTCGGTTTGTGCAGAGACGATGAAGATGGACTACAAAGCTCTGATGGCGAAGGCCAGGGCGGCGGATCAGGAGACGAAGAAGAAGAGGCCTTCGGCGGGGCCTCAAGGCGGCCGAGCCTCGAAGATACCTGCGGTCGCGAAGGTCCCCGACCAGCCGAAGGTTGTTGCGTCGGAGGCTGGTTCCGAGCAGGGGAGGTCATGGCCCTCGACCCTCCTGCGTCAGGCACGCCGACACCGACCTCGAAGGGGGATGCTCCCGGTTCGTCGAGCGGTGCGTTCGGCGTGAAGGAGGCGCTGTCCCTCCAAGTTCCGCCCCTCACGGCCGAGGCGGAGAAGATCTTGACCGAGCGCCATAAGCAGATCTTCGTTCCTGACTGGCAGGTGATGAATGTCGACGGCTTCTTGGGCGACGGCAATATCTGTATGGAAGCGGTGAGGCACCTGCCGACCCCAAAGGATCGAGCGACCCTAAAGACCGGGCTTGCAGGGGACGCCGCGATGCAGATTGCTCGGAACACCATGTCGGTAAGTGGGCCGAGCTCTTCCTTATTGAAACTTTTTCTAAGATTTTTCTAAGTCCTTGGATTCGGGTTCCAATGTGCTGTTTTCTTTTCAGACCCTCTGCCACATCAACTTCCTGCTCGAGGAGTTCGCGAGCAAGGAATAGGAGCATGAGCGGGAGAGGGTGGAGCGTGTCAAGGCCACGAAGCTGCTTGATGCCGAGCAGCTCCTCTCGGCAAAGATGGGTGCCGAAGTAGCGGGACTGGAGAAGCAGCTGGCCGACGCCATTCAGCTGTCGAAGGACACGGCAACCAAGCTTGAGGATTCGGAGAAGGAGGTTGCCGAGCTGAAGGAGGAGCTGTCCAATGCTCGGTCGGAAGCGGAGAGGGCTCGGAAGAGGGCCGAGAAAATCAGGGCAAAACACCGGTCTAAGGTGAAGAAGGTGAAGAAGGCCGTGCAGGAGGAGGCCGCACAACACATGCTTCAGAACATGGAGGACGCCTACGGTCGAGCCTTGCTCCACATGGCCGCTAGGAACCTGGGTTTCGACACGTCTTCCTACCGTTTTTACGATCCCGTGGAGGGGGAGGAGCAGGTTCCCCAGGAGATGCTCGACCCCGAGGGAGAGACGGAAGGTGTCGAAGGCCCAGGAGAGACCGAGGCCGAGGGTGAAGAGGAGGACGACTCCGAGGAGGAGAGCGGGAGTGGAGACGAAGACGAGGGCGATGGCGAGGACAAGGCCGGGGGGTCGACGGACCCGAACGACAAAAAGGTTGACCCCTGACTCGGTTGTCTCTTTTAGTCTTTTGTTGTTTTATTTCTTTTTGTAAGCCTAACTGCGGACTGGCCACCGCTCTTGTAAACTTTCTTCTCGGTTTTGAATGAAAACAGTTTGTTTGGCCAAAATTTATCCAAGTGTTGAGTCTCGGATTTTGTGTTTGATTTGGCGTAGAATTCTCCAAGTGTTGGGTCTCGGATTTATCTCTGATTTTCAGGTAAGGTTCGGTCCAATTACGGAGGTTGCACACCTTCGTAAGGAGCTGGCCAAAACGAAGGGTGAGCTCTCGAACAGCCGACAGAGGCGGTTTCTCATGCTCTTGAAGCTGGAGGAGACGAAGGCAGCTGTGCGGAAGTATTGTCGCGAGTTGTGGCAACTGCGGAAGCAACCCCAAGCCCCTTGTCCAGAAGGCGAGGTCGAGTGGCTCCGTAGAGAGCTTACTGCCGCCGAGCGGAAGAATGACGAGCTTTTGGCCGAGGTCCAACACATGGAATTAGCGGAGAAAGAATGCTCGGCGGCGGAAGAGAAGCTAACTTCCGAGCTGGAGAAGGCGTCGACCGAGCGCAAGAGGCTGTTGGCCGAGGTCGACAGGCTCAGAAGGATCACGATAGATAGGGGGATCGAGGTCACCCACTTCCGACGGCTCGCGACCGATAGCGCCAACGTCTCGGGCTCGTCAAGGCCTTCTCGTTTGAAGAAGTTGGCGAAGGACGACGCTCTGAGAGATAGAATCATTGAACTGGAGGAAGAGGTCGCATCACTCAAGCCTCTGCCAGAGAGGGCCAACGTCCGCAGTACGTCGTGCACTCGCGAAGAGAGCGAGAGAGGGATTTCCTTTTACGAACTCGCGACACGTTTGCCTGTGGCTAGGCGGAGCCCTGCCGACGCTCAGAGTAGTGCAGCCGTCTCGTCGAGCGGTGCCTCGGTCGGCGCCACAGTCAGGGTCAGCGGCGAAGGGGGGTCACGCTTCGTTGGTTTGGAATCGAGCTCGGAGGTCAGGCCTCGTCGTCCTCGCGTTTCCTTGAACCGAAGCGTTCCCCTTCCGAAGAGACCCTGATCATGTCGTTTTGTGTTTCTTCTGGTTGTTGCAAAACTTTGTAGTAGAGTTGGTCTCGTTGTATGTGGATCTATTATATCTCAATATGAGTTTGAAAGTTTGATTGGAAAATTCTTCAAGTGTTGCGCCTCGGAAGTGTATTGAAATCTTGCTGTTCATTTTCCCTTCTTTTCAGCTCGTGGCGTCAGACCACTACACCGATCCCAACGGCTCGGACAATGAGGCTGATGCCGAGGTGACCTCAGGGGCGACGAAGTCGCGCTCGAAGAAGCGCCGAGAGCGGCATCGTGGAGCGGAGCTGGAGTTATGTCGAGCTGAGAGCGAGCGGGCCCACCTTCAGTCCGTCCTCGGCCAACGAGATGCCGAGATCCAACGTCTGGAGAGCAGGATCATCGAGGCGACCCCCGTAGGGGAGGACGACGACTCGCAGACAGCTTTTAGTAACGCTCTTCGGATTCAGTGTATTCGGCACAATCAGTCGAAGATATTAGCCGAGCAGACGATTGGCTCTCCGAGATCCATCACTTACAGACTGTGGAGGCGAAGCTTCGGAAGGAGGCGAAAGGAGCTTGCAGCTGAAGTGGAAGGGCTGGCGACCGAAGAGGACAGTGAAGACATTTCTGTTTGAGGACCAAGTGTAATGGGTCGGCGCTGTATTTTTTGTTTTCAAATATTTTGTAACCATGAAAAGACTGCTTTGTATTGTGTCCCGATTATTAATAAAATTCCTTTGTGGCTCTGCGTGCTTATTTCGCTTGTGGGTGTGTTGGCCGTGCCGAGGTCCTCGAGCCGAGCACATGGTGCTGTCGGCAAGAATCTCGAGGCGAACGAGTCCCTGTCGGAGCGCTACCTTGTCGTTTAGCGATTCTAACAAGATCTGGACTGTCGGATGTCGGCGCGAATCTCGATGCGGTGCAGTTCCCAAGATGATGCTATCTTGTCGTTTTAGCGTCGATGGCAAGATCTGAACCGTCGGATGATGGCACAAATCTCGAGGCGGCTCAGTTCCTAAGAAAATGCTATCTTGTCGTTTAGCGTCGGTGGCAAGATCTGGACCGTCTGATCGGGATCCGACACGAAAGTTGAGGAGAAAGTGAGTTTTCTCCGTTTGCAGGGTCGGAAAGGCCCCTGCTCGGTAGCCGACCGAAGGCGTGGGGTTTCGGTTTTCGGCTTCTAGACAAGATTGCTCGGATTATGTGGCCGAACAGTGCTTCGGTCTCCCTCTTCTTGCGAAGCTGAGGGGTGAGCCGAGCTCTTTTCCTTTGTGGGACTCGTCGGTCATAGCGTGCGATCGATGGTTGTGGGAGCAATTCCGAATGGTGGTCCACTCCTAGTCTGCCGCGAGGCAAGCTTGGGGGGTAGAATGAAACCAAGTGTTGGACTCCGGAACCATCGGTGTAGTTCAACGGTTGTGGGAGCAGTTTCGAACGGCGATCTACCTCTGGCTCGTCCGGGGACGAGCCGAGGAGGTAAAGTCGAGCCGAGTGTTGGACTCCGAACCATCGGTGTAGTTCAACGGTTGTGGGAGCAGTTCCGAATGGCGATCTACCTCTGGTTCGTCCGGGGACGAGCCGAGGAGGTAAAGTCGAGCCGAGTGTTGGACTCTGAACCATCGGTATAGTTCAACGGTTGTGGGAGCAGTTTCGAACGGCGATCTACCTCTGGTTCGTCCGGGGACGAGCCGAGGAGGTAAAGTCGAGCCGAGTGTTGGACTCCGAACCATCGGTGTAGTTCAACGGTTGTGGGAGCAGTTCCGAACGGCGATCTACCTCTGGTTCGTCCGGGGACGAGCCGAGGAGGTAAAGTCGAGCCGAGTGTTGGACTCCGAACCATCGGTGTAGTTCAACGGTTGTGGGAGCAATTCCGAACGGCGATCTACCTCTGGTTCGTCCGGGGACGAGCCGAGGAGGTAAAGTCGAGCCGAGTGTTGGACTCCGAACCATCGGTGTAGTTCAACGGTTGTGGGAGCAGTTCCGAACGGCGATCTACCTCTGGCTCGTCCGGGGACGAGCCGAGGAGGTAAAAGTCGAGCAGGACATGGACTCCGAACCATTGGTTGAAATCAAAATTTAAAAAAAAACAGATGATAAGGGCGGAGAGAGGCATGCGAATTTATAAGTATGAAAGAGCTTTCTTTATTGATAATTTACGGCGAACCGTTTTACATATTACAATTTATGAAAATAGGTTACAAGTCAGAGGAGAGGAATGACTCGATATCCTATGATACTTAGAGTGGTGCCGGGGTGCTTTCTTGGTATTTTAGGAGGTGGTCGGCATTCCAGGTCCTCGGAATCTCTCTGCCCTCTAGATCTTCCAGACGATATGCTCCGGGCCGAACTACCCTCGTGATCCTGTACGACCCTTCCCAGTTCGGAGCCAGCTTGCTCTTCTGATTGGGGAAGGATATGGCCAGCTTTCTCAAGACTAGATCCCCTTGCTTAAGGTTGGTGGGTCGGACCTTCTTGTTGTATGCCAACTCGACCCTTCTTCGGTAATTCTGCTGCCGAATCGACGCTCTTTCCCTCAGCTCATCTATCAGATCTAAGTCTGCCCTGAGGTCCCTGGCGTTCTGTTCCTCGTCGTAGGCCGCGAGCCGAGGGGAAGGTATTCCGACCTCGAGGGGTATCACGGCCTCGGACCCATAGGTGAGGTTGAAAGGGGACTCGCCTGTGGGGGTCCGCTTGCTCGTGCGGTAGTTCCATAGGACGTTGGGGAGTTGGTCGACCCATAAGCCTTTGGAACTTTTGTCCAGCCTTTTCTTGATGCCTGCGAGGATCTGCCGATTAGCATTTTCTACCTGTCCGTTCGACTGGGGGTGGGAGACGGACGAGAAGCGCTGCTGGATGGCAAGGTCGTCGCACAGAGCTCGGAATGCTGCGCCAGTGAACTAAGTCCCGTTGTCCGTCACGAGGACACGGGGGATGCCGAATCTGCAGATGATGTTCTTCCAGAAGAATTGTACCACCTTGTTCTCGGTTAAAGTGAAGAGGGGCTCGGCCTCGACCCACTTCGAGAAGTAGTCGATGGCTACGACCAAGAACTTGAACTGACCCGGAGCCGGAGGGAAAGGCCCTAGTAAATCCATCCCCCACATTGCGAAGGGGATAGGACTTGATAGGGAGGCGAGGTTGGCTTGAGGGAGGCGACGGACGCTGGAGTGTCTCTGGCAAGAGTTACATTGCCGAACGTGTCGCTCGGCGTCTTGAAGTAGGGTCGGCCAGAAGTATCCATAATTCAAAGCTTTTCGGGCCAAGGACCTGGATCCTGAATGTGCACCGCCGATGCCTTCGTGGAGCTCTTGTAAGGCATAGTCGGCCTGTTCTGGAGAGAGGCACCTTAGGTATGGTCGACCGTCTATTTGAGAGAAAGAGCGTTTGTATACGATACCCTCGATCAAGACATACCGCTCAGCCCGGGTTCTGACTCGGCGTGCTTCTTTGGGATCCTCGGGCAGGACCCCGTCCCTCAAGAATTCCACCAACGGCTTCATCCAGTTATCTTGCAACATGACCGGCAACGATTCCGCCGAGCTGGATGTCTCGTCTTCGATGCTCGGCTTAGAGAGGACCTCGATCAGAACGGTCTGTTCAAGACCTTGCAGGGAGGATGAGGCCAACTTGGAGAGGGCATCGGCCTGAGAGTTCTCCTCACGAGGGACCCGTTGGATGAGCGCCTCTTCGAACCGGCTCATGAGGGCCCGAACCTTAGCGAGGTATTTCGCCATCCGCTCGTCTCAGGCCTCATACTCGCCCAAGACTTGGTTCACGATGAGCTGGGAGTCGCTATGGATTCGGTGGTGCTGCGCCCCAGCACTTCGGGCAAGTCCGAGGCCTGCGATGAGTGCTTCGTACTCCGCCTCATTGTTGGAGGCCTTGAAGTTCATACGGATCGCATACTGGAGGACAAAGTCGTCAGGACCGTTCAGGATGATACCGGCGCCGCTTCCTTCGCTACAGGAGGAGCCGTCCACGAAGACCGTCCAAATGGGGGGTCCATTCGGGACGTGGCTATCTTCAGGGATGGTGGACTCTACGATGAAGTCGGCGAGGGCCTGTGCTTTAATTGTCGTCCGAGGTTGGTAGGAGATGTCATGTTGGCTCAGCTCTATGGACCACTTCATTAGCCGGCCCGAGGTCTCAGGCCTGTGGAGGATCTGTTTTAGAGGTTGGTCAGTGAGGACAACGACCGAGTGGGATTGAAAGTACGGCCGGAGCTTCCTCGCCGCCATGACCAGGGCGTAGGCCATCTTCTCTATCTTCGGATAGCGGAGCTCGGCGTCTCGAAGCACCTTGCTCACGTAGTAGATAGGCCTTTGGGCCCGGTCCTCCTCTCTCACCAAGATAGCACTTAGGGTCTGCTCGGAAGCAGCCAAGTAGATGAAGAGAGTCTCGCCCGGGACCGGTTTGTTGAGCAGAGGGGGGTTCACCAAGTAGGCCTTCAGTTGGTCGAACGATTCCTGTTGTGGTTAGCCCCATTCAAAACCCTTAGCCCCCCTTAGTGCTTTGAAGAAGGGGAGGCACTTTTCTCCAGACTTCGAGAGGAACCGGCCGATAGCAGCGAGCCGACCAGTTAGCTTCTGCACCTCCTTGACGTTTCGGGGCGGGGCCATGTCCAATATGGCCTTGATCTTCTCGGGATTGGCTTCGATCCCTCGCTGGCTCACCATGAAGCCGAGGAACTTTCCCGAAGAGACCCCGAACGCACACTTGTTCGGGTTCAGCCGCATGCTGTGCCTCCTCAACATGCCGAAGGCCTCCTGGAGGTCGGCCACGTGGTCAGTGCCTCGGATGCTCTTTACGAGCATGTCGTCAACGTACACCTCCATATTCCGACCTATCTGGCTCTGGAAGACCTTGTTGACGAGGCGCTGGTAGGTGGCGCCCGCGTTCTTCAACCCGAACGGCATGACCCGGTAGCAGTAGAGGCCTTGATCGGTGATGAAGGAGGTCTTCGGGATGTCCGGGGGGAACATTCGGATTTGATTATAGTCGGAGAAGGCGTCCATGAAGCTGAGGAGCTCATGGCCCGAGGTGGCATCAATGAGGGTGTCGATGTTCGGAAGAGAGAATGGGTCCTTCGGACACGCCTTATTCAGGTCGGTGAAGTCGATGCATATTCTCCAAGAGCCGTTGGACTTCTTGACCATTACAACATTGGAGAGCCACCCGGGGTAGTTTACCTCCTGTATGAACTTAGCCTTCAAAAGTTTATCCACCTCCTCCTTGATGGCCTGCTGTCGCTCGGGAGCGAACTTTCGTCTCTTCTGCTGAACCGGTTTGCACCCCGGTTCGACACTTAGGCGGTGGACTAGCAACTCCTCGGAGATGCCGGGCATATTGGCGGCTGACCAAGCGAACAGGTCGCGGTTTTCCCGGATGCATTTAACCAAGTCAGAGCACAGCGCAGTCGGTAGGGACTTACTGATGAGGAACTTCCGGCTCGGGTCCTCGTCCGAGAAGAGTACTTCTTCTAATTCGTCCGCCGGCTCGGACGTGGGTCGGACTTTCGGCTTGGGAATTTCTAGTGTCTCGAGGGAGAGCACCGGTCCCCCAGTGGAAGTCATGTAGCACTTCCGAGCCGTCTCTTGGCTTCCCCTGACTTTCCCTACTCCCAACCGCGTGGGGAACTTCATTTTGAGATGGTACGCTGAGGGGACAGCTTCCAGAGCGACTAGGCTGGGTCGGCCTAGAATGACATTATACGCTGCCGGGACGTCGACGACCATGAAATCCATCGGCTCGGTCCGGGTAGTAGGGGTGTTTCCAGCAGTCACGTCTAGGGTTATCACTCCCTCGACAGTTACCGGGACCCCCGTGAACCCGTGGAGTGTGTAACCGGCTGGCTTGAGACGGTCCCGAGACAGCTGCAGGCCTCGAAAGGCCGAGAGAAAGAGGATGTTCACCGAACTCCCATTGTCTACTAAGATCCTCTGCACCTTTGAAGTTTGCCATGCGGAGGTCGATGACGAGTGCGTCGCAGTGGGGAGTTCGGACCCCTTCGAGGTCTTCATCAGAGAAGGTCACCTGGGACGCCGAGGCCTTTGGAGGGAGGAGCGCTGTGGACTGAATTGACCTCTCGGACGAAGGCCTTCCGGGAGGAATTGGAGGAGCCCCCCATGGGGCCTCCGTGGATGAGGTGCAGGACCCGCTCTTCCTCAAACTCGGGGGTTTCATCGCGCCGCTCGGAGCGCTTGTTAGCCCCCCGAGGCGGAGGGGTAGTGCGGTCCGCCCGGTCACTTGCCTTCACAAACTTGGCCAGCTGCCCCCTCTGGATGAGGGCCTCTATCTCATTTTTCAACGCTCGGCAGTCGTTGGTCTCGTGGCCGTGGTCCCGGTGATAACGGCACCATTTCTCTTTGTTTCTCCTCTTGGCCGGGGTGTTTATCCTCGGAGCGGGTGGTAGCAGGCCTTCCTTCTCCACTTCCATCAGGATAGTGGAGACATTGGTGGTGAGGGGAGTGAACTTCTCGAACCTAGAGGGAGGACGGCACTGACCGCCGTTGTCCTTCTGCGTCTTCTTCGATCCCTCCCCCTCGGTCGCCTTCCTCTTCGATCCGGAGGCCGTTCCTCCGAAGTTCGGGAGGCACTCGGCCTCTTCCGCCCGGATGTACTTCTCGCACCTTAGGAGAAGGTCGGCAAAGTTGTGTGGGGGCTTCTTGGCGAGGGACGACTAGAGGTTGGAGTTGAGGACGTTCGACTGGAACGCAACAGTCGCCACTGACTGGTCTAGGGAGGCGATCGACCTGACTTCTGCGGTGAATCTCTTCACGTAGTCCCTCAGTTTCTCTCCCCTTTCTTGCCGCAGGTTGAGCAGGGAGAGGCTCGTCTTTTCGGCTCGCCTGCTACTCACAAAGTGAGTAATGAACAGCGTCTCGAACTGCTCGAACGAGAAGATGGAAGAGGGGGCGAGCCTGGAGTACCACTCCCGAGCTGACCCCCGGAGGGTGGCAGGGAAGGTCTTGCAGAGCATGGCGTCGAAAGCTTGATGGATCAGCATTAATGTCTTGAAGCTTTCGACGTGATCAACTGGGTCGGACTCCCCTGAGTACGTTTCAAACTGCGGAGGTTTGAAACCCCTCGGTATGGGGGCCTCCATGATTGTCCGAGAGAAAGGGGGTCTGCTGGGCCAGACGGTCCCTGCTCTGGACTCATCCTCTCTGTCCATGCGACCAATGCGCCTTTCCACCTTATGGAGACGGCGGTTGAGGGCATCGTCCCTCCGCTGGTAATCATACGATCCCCCGGACTCTTCTTCATAGGAAGGGGAGCGGGGACTGCGGCGCCGGTAGTCCTGGGATCGGCGAGGACTGTAGGGCTGCTGCTGGTGACTGGGAGCCGGGAGAGGACTTCGGGATCGGCGGCGAGGACTGGGAACCCGTGGGGGTGTTGGAACCCTCTGGGCATTTTGGTTGTTCTGCCGAAGGTTGAGGGCCTGCAGCACGGTGTCCTGAAATTGCAGGAACTCGGCACGAGTGATAGGTGCCTCATTGAACCTCCGATGATGCCGATCTGCGGGGGAGTGCGGCCTCCTCCTTCGGCGCTCGGGAGATGTCGCTCGGCCCCTACGGTCCGGAGACCTTCTACAGTCTCGGCGGTGAGGGGACCGCTCACCCTGATGCTGGCGGGAGGCTCCCTCTCGGGCCTGCCTCTCATCAAGGTGGGTGCGGAGGTCCTCATCTTTTTGGCGGTTCAGGATTGTATTGCGGAGGTCGGGGTGATGAGAAGCCATTGAATCCGAGGATTCATTATGAACCGAGACATGGTCTGGGTCGAGGGGCTGCTTCTGCCTCCGCCCGTTATGGCCGGAAGGGCCATTGGGGGGTTGCTGTTTGGGAAGAGGAGGTTGGCCCTGCTGGACCGGGGGAGGAAGTTCAGGCTGCTGGGCTGGATTGACAGGGGCTTCCTCTGTCTGATCGGTGGGAATGGCCCCGCGGTTGGATCCTCTGGATCTGACCTTCTTTGGAGGCATGGTTGGAGCAGGGCTAGGCGACGAAGAAGAGACGGAGGCTGTTCGTGTGGTGTTTCCCACAGACGGCGCCAATCTGTTACCGCTGATTTCGGTGTGGGGGTAAACAGATGAGATTTGTGAGCTCGAGAAAACCTGAACAGCAGATCCAAGCCTTCTGATTCCTGCCGCAACCTGCAAGGAAGTGCGAGACACCGGGGTTGATTCCGGCGATGCACCCTCCGACGCTCTTGTCAGTAACCAGTGGTGATTAAAGAAAGAGCTTAAGGTGGAAAAAGAGTGATTACCTGGTCACAATGGCAGAGGGGAGGTATTTATAGTCGCCAGGGGAGTGATTAGAGGCTTGATTCCCTGTGTAACTGCTAGGAGAAAAATCCTCACAGTCTGTTTAGGAAACTAACCCCTGATTCCCGGTGAGAGTAAATCAGGCCTGTTGACTTGGTCAAATCAGTGACCCTGATTTGTCTCTTTGTAGGTCTGGGTTTGCCTCGGGTCGGGACCCGTACCCAGCCGGAGTGGATGCGTTTGTGGGCTGTTGGATCCGTGAGAAGGAGACCCAATACCCGCTCTGGATCCATTTGTATGTGAAATTACCGTTTTACCCCCGAGCTTCAAGATTCGCGCCCAATCTAGACGGTTCCGATTTAACCCCATTTTTAGCCATATCACTTTGTATTCTGATGTTTCGGCAACTCTTTTTCCTTTCCTCTTAGTAGCTTTGCGACCTGGTGGTCGGGTAAGGGGTGTAGGGGAATCCGTATCAGCAGGTATATCTGAGTTCCATTTGTTTATTGTGGGGGAGTTGTGGCTACCACTCCCTTCACCAGATTGGGTATTTTGTACTCGATCAAACACTTGTGTAGTACGCAATGAAAACTTAGGCTGATCTTTAAGAATCTCATAACATTCATCAAATCTGAAAGCTCTCCCCGAAGTTGCCATATATTCGCGAATCTGAGACAACATTGAAATTCCAAACGTTATTATGTACACAAATAATATGAATACTGACTTCAAATCTTGCTTTTTCTACATACCTTATCTGTCTCGGTTGTTCTGCTACCGGCCCTAGTAGTTGCATTGCTTAATTTTTCTATGAATAGGGCCACTTCTTTCGAAATCAGTTGAAATCAACTACCGGCCCTAATAATGCCTTAAATGTAGAAAAATACGCTCCCAGAACTGTGCCCCGGATTGATCGTTACCGATCAATGGATCTTGAGTTATACTAATCCAACTCTGGCATAGAAAAACAACTTCCTAAGACGTATATGCTTTCCCCCTTGCACTTCGGCTTGCCACTAATTCCACTAATTTTCTTTCACAAATAACTTAATACAAGACCGAGAGGTAATAGAAACTTGAGATCTGAAAGTTTTTTAGACAATTATGGTGCTAATATTCGGTTCAGGATGGGTACTATATATACAAAATTTTAGTGAGCCGTTGGATTTATCTTGGAAAGGAAAAAATAACTGTTGATTGAAGAGGGGCAGAATGGTAATTCAATATATATATATATATTCAAAACCCAGGTTGCGTCCAAGGATTGCGCGCGTGAAGGACGCAACAAGAAGTTGTGTCCGAGGGTTTTTGGATTTTCCAGTTTTTTATTTGCGAAAAGTTTTTTTGGGAGTGACGAAACTTGAAGTTGCGTCCGACGATTTAAAAATAATATTTTTTCGAGCGACGGAACTCGAAGTTGCGTTCTTTAAATTATGCATAATTCTCATATCCACTCTCTTTTATAGCAATCTACTGTAGCCAAATATGCAAAATATGCATATTTAGCAGACGACTGTAGCAATTTTTTTGACCAAATATGCATATTTAGCAGACGACTACAGATGCTCTTAATAGATGACTTTAGATCATAACACACATAATGTACATATTCGTCTAAAATACACTCGACTACATGATGTCAACTCATGAATTTGTACAGGTGGGACTGGAAGAAGGTGTTAGAAGTCAACCTCCTATCCCTGCAAAATCAGCAGAACATCAAGATCATATCTCCTTGATTATGCCTCATTACTTGTCAATATTCCTTTGTGATTTGTATTTATAGTATTACCTTATAGGACTGACCAAAGGTCAACTATGTACTGTCAATTTTCCTTTGTGATTTGTATTTATAGTATTACATTATAGGACTGACCAAAAGATCAACTATGTACTTGTATAAATTCAGCAGAGTATAATGGAAATACATCAAGCCATTACAATACAAAACTATAGCTCTTTCATGGTATCAGAGCAGCCACTGACTAGCCGTCGTTTTCTCTCCGATTCCCTCATGGCTTCTTCCTCTTCAACTCTCCCTACCTTCAACCAAAATCTCCCAACCAAACTCGACAACACCAACTACCATATCTGGCTTGCCCAAATCCTCCATGTAATCAGAAGTTATCGGCTTCTTTCCTTTGTTGATGGTCCTGCCCACTGCCCATCCACAACTATCCCAGCCAACACCACCACCAATCCTGCCGCTGTTGATACCCCTAACCTCGAGTATGATACATGGGTTCAAAAGGATCAATTCATCCTATCTCTCATCAACAATTCCTTTAGCCCCAAAAAATTTTCCACAATTGTTCGCCTCGATACGGCTCGTGCGGTTTGGGTTGCTCTTGAAACCTGGTTTGCATCTCCCAATCAAAACAGACTCCTCCAGCTTCGCAGCCAACTCTTTCGCACTCTCCGTGGCGACCTCAGCATCTCCGACTACGTAGACAAAATCAATGCCATTGCCAACAACCTTGCCCTCTCTGGTTCACCTGTTTCTGATACGGATCTGCTCACTGTGATTATGAACAATGTTGGCCCAATGTATGAAAATACCGTGGCGGCAGTTCAAGCCCGCGAAACTCCTATCACCTACTCAGATTTAGAGGCCCTTCTTCTCTCGGCTGAACAACGACTTCAACTGGCTCCGGTTTCCAACGCGCCTGTTACTGCTCTCTCTGCCCAGCACGGCCACGGTTCCTTTCGGGGTCGAGGTCGTGGTAATCCAAGTTCAGGTACTTCTCGTGGTGGTAATTTCCATTCTGGTTTCTATAATGGTTTCAGTGGTGGTGGTAGTTCACGTGGTGGTTCTTATAAACGTGGTGGAGGCGACACTTATGGTGGAAATAACTCTGCTGGACTTCTTGGGCCTCGGCCTAATGGGACTCGGTCTCATGGGTATCACGGTTTTGCTGTCCTAGTTACTCTAATGAACCCAAAATTGTATGTCAGATTTGTGTCAAGCCCAATCACAGTGCACTTGACTGCAGCAACCGTCTTAATCTTGCCTACGAAGGTCGTAACCCACCTCACCATCTCACTGCATATGCTGCCCAACATACTGCTGAGGGCCGATCTCCCAATTGGGTTTTTGATATCGGTGCCAATGCCTGTGTTACTTCCTATATGAGCAACTTGTCCTTCGCCCACTGAGTATCATGGCCAAGACAACGTGGGTGGTGTCCTTGGAGGAGCAGGTCTGCCTATTCGTCACATTGGCCGCTGCTTATATTACTTTTCATAACCTACCATATTCCCTTAATGATGTTTTACATTGTCCTAATGCATCTACTCACTTAACTTCTGTCAACAAATTTGCCCGTGATCATAATTGTGTCTCTACCTTCTTTCCCGATTGTTATTTTGTGCAGGATCTGGTGACTCGGAAGATCCTTTTTTGGGGCAAGAGCAGCAATGGTCTTTATCCATTTTCACCTTCATCAAATAAAACTTCATCAAATAATCCTGTGGCATTTGTTGGTGTGCGTGCGAATGGAAACATTTGGCATTCACGCCTTGGCCATCCTTCCAAAGTAGTTTTAGATTCCTTATTTTCTCATAAACAATTAGCCGTGTCGGGCAAAAAGACTATTTCTCAATTTAGCTGTCATTCGTGTCCTATGGGAAAAAGTATGAAATTACCTTTTATTTCTTCTACATCTACTAGTTCCGCTCCTCTTGAGTTGATTCATTCTGATGTGTGGACTGCTTCTCATAATTCTATTTCTGGGTTTAAATATTTTGTTATTTTTATTGATGATTTTTCTCGTTATTCTTGGATTTATCCCATGCGCCTAAAATATGAAGTTTTCTCTCATTTTCTTATATTTAAACAGCTTGTTGAGAATATGCTTTCTACCACTATTAAGTCTTTCCAATCCGATGGCGGTGGTGAGTTCACAAGTAATTCTTTCAAACACTTTCTCACCAAAAATGGTATTCATCAATGCCTTTCTTGCCCTCATCATCCTAAACAAAATGGGTTTGCTGAGCATAAGATTCGCCATATTACCGAAACTGGTCTTACCTTACTGGCCCTTGCCTCCATGCCTAAATCCTATTGGGCCGAAGCAATCCATACAGCGATTTATCTCATTAATCGTCTCCCCACTAAAGTTCTTAACTTCATTTCTCCATTTCAAACATTATTCCATAAACCTCCCAACTATTCCTCTCTCAAAGTATTCGGGTGTGCATGTTTTTCATATCTTACTCCCTACAATACTAATAAAATGCAGTTCTAGTCCATAAAATGTGTCTTCCTTGGCTATTTCTTAAACCACCAAGGCTATCGATGCTTAAATCTTTCCACCAATCGCATCTTCCTGTCACGTCACGTTACATTTGATGAACATAGTTTTCCATTTCAGGAGACCATTGCTACACATGCTCCGGGGGTGTCTTCTACATCAACAGATTCTGCCAATACTGTTATTGGACCTCTTTTGTTACCCCAACCGGCCCAACCTAATCCTCTACCCAATTCTTCACCAACGGCCCAATCACTCATTCAGCCCATTTTGCCTCAATCTCCTATCCAACCCATTCTTTCTCCCTCTACCTCTGCCGACTCACTATCCAGCACCTCTCATAATGTCAAGCCTCACCCAAATTCACCCGACCAACCGATCTCCACAATCGACCATTCCCCATCCAACCTAACGTCACCGCCGCTAGCCATTTCCACTGCCAACCCTCCTTCCGCACCTCTTCGAGTATACTCTCGCAGAAACCGTTCATCCGCCTCCACTGCACCCCCACAGTCTTCGGCCTCCTCTCAGGTCCTGGGCAAGTCTTCTTATTCGATGGTAACTCGTGGTAAGGATGGTATTCGAAAACCTAATCCTCGGTATGCTTATGTTGTTGTTGCTTCTGATCTTCTTGTAGAACCAACTTGTTACACAGGCTAACAAATGTCCAGAGTGGCGTATGGTTATGGCAAAAGAATTCAATGCTCTCCAATGAGCTGGGACCTGGGTTCTTGTTCCACGCCGTACTGATATGAATGTATTGCCCAACAAGTGGGTGTTTCGGATCAAGAGTAACTCTGATGGATCTGTTCAGCGGTACAAAGCTCGGCTCATGGCCAATGGTTTCCATCAGCAAAACGGTCTTGATTTCGGTGAGACTTTCAGCCCCGTGATCAATCACTCCACTATCCGACTCATCTTGGCTCTTGCTGTTCAATTCGCTTGGCCCGTTCGACAGCTTGATGTTCAAAATGCCTTCCTTCACGGCTATTTGGACGAAGAGGTTTATATGCGGCATCCAAATGGTTTTGTTGACAATTAGTTTCCTGATCATGTTTGTCAATTGAAACGTTCATTATATGGGCTAAAGAAAGCTCCCCGAGCTTGGTTCAATTGTTTTTCATCTCATCTTGCAGATTTGGGATTCACCTCTAGCAAAGCTGGTTACTCCTTGTTTACATACTTCTCTGGTTCTGTTCGGATCTATTTGCTAATCTATGTTGATGACATCCTTATTACAGGCAACGATTCTGTCCATGTTGCCACTCTTATTGAAAATTTGGGTCGTGTGTTCTCTATGAAGGATTTGGGACCTGATCACTTTTTCTTGGGGATGGAATTAACTCGCAGCCCCTCTGGCCTTTCTCTCACACAGGCTAAATATATCAGGGATCTCCTCTGCCGCATCAACATGCATGACACCAAGCCCGTTCCGACACCGGTGTCCTGCGGCAAGCATTTGAGCCTTCATGATGGTACTCCCTTATCTAATCCTACTGAGTATCGTAGAATTGTTGGAGCCTTGCAATACTTAACTCTCACTAGACCCCACATTGCCTTTGCTGTGAACCAAGTATGCCAATTTATGCATAAGCCTTCATCAACTCATTGGGTTGCAGTTAAACGCATACTTCGTTATCTCGAAGGCACTATCTCTCATGGTTTAGTTTTTCGGCCTGGTTTTATGGCTCTCTCTGCCTTTTCAGATGCTGACTATGCAGGTGATCCCGATGACCATCGATCAACCGACGGTTACTGCCTTTATCTAGGCTCTAACTTAGTTTCTTGGAGTTCCAAGAAACAAGGAGGTGTTTCTCGTTCGAGCACTGAAGCCAAGTACCGTCAGCTAGCATACACCGCTGCCACCATTTCGTGGTTCCGCGCTTTGTTTCGTGATCTTCAGCTCCCATTAACCAGTCCCAAACTCTGGTGTGACAATATCAGTGCCATTTCCTTAGCTTCCAATCCAGTCTTTCATGCTCGAAAGCGTCATGTGGAAGTTGATTATCACTTTGTTCGTGAGAAAATCGTCCGTGGCGAACTTATTGTTGGTTATCTGTCCAGTATTGATCAAGTAGCTGATATTTTTACCAAAGGCTTATCTATTCCTCAGTTTCATTTCCTCACTTCCAAGCTTCCTCTGCTTGATTGCACCGTCAGCTTGCGGGGGTGTGTTAGGAGTCAACCTCCTATCTGTGCAAATCAGCAGAACATCAAGATCATATCTTCTTAATTACACCTCATTAGAGCATCCACAATGGTGTTTCTCATTTTTTAGAAAATGGCAGCTACAGTAATAGCAAATATAGAATTTTCCTGCAACGGTGGTTTGCTATAATTTGCTAAAATTTGAAAAAGACGAGACATGTCGTTTCATCCGTTTTTTTTTTAGAGTTATTTAATTAGTGATTAGATATTAAAATAGTTTAATTAAATAAATTAAATAATAAAATATTACCAAAACCTAATTAATTACACACTAACCTAGTTTAAGCACTAACCTAAACTCTCCCCATTTCTAGGACACATGTCCCGTCCCAGCCATTTTGGCATGGGACGAGACAACATGTCTCCTTTTTTTTTTGTTTTTTTTGTTTTTTTTGTTTTTTTTGTTTTTTTTTTTCCAGACGGTACAACACCGTCTGATCATTTAAAAAAAAATTAAAAAATAGGTCAGACAAAATAACTCTAATCACATTAAAAAAAAGAAGAAAAAAAAGGGGGGCGAAACAACATATCTCGTCTCTTATAATTTGAAAATTGCAAATTGGTTTCTCATAAATGAGAAACGACTGTAGCTACTTTGTCAAAATATGGCAAAATAGCAAACGACTGCAACACCTCGTTTCTCAAAATATGAGAAATTGGCAAATATAGCAAACGACTGTGGATGCTCTTACTTGTCAATATTCCTTTGTGATTTATATTTATAGTATTATCTTATAGGACTGACCAAAATGTCAACTATGTACTTGTATAAATTCAGCAGATTATAATGGAAATACATCAAGCCATTACAATACAAAACTATAGCTCTTTATGAAGGGAGGAGCAGAGTTGATGCGATGCTGGATCAGATCTCAGGTTGAGGATCAAACAAGATGGAAGCATATGTTATATATGAATGAGTAGCTTCTAAATATCATCTTTTGTGACAAATTTTTAAGTTAATTGTTATTACGACTGGAATTAGTCAGCATCAGTAGAAACATCTGTTCTTCGCTTAAAGTCTAATGGCATGGTGATCATTTGTTGTTTTGCTGCAGCAAGCATTCTTGTACTTGTTTTCACTCTATTGAGCGATGCTTCAATCCTGTCATCCTGTCTGGTTCGTTGATAACAGGTATCGTCAATAATTCAATTTTCAAGACGAAGAGGTTTCTTCAGTCACCAAGTCACCAAGGTGAACACATTGCCAAAAAAGCATAACAACTATCTAAACCATAATAACAAAAAGGGAGACAACTGATTACAATCAATACAGCCACACAACCTCAACTGTCTAGGGATAATATTATCGGATTAAAGATTTTAAGCACCATTGACAAATTTCGCTTTGATAATCAGGAAGCAATTTGTCTGAAAGATTTGAATGAAGTTAGAAGTTAACAATCTTGCCGCTTCGACTGCAGAACAGGTCTACCATGAGCATGAGTTACTATGATCCAAATTATATCGATTTCTAGCTAATTCTACTATAAATACAAGGAAATGCCAAGAACGCATGAATGCAAATTCCTGATTATCTAATAGCTGCTGCATCATGCATCTCTCGGGATCCAAAAGAAGAAAATTGACAGTTAACCTTCTAGATTATACTGGCTTTCTTCATCACTACAAAATGGAGGAGCTCAACCCCGAATCAGAGAGCTACAACTCGCAATCTAAGTAGGTGGAAAGAATCTATTGAGATTAAAGGGAAGTGTGTAGAACTCCTCATTCCTGTTGTCTCCCCTGAATGTTCGGAACTTCACCCACCACGGCATTCCCCTGTCGTTCTTCGACTTCTCCACTTCGAGTGTGTTGTCAAGAATAACACTTACGATTAATCCCACTGTCGGTGGTGACATAAATATGGTATTCAGGAATGCGTTAAACTGCAAAGATGAAAAAACTTTGTTCAATTGCTACATTTTTGTTATCTAAGTGAATGACTACCACTCTGATACAAATCATGCAAGTAATAATATTTTCTGAAGAGTATGAGAATCTTTTTCAATGAAAATGAACTAACCCATCCTGCACGAGTATGCACAGGACCATGACCAGAAAGGAAGGTGTCGTTGAAATATTGAGGGACAGATATCCCAAGGAAAAGTGAGAGCCCAGTGATGATGAGGTTTCTCATTGAGTTCATATTTGTAAATTGAAGGAATGAGATCCCAACAGATGCTGCAAGAAGAGAAGAAGTCGGGATTAGTATATATATATATATAACAAGCAACTTTATTACTGCAAAAGCATAACTATTTGATTGAGTCCGGATACAAATTACACGAAAATTCATGTGTTTTGAGGAAGTTATATCTATGCATCAAGCGGTTACAAATTCAACAGTTGATCAACAGTAGGAAAAAAGAAGGCTTATGATCTACGAGTTAGAAGTCACTCTAATTTTTCTAGTCATATTTAAGCTCATGAATCAAGCAAATCTTTAGTTACCCTAAAAAAAATCACGTTGTATCCAGTTGATGCATAGGTAAGACATCATCAAGAATATATGTTTTTCATGGATAAATCTATATTGGCATGAGAATCAAAGTAGCCAATTTGATTGCTTAATATATACTCTTGTTGGTGGCATAACTATGGTAGTAATGAACAAAAATGCAATAACAATATATTGCAAGAAGGTACTGCTTAATTTTAAAGCCACTTACCAACAAGAGCGAAAAGAACACAGTAAAGTGCAGCGAATATTGGGAATGGAATGGATGCAAATAGAGCTCCAAATTTTCCTATGATGACGACAAATATCTTATCAACTGTACAAATAACAACAGCAAAGAGAAGAATATATCCATTTTGCTGTGGCAATAGAGAAACAGACCTAGCATGGAAAAGAATATCATGAATCCAGCTGATATCTCAACTACTCTGCGGCTGCCAACTCTAGTTAGCCCAAGAAGCCCCACGTTCTCCCTTAAATTTTTTTAGCACTCACTGTCATTGCCATTTCCACTGTCATCTAGAAAAAAATTTAACTTCTACAAGCAACAGAATTGTTGAGGAAAAGCCTTCACAACTTACACAGATACAGTTGAACCTGCCAGCGTTCCATACAGTCCATCCAGTAAGACACCTATCCCCTGCACAAGTCAAGTAATAACTATAATTCCAAACCAAAAGAATGAGAAATCAAAACCTGTAGGAATCTATTGGTTACAACTTGTTGTCGAAATAATGGAAAGTCCAGGATATATCTTTCAATCCCTTATATAAGTTCTCAGACATCTTAAACTTGTATCTCCATATATGTTTAACTGAACTTCCATTATCATGCTCTGGAAAGAAACTAGTTCTTTCTTCAATTGGATATCACATACGTCTTAAAACATGCCACTTTATATTTATCAAAAATTACATTCTATATTTTCTTGAACTTGCCGAAGCAATGTTTTAGCAGTCAGAGTTCCTTAATGAAGAGCATAAATATGGAAAAAACAAGAATCCAAAACACATCTTCTCATAGTTCAGGTCCTTATTTCATTTTATAGACATCTTTTGCTAGTTAAAGAGAAATATTAAAGTGACATTAAGCATAAAACACTCTACATGCACAAACATTAGAATGTTGTCCAAAGAACCCATTAACCAACTAACCTGCCATCCAATACCTCGGCTCAAAACATAAGCAGGGGGAGGAGTCGCAATTGCTAGGCGTGAAGCTGCCTTGTATGCAGCAGTTGACTGCAACATTTTCATTTTATTTTAAATAAAATTAGTATCCATTTTAAGACAAATATTTCCAGACGAACCAAGAAAAATTCAACAAAGATTACCTCCATTGCAGAAACGAGCACCGCTGCCATCATAGCAATTATATGACCAACATCAAATGTGGGTGCACCCCATTCCAATGGATAAGGAAACTTAAACCTGTGAAAATAACACAAATTTTTTATTATAAGAAAAAAGATTACCAAGGCCATATAGAACTCTCTAAAATGTGTTAGAATACAATTGCAATTTCCCTCAACCCTTCTACAACTTCGAAGTTTTAGCTTAGTGGCAGGGAATTTCACATGGTATCAGAGGAACCCAGGTTCAAATCTCAGTGCTTACGCAATTTAAATGCGGATTTTTTTAAAAAATACCACTGCGTATTGTCCAGGTCTCAACCCACAATTTGTTGAGTATTTATCTCGTTTCTTTGGCCCATAAAAAAATGGGCTCTCGACCTGAGGGGGCATGTTAGAATACAAGTGCAATTTTTCTCAACCCTTCTACAACTTCAAAGTTTTAACTTAGTGGCAGAGACTTTCACAAAATGAACAGTAATATCATGCAGCCAAACTCATGTCAGAAAACGTCTTTTTCTTCTTTTTTGTGAAAATCACGTCTTAATCACTTGAGTATAAATAATGGAGCTTTTCTTTTCATCTTGTAACTTAAAATATCATTTACTTTTGTATGAATTAGACATCTCTTATTGTAATATTGTACCTCAAGGATATCTAAGGGATAATAAAGGAACAATTGTGATTTATGACATTATAGTGCTCCTCATATATTATTTTTTACTAATTTTGGTACCCCTACAGATTGTTAGATATTATATTACTTAGTTTAGTCCCATATCGAGTAATGTATTAGTTTAATCTTTGTTTCTCTCCTATATACAGGAGACATTGTACTCAATTATAATCAGTCCAATAAAGTATTTTTTTCCATCTTTGAATCTAACATGGTATCAGAGCCTCTACTTTCATAAGGCTTAACACTATTTTCCTCCTCGTCATCGAGGTAGAGTGGTTCCGTCCTTCATCAGAACCATTCCACCTTTCCTTACCAACAACTAGATCTCACTTCCGCTTCTTTCCCATCTGACGGCTCGTCAAACTCTAATCCTTAATCTCCCTCTAATCTCAAAACAAATCCTGCCGTTGTTGCTATGCCGCCGCCGCCACTGTCTCCCTTGCAACAACCGACATGGTCCTCCCTTGCCGTCGGCCTCCTACAACATCCCCATGCCTAATCACAGTCATTCATCACCATCATCCCTTTCACTGCCTTCCACCGAAATCCACTTCAATCCAAATCCCATCCAATCCAATCCAATACAGATCCCTATCATGATATTTATAATTAAAAAAAAAAATCCAAACTCTAATCCCTAATCCCTAATCTTCCCTTCTTCCTCCTTGAGTCAGCTAAACCCATCTCTTCTACCTTCTCTGCCTTTCAAGCCAAGCCTCCCACATCCAAATAGACAACCAACCCTCCTTCCCCTTCACTCCATGCCAAAATATCACCATCATCATTAGCCACCATCATTACCACTAACCTCTAGCCTAATCCTATTTCCTTTCCTTCTTCCTCTGTCTCCCACCGAAACCCACCTAATCATTTCCACCATCCTGAAGCCATCTTATCCAAGAAAGAAACCAAACTTTCCTTCTCCTTGGCTTTGCCCCGACCCAACGAACTCATCACCATCACCCAGTGCCTTCATCCAACACCGCCAAAGCTCCATCTCCACCGAACCTGACAATCCCTCCTACTCCAATCCAAACCCAACCCGTTTCTCCTTCCAACCAAAACATAATTGATTAATTAAATCAAATTCCATCCAGATCCGAAATCCAACTCCCAAATCCTAATCCAAAATTCAATACAAATCCCAAGATCCAAGAGCCGGATCCAATCCCAAATTCATCCTGTTCGCCCGAGGCCATCCCACGTCCATCCCGGCATCCTTCTTGAAGTCCTTCCCGTCCGCCCAGGGCCATCCCAAACCACAACTGCTCCTCCTATGTTACAGGTCCCCCGGCAGGTGGTGGTGGTGGTGGTGCTTCTCTACCAGAGCGGGCAACCGCCATTTACAACTGTACCTAGCAATCTACAAGAAGGAAGATATAGAGGAGAAGAAGAGGAAGAAGAGGAATTGAGACTTAGAAAATATATTCATTCATCCATTTCCCTTACATTCATCTGCATCTTCTTATAGAAAAGCAGGAGGCATCTACAGTAGATCCACTAATAGAGCTAATACACGTGGCACGTGCAATGTACGTAATCCCAAACGGAATCTCTGAACACAGTGCCTAACGGCCATACAGTTTATACTGTAGCAGGGTCCCACACCATCGCACCCTCCTATCCTATGATGCCATCTGTCTCACACCCTGTGACACATCACGAAGGAAGAAGAGGACTCAAATGCAAGAAGCAGCTGCATTTATTCACTTAACCCCTTGGAAGAAGTTTATTCCTATGTGGACTGATACGCAACTCTGGCTGATGTGCACAAGGCTTCAGCACAGGGATGCAGCTCTATGGAGCTGTATCATTTCTCCCCATTTGAAAAGAAGCTTCCATGATGTTGCGGAATTCAGGGAAGCGACTGTGGATGCTCCAGAACTCTTCCCAAGTTGCTTCGTCCCGCGTTCCCCCTTCCCACTGTACCAATACCTCTGTTACGGCGACTCCTCGCTTCTCTACCATTCTTTTGCTCAGGATTCTTGCAGGTTAGGCCTTCTCCTCTTGGAAATAAGCAGGATGAGTTTGGGTGAGCTGGTGACCATCTCCCAAGTGGCGTCGCAATTGGGAGCAGTGGAATACATCATGGATTTTGGCGCTTGGGGGAAGAAGAAGCTTGTAAGCGACTGAGCCTATCTTTTCCACTATCTGATAGGGTCCGTAGCATAAATGGGGCAGTTTGTGAATACGTTTACCTCCCACAGAAGTTTGGCGATAGGGTTGTAACCTGAGATAAACAAAATCACCTACGGTGTACTCTCTCTCAGTTCTCTTCTTATCAGCGCGCACTTTCATTTTTTCCTGTGCCTTGTGCAAGTTATCCTTGAGTAGTAGGAGTGCAGCGTTTCTCTCAAGCAAGTGCTCCTTGACCTCAGGTGAGCTGGTGTTCTCTGGGATGTAGGTGAGTAAAGAGGGTGGAGCTCGGCCATAAAGAACTTGATACGGGGAGAGCTTAGTAGAGCTATGCACGCTCGTATTGTACCAATACTCCGCCCAGAAGAGTATATTAACCTAGCTAGAGGGTTTATAAGCACAGAAACAACGAAGATAAGTTTCCAATGTTCTGTTCGCCACTTCAGATTGGCCATCTGTTTGGGGGTGGAACGATGTACTTAGACAGAGCTGGGTACCTTGCGCAGTGAACAATTCCTTCCAAAAAACACTAGTGAAGATTGTGTCTCGATCGCTGACAATGGTGGAGGGGATGCCATATAGTTTGATGATGTGCTGGATGAAGAGGTCAGCTATGCTCTTGGCGGTATAGGGATGTGACACTGGAAGGAAATGCACATACTTAGAGAGTCTATCAACAACTACAAGTATGGTGCTCTTACCCCAGCTTCTTGGTAGACCCTCAATAAAATCCATACTAATATCTTTCCATACTGCATCTGGAATTGGAAGGGGTTGCAAGAGGCCATGTGGAGCTTGGGTGTTATGTTTGCAGCACTGACAGACGTCACACTGCTTGATATAAGCCTTCAACCTGCTCTTCATACCTGCCCAATATGCTACTTGTTTCAGCCGCAGCCAAGTCTTCTCGTAGCCAGAGTGGCCCCCTTGGAGTGAGTCATGGTAGGTGTGTAACAACTGTGGTATAATGGGAGATGTCGGATTGAGCACCACTCTTCCCTTATAAAAGCATAACCCATGTTGAAGACTATAGCGTGGAGCTTCTCCCCTGGAGATTTTTGCCTGTAGATCTGTGTAAAAGGGATCATTCTCGACTTCTTCCTTCAGGGACACTAACCAGGTAGGTTGCACAATTGAGATGGCTTGAACTTGGGCCTCTGGAGCTGGCGACTGAGTATCTTCGAACACTCTTGAAAGACTGCTCCTATATTTTCTCTCCCCTTCTTGTACTCAACAGAGAATTGATAACCATGTAGTTTCCAAAGCCAAGTGTGTTGGGCTTCCGTGTCTAAGCGTTGCTCCAATAAATACTTAAGTGGCTTATGGTCTGTCTTGATCAAGAATTCCCCCGCCAGCAGGTAATGATGCCATTTCTTCACCGCAAGGAGAATTGCCAGCATCTCCTTCTCGTATGTCGATAGATATCTACTCCTCCCCTTCAATTCTTTACTAAGGAAGGCGATGGGATGTTGTTGTTGCATCAAGATGGCCCCAATGCCAGTTCCAGCAACATCGCATTCAAGGGTAAATTTTTCTTTGAAGTTTGGCAATGCCAAAATAGGGGGGGTAGTTAAGGCTAATTTCAAAGCTTCGAATGCCTTTTGAGCGCCAGGGGACCAAAGAAAAGCTCCCTTCTTGGTGAGAGCTATAAGGGGTGAGGCTATGGAAGCATATCGACTAATAAACTTGCGGTAGTAACCACCAAGGCCGAGGAATCCCCTTAGTGATTTGAGAGTTTTCGGAGTAGGCCAGTCATTGATAGCCGATACCTTCTGAGGATCTACAGATACCCCACTCTTCGATATCACATGTCACAGATAAGTGACTTCTTCTACCCCAAAGACACACTTGTTTCTTTTAGCTCTGAGTGAGTTCTCCTTTAGTAGCTGTAAGACGATCTGCAGGTGCTGCAAATGGTCGTTGAGGGTGCGGCTATATATGAGTATATCGTCAAAGAACACCAGAACAAACTTCCTCAAGTATGGCCTGAACACATCATTCATCAATGATTGGAAGGTCGACGGCGCATTCGTGAGGCCAAATGGCATCACCACGTACTCATAATGACCCTCATGTGTCTTGAACGCTGTTTTGGGAATGTCTTCTGTCTTCATTCTGATCTGATGGTACCCACTGCGCAAGTCAAGTTTACTGAAGATCTGAGAGCCTTGCAATTCATCTAGTAGTTCATCGATAACCGGAATAGGGTACTTATCCTTTATAGTTATCTTGTTTAAGGCCCTGTAGTCGACGCAAAGGCGCCACGATCCATCGGGTTTCTTTACCATTACAATTGGGGAGGCATACGAACTATTACTTGGTCGGATGATCCCTGATTGTAACATTTCTCTCACGAGCTTCTCTATCTCATTCTTCTGTGTCCATGGATGCTTATAGGGTCTCAGATTGATTGGTTGTGAGTTAGGGAGGAGAGGGATGCTGTGGTCTTGTTGCCTATGAGGAGGAAGTGCTATGTGTTCCTTGAACACCTCGTCGAATAAGCTTAGTCTGCGTTCAATCTCAGCATGGCAAGGACTGGGTGGGGGTTCAGCTTCAAGGCCGAGGGTTGAGACCTTAGTGATCTGAAGTAGCAGACCCCCTTTTAGGTGTAAGACTGTCTTGTGCATAGATTTGGGTTCAGATAGTTGCATTGGTTCGCTGCTAACCCCTTTGAGTATCTTCCTCTCACCGCCTTGCTCAAACTGCAACGAGTGGCTCTCGAAGCTGAGCCAGATACTCTCTAGTGTCCGTATCCACTGAGATCCAAGGATCATCTGGCTGGTGCGGAGAGGTAGGACATAGAAGGAAGTCTTAATACTGACTCCTTGGCAAAGGAATTCTAGCTCTTCACAAAGCCCTTCGCAGAACAAGGTTCCCCCACCTGCAATGGTCACTGAGAGTTTCACACTTTGGTTAACAGGTAGCTTGGCTCTTCTCACAACCTTTCTCACAACCTGGGAATCCACAAAATTGTGGGTTGATCCAGTATCAAAAAGTGCATACACCTCTTGTTTGCCTACTGTTCCTTTAAATCTCAGTGTTCTTGGTTCTTCGATCCCAATGACAGCGCTGAGTGATATAGTGGGAGGGGTTGTTGCTGCTGGTTGTAAGAAGCTGAGATCACCTTTAGGGGAGATCACCTGCTCCTCACTCTCATCCGCAGGGTTAGCTTCTACATCAGAACCAACACTAATCTCATCTCCTTCTATCTGCATCAGAGTTCTTCCCTTACACCGATGGCCTTTACTCCATTTCTCGTCACAGTGGAAACATAGATTTTGAGCCTTCTTCTCAGCAAGTAACCTATCAAACTGAGTTGGCTTCAAGGTTTCTGTGATGGGTTTTCGCTGTTCTTGAGGGAAGCTGGGTGGTAGGGAAGTTTTAGGAAACAATGAGGTCGACGGAAGCCCAGACTTGACAGGGCCACTCACGTACTTCGCAGCCTTGCGTTGACACATCGCAATGGTCTCTCTAGCAACAGCCTGCCGATACGCAGCTGTGACAGTCTGGGGGTGTTTTAACAAAACCTCCTGTTGAATATCATCTTTCAACCCCGACACAAAGCAGTCGACCAAAACCCCCATGCTTAACGGCTTGCTAAGGTGGCTATACTTAAGAAACTCCTTATGATACTCTTGCACAGTGTTGGTTTGTCTCAGCTTGAAGAGAGTAGCTGTGGGATTATGCAGTTCAGTAGGACCAAATTGGAGAAGCATCTCCCTCTTTAGCGACTCCCAATTGATTTCTCCATCACATTGTCTCTTGAACCAGCGCCACCATAACAGCGCATCTTCCCTTAGAAAATACACACTAAAATCTACTTGGTACC
The DNA here is from genome assembly GCA_017893485.1 of Hemerocallis citrina. Taxonomy (NCBI): domain Eukaryota; kingdom Viridiplantae; phylum Streptophyta; class Magnoliopsida; order Asparagales; family Asphodelaceae; genus Hemerocallis; species Hemerocallis citrina. The sequence continues at coordinate 95,234,045 of CM030361.1, forward strand.
TCCCTTCAATTCTATGGGTGTCGAAGTGATGCTCAAGGTGGAAGAACCAATTTCCAACATCCCCTGTTCCATCGAATAGCGGAATTTCTAATTTGGCATGTTTGGGGAATATGGTTTGATATCTATCGAAGTTCTCTTCGCTTCGCCGCCAAGGGGAGATGGGGTTCCATTCGGGATGGGGTAAGAGAGGAGGAAGGTTCCCCAGATGAGGGCGGAAGTTAGGGGGTGGCTCATCTCTACTTCGTGAGTCCCTATCAGCGATTCGGCGCAACAACTAGCGAATGTCGTCACTCTGTAGCTGTAGACATGTGATTTGTTGCTGAAGAGTTCCCATCGAAATCTCGATGCCCTCTACCCTTTGCTCTAGATCGGGAGGCTGTTGAGGATCAACACCGCTATGGGTGGATCCGCGCGCCCCCTGGCCTGGTGATCCGATTCCGGAGTTCCCTCCAGATTCGAGGATCGTACAGCGCTCGATCTGAACTGGGTTGATTGGGTCGTAAGGCTCTGATACCATTGTTACAGGTCCCCCGGCAGGTGGTGGTGGTGGTGGTGCTTCTCTACCAGAGCGGGTAACCGCCATTTACAACTGTACCTAGCAATCTACAAGAAGGAAGATATAGAGGAGAAGAAGAGGAATTGAGACTTAGAAAATATATTCATTCATCCATTTCCCTTACATTCATCTGCATCTTCTTATAGAAAAGCAGGAGGCATCTACAGTAGATCCACTAATAGAGCTAATACACGTGGCACGTGCAATGTACGTAATCCCAAACGGAATCTCTGAACACAGTGCCTAACGGCCATACAGTTTATACTGTAGCAGGGTCCCACACCATCGCACCCTCCTATCCTATGATGCCGTCTGTCTCACACCGTGGAACACATCACGAAGGAAGAAGAGGACTCAGATGCAAGAAGCAGCTGCATTTATTCACTTAACCCCTTGGAAGAAGTTTATTCCTATGTGGACTGATACGCAACTCTGGCTGATGTGCACAAGGCTTCAGCACAGGGATGCAGCTCTATGGAGCTGTATCATCCTACTACTACTACTCCCACCTGCAGTGCCATCTAATACTTCTGCCTACAGTCGCTATCCCGAACTACTACTACTCCCACCAAAGAGCAATACTACTACTACTACTCCTGCTATGACTTCTTCAGAGTCGAGAGCCAACTTCCTGATGTCATTCCACATTTCTTCAGTGTCAAGCGCCGACACAAAATCTCACATTGTCGAGAGCCAACAGCCAACTTCTTCCCGCTGTGACTTCTTCAGAGTCAAGAGCCGATACCTTCCCAAAACCCCACACCGTCGAGAGAAGACTCTTAGTAGACAAACTCACACTGGTTAATCTACCGTGAGTTTGAGAATGGGTGTTAGATATTATATTACTCAATTTAATCTCATATCGAATAATGTATTAGTTTTAATTTTTACTTCTCTCCTATATATAGAAAACATTGCACTCAGTTATAATCAATCCAATAAAATATTCTTTTCTATCTTTGAATCTAACACAAATAAAGAACAAGCAAGTATTCAAAATACTTAACCAAGGAGCTGATGATATAAGGTTGGCTCGATCAGTTCTGCAATTGACTTGAGTTCTTGGCGGTCTATGTCTATATGCACCACCAGCAGTTAGGATTACGGAATATATCCAAATAACAGTAACACATATGAGAACTGGGAAACGTTCAAAGATGGGAATATCTTTGAATGGTCTGTAGTGCTTCAGATACTGCAGAGATATGAACAGAAAAAAGTGCAACTCTTTTATTAGACAGAAAAATCAAAGGCTATACAAAAGAAAGTCCCCTTTTCCAAGCAATATACCTGAGACAGGCCAATGAGCAACAGAAGCATTGGTATACCAATTTCCACACACTCTCCTACCTAGAGAGAGAAGGATAAAGTATGAACGCTACAAAAAACATCTCTGCCACACAAAAATTGAATGTAAAAGTTACTTCACTACCTGGGGAAAACCTCGGTGAAATAGACCAAGACCAGCCAAGCCTATAACAGGTGCCATACCAAGAGGACTGAAAAACCTGATAAGATGTTGCAAGAACTAAGACAGTATGCACTGCTATAAAATACGCAACTTTTTGGGAGAGCCCAATTATATTATGGCTGTGAAATCTGCCCTTACTCGGAATTAATTAAAAAATTAACTGAAACCCTATAAACATCATCATTTATAGAATCTCAAGTTGACTCAATTAGTTAATGTACTCTACTATGGTTCATTTTCTTTCACATCTTCTAATTTGCATTCATGAAAAATAATCTCGTTTGCCCCTTTGCTATTTTTGTTTTCATAAACTTTATATATAATATATGTTGAACTCACAAATAGCAACCTTATAAATGTTTATCTTGTCACGTATTTAAACATGCAGTCCCAAATGTTAATTACTACTAATGAAAAATTGCAAACATTGGTTAAAAGGTTTACCTTGAAAAAATTCCCCATAGTTGACTATAACCAAGTATAATTTGTAAGGATGATGCTACAATTAGCGCACCTTGAATAGCTCGCATGGTATGTATGAATCTCTACAAGAAAAGGCTAGAACATGAGATACAGTCACTTTGTGCTGTGTAGTTTTTCCACAAATTAATAAAATTCACAAGCTTACGTCATGGTTATCAGGAATCCTTAGCAATGAGGAGTCATGTATAATGTAATTGATGGGTATAACATAAGCAAAAGAACCACCCACGATAGTTGGCAAGCGTGTTCCAAATAATGTTTGCAGAAGTGTTTTGATGCCTGATACAAATAATAGAGTTTGTATGACCCTAACCTTATCGCCCTGCAGAGGATATGTTTAAAAACCAAATCAACATAAAAATAGAATAAGACAAAACAAGAATTTTTTGTATAAGAGAAGGTTGTCTTTTATAAACACTAACATTGTTCCCACCCATATAAGGTACAAGTAACGTAGGAACCATCACGGTAGTGCCCAACATCAAGATGTAGTTTTGAAAAGCCAGTAAAATAGTTTCAACTGCAAAAAAAGAAAATAAGGAAAGTAAAAATAAGGAAAGTAAAGAAGAAAAAATAAATAAACATAAACATTGTACATCAGTAGGGACATTATTCCGCAAAATTCTTGAATGCCAAGCAGAAAGTCTTGTATACTAATATGCAAGGCATGCATTTATGTACACACATTAAGTAAATGGCAAAAACAAGGTACACTAATAAGAATAGAAGTAGAATTGACATAAGAGTGGACTGTAGGTGATATAAATTCCAAACTGACTCCATAATAAAAACAACAAAACATTACCCAAGCAAACTGGAGTCGGCCACAAGAATCCTTTTCTTCCATTCACTTCTGTTAACTGTCGCTGTACTACTACTAGTTTGCTTAGGTGTACATGAAATCTTTTGCCCCATAAACTGCTCGTCTAAATGGCGCACACGCGCGCGCGCGTGTGTATATATATATATATATATATATATATATATATATATATATATATATATATATTCTTTTTGTTTCTTTTTGTTTCTTCTATAAAAAATTCCGTTCAAAAAATTGAAGTGAATAAGTTCTGAACTTTCCTTTCGTAGGAAAAGTGTCATTTCAAGCGTTTCTTCCGTTAATTTTCTTGGATCTGCCAAAAGGGACTTGTATTAATGAAGTATCCTAGGTTTCTGGGCAGAACATTTCTCCTGGTTACCATTCACCAAAGGGATGTTTGAAGCATCGAGACATTATTCTGCAAAAACTGGTATCAAGCCCAACAATTGGTATAGAGAAGGTATTAATTGTAGAGTTATATGATTAGACAGAAATAAATTTATTTATTTGTCATTTTATTAATAGAGCAATTTTTGGTTTATTTACAAATATTGATATTGTGCATCAATAAGGTCCATACTGTATAGTAATTATGTCTATGCACAAAGAACATATTTACAGTCTATAATAGAACTGGGCATTCTATTTGGCAGACTGTAGCACAACAAGTCAGAGGGTTGACTCGAACTTGCTGTGCTAGTTCATTTAGTACGAATTAATGGAACAAAGAATGATTACACTTGTAAATAACCACAAGAAAATCTTACCGTTAAAGGCAATATAAACATGACCTCTAAATCCTGAGCATATAGTGAACTCATTTTTTAATATCGCGCATTTTGATAAATCAAAGAGTGGGGCATTCTAGACCAATACCTCGATGCATTGGATGTCTTATTAGAAATATGAGAACATGTATTTGTAATACGGAATCCTATCTCTAAAACAGAAGATATTCCCTTGTTCATTTAACGAAGATTATAATCTGACAGTAAAATCCCATTGGTATATTTTACAAAAAAATATTTTATACAAATTTTTATTTTTTTGTAAAATTAAATTTTAGAGTCATTGTTAGATTGTATGAAAGGTTAAATGTGAAAACAAGGTTTAAGTTACAAATTGACCCATGAAGGTGGTATCACAAATTCCAATGGTACGTTTGTGAATATCGGTAAAGGAAGGGTGTCTTGTAGAACTATATTGTGACATGGGTCTAATAATAATTTAGATTTTAGTTGGGAAGCAAAATACAAATACATAGTGAACAGTATTGTAATTTTATCCCAACTAGGATTTCCTAAAGTTCCTAATCCTAAGCTTTCATCTCCTCTACAAATATGAGAGAAGGATAAAACCTAGCCGTCTCTCTTGTGCCTCCCACCAGGATATAGAAGAAAATGAGAGGAAGAACTAGAGTTAGAATTGAAGGAGAAAAAGAAACAAGAAATCAAAGTTTGAAGGTAAAACTTATTGATTTGTGTTCTCATTATTTTATTTGAGAATAGATTAAATATTAGATCATTGTGATCTTGGAAATAGGACAGAACAAAAACCCAACAGTGGTATCAGAGCCACTTTCGTAGAAAAAGTGTCATTTCAAGCGTTTCTTCCGTTAATTTTCTTGGATCTCCCAAAAGGGACTTGTATTAATGAAGTATCCTAGGTTTCTGAGCAGAACATTTCTCCTAGTTACCATTTACCAAAGGGATGTTTCAAGCATCGAGACATTATTCCGCAAAAACTGGTATCAAGCCCAACAATTGGTATAGAGAAGGTATTAATGCCTAACAAGGGAGTATTATACATTAATTAAAAAGTTAAAAAAAAACAAATAATTAGAAAGAAGAAAAATGATATTGATGCCGAAGACATTTCTTGAGTGTGATTATCTATCTAATAGGAAATATGTTTCCCAACATATATACTAGTAATTAACAAACCATTTTCGTTACATGGATAAAAATATCTCATAGTTAATCAGAAACATTAATTGTAAAATTATAATTGGATCCAATGTCCAAATCATCTCCATTTCAGGACTTCGACTTTTATTTTTCTTCATGTAAGACATTTGCTTTCCCTCACAGGATTTCTCCTCGCGAAAATAAATTTCATGATGATTTAGGAATTATCGATACAGTAAGGGTCAGGATGCCAATATGGGTGCGGGACACGGCAAATTTGAAAAATTAGGACAGAGGGACATGGCTATAATAAAGTATAAAGAATATCATGTAAGATTATATATCCAATTATGCATAAAATTAACCCAAATGACACAAAAATATAAATTCGAGCTACATAACCAAAATAATAGATTATTGTCCATAGAAAGTGATAGTACTTTCTAGTCCATTACAAATCGGAGAATATCCATTAGGCCATATGAAAGTGATACCACTTACATGTGGTGAAATACGAAATTCTGTATGAAATTTGTGTTGATTAAAAGTGGTCAAGAAATTCACAGCATACAATATATATTACAAAATTTAGACCATGCATGTGAAGTGTCCATGAAGTATTGGTGCCCAATATGAGTACAGTTCCATGATAGAAGTGTCCGTGCTATGCAGATGACATCAAGATATAAAGGTTAAATCATAGTAGATAGTGAACAATCTATCTTTATATCCCATTCTTGTTTTGTTCAAATTGAAGACCATCTCAACATTTGTCCAAAATTAAAGTAGACTCCCTTTTTGAGTAATCCGCCAATAAAATAGGAAGTTCCACCAACATGGTTACATCTGCAATACTGTAATGTTATTTGTGTTCTTCAGCATATGTCGATTCCCAATGAATTCCTATATCTCTCTAAATAAATAGCTCTTCCTTATAATCAAATCCCAAATGAATGCTTAATTTGTTTAACTTATAAACTACAATTATTTTTTTCTTAAAATTTTCTGAATACTTCAATACTAACAATATTATTGAAGATATAAATGTCAACTTTGAAAAGTTATTCATGTGAGTACACATAAAGAAAGGCACATCATACATGCTCATGCACAGCACATGCATGCAGACACACAAGTATGGCTATCAAGGTTTAAATTTCAGCATCAATATCGGTTCTGTGTAGCTAATTTTGGTATTGATAGTTTGATACTGACAGTCTCAACCATTTCGGAAAACATCCGTTTTTATGTCTACAACTTATTCTTTTAAAAATCAACATTTTCTTTAAAATGACCAAATTAAACGATAATATTTTGGCACGTTTTTTAATAACTATTAATGGGTTATGTTGCAGGGACACCTACATTTTAAGTTACTGTATCAAATTCTCTTATCAGACACGGCAATTCATCAGTTATTGTTGCTATTTTAATATTCTAGGTTTGAATTTCTACGTGCCGACATGTTGCATTGTTTTATGCCATCTTGGTGTCTCATATCCATGCTTCTTAGATGAGGGTTAAAAACTTAAATAGACATAAAAATTATTGATCTATTTACATTGGATTTCTAATCCAGTTAAGAATTATTATGGTGATTTGGGCTAGTATCAACTATCAAGCAAAAAACGTACCAGACCAAACTAGTAATGAAAATTAGAAGCATTCCCCAAAACAAAAGAGTCCCTTTTTATCCGTTCAGGAAGGTAAGATACGACCAATATGTATTATTTTGGATAATACTTGAATACATAAGTAAATGATGCATATGCACTGTTAGGAATTGTGGCCTCAAATACACGTGGGCACTGAGTACTTAAAGTTTGAGAAGAAGAGGATGAGACAAAGAAGCAAGAGAAGACAAGCAGCGAGTAGAAGAAATCATTCTGGAGAGTTGCGGTCGACCGACCTAGTCTACTAAGAGTTCTTCAAGTGTACAGGTCCAACAGAGGAGAGGACGATCGACCGATCTTGGGGGTGCAGTCGACCGGTCAACCCTCGGGTTTGGTTCTACACGTTGCGGTCGACCGATTTCGGCGGCTGATTGTTTTTGGGCTTACGAGTTTAAAGGCCCAATTACTAGATTTGTGTTTATCTTTTACGGTGTACTTGGGGACTATAAATATGGCTGTAAACTCTAGGGTTTAGTCATCTGAAAAGATCTGATCATTATTTAACTTCAAGGGAGAAATTGTGCCGAGTGTTTCAAAGGTGAGAAAGAGAGATTGAGAGTTGTAATCTTTGTATTTCTTGGTGAATAAGAAGTATTGGTTATCTCTGCATATTGATTGTGTTCTTGTGAAATTTTGCATATTGTGGTGACTTGTTCTTGGTTCATCTAAGTCTTAAGAGTTTCTATTGCTTGTGGTGTGTTTCCGCTATTAGCACTACGAGTAGTGGGGTAGATCCTCTGGCCCACAACCACATAGTTATCAGGGTGAAGTAAGCCTCTTTTATATTACAAGTACAACAAAAAGAACAAGGTTGGTAACATTAACCTTTTTCTCCGTTTTGTTCTCTCCTTTGTCAAATAACTATTTT
>CM030361.1:95246083-95317727 GCA_017893485.1 Hemerocallis citrina
CTCATGTCAGTGATCGAAAACAGTGTTCTATAGCCGACAAAATTAGGGAAATAAAAATTCTCACTAAAATGGACGATAAAATGGAAACAAGATATTTTGTATTTGACTGTTATAGCCCACAAATGAGGCTAAAACAGCCAAATACAAAATTTTGCAAAAACGGCCGGAAACTGTGGACTATAACCCACAAAATGAAGCCAAAACAGTAAAATAGGAAATCTCATGAAAGTAAACAAAACAGTGTACTATAGCCCACAAAATGAGGGAAATAAAAATTAACTCAAAAGTCGCCAAAAACATTGGACTATTGCCCGCAGATGAGGCTAAAACAGCCAAATACAAAATTTCACGGAAACGAACAGAAACTGTGGACTATAACCAACAAAATGAGGCCAAAACAGTAAATTAGGAAATCTCTTGAAAGTAATCGAAAATAGTGTACTATAGCCCACAAAATGAGGGAAATAAAAATTCTGACTAAAGTGCCCGAAAACTGTGGACTCTAGCCCACAAATGAGGCTAAAACAGTCAAATATTAAATTTCGCGAAAGCAGCCGGAAACAGTGGACTATAACCCACAAAAGGAGGCCAAAACAGTAAAATAGGAAATCTCATGAAAGTAATCGAAAACCGTGTACTATAGCACACAAAATGAGGGAAATAAAAATTCCCTCAAAAGTCGCCAATAACTTTGGACTATTGCCCGCAGATGAGGCAAAAACAGTCAAATACAAAATTTCTCGCAAACGACCAGAAAATGTGGACTATAACCCACAAAATGAGGCCAAAATAGTAAAATAGGAAATCACATGAAAGTAATCAAAAACATAGAACTATAGCCCACAAAATGAGGGAAATAAAAATTCACTCAAAAGTCGCCGAAAACATTGGACTATTGCTCGCAGATGAGGCTAAAACAGTCAAATACAAAATTTTACGAAAACGACCAGAAACTGTGGACTATAACCCACAAAATGAGGCCAAAACAGCAAATTACCAAATCTCATGAAAGTAATCGAAAACAGTGTACTATGGCCCACAAAATGAGAGAAATAAAAATTCTGACTAAAGTGCCCAAAAACTATGGACTTATAGCCCATAAATGAGGCTAAAACAGTCAAATACTAAATTTCGCAAAATCAGCAGGAAACTGTGGACTATAACCCACAAAATGAGGCCGAAACAGCAAAATACGAAATCTCATGAAAGTGATCGAAAACAGTGTACTACAGCCCACAAAATGAGGGAAACAAAAATTCTCAGGAAAGTACCCAAAAATGGTAGACTATAACCCACAAAATTATGCCAAAATTGTTTAATTCGAAATCTCATATCAGTGATCGGAAACAGTGTTCTATAGCAGACTAAATTAGGAAAATAAAATTCTCACTAAAATGGACAATAAAATGGAAACAAGATATTTTGTATTTGACTGTTATAGCCCACAAATGATGCTAAAACTGTCAAATACAAAATTTCGCGAAAACGGCCAGAAACTGTGGACTATAACCCACAAAATGAGGCCAAAACAGTTAAATAGGAATTCTCATGAAAGTAATCGAAAACAGAGTACTATAGCACACAAAATGAGGGAAATAAAAATTCACTCAAAAGTCGCCGAAAACTTTGGACTATTGCCCGCAGATGAGGCTAAAACAGCCAAATTCAAAATTTCACGAAAACGACCAAAAACTGTGGACTATAACCAACAAAATGAGGCCAAAACAGTAAATTAGAAAATCTCTTAAAAGTAATCGAAAACAGTGTACTATAGCCCACAAAATGAGGGAAATAAAAATTCAGACTAAAGTGCCCGAAAACTGTGGACTATAGCCCACAAATGAGGCTGAAAGTGTCAAATACTAAATTTCGCTAAAGCAGCCGGAAACTGTGGACTATAATCCACAAAATGTGGCCGAAACAGCAAAATACGAAATCTCATGAAAGTGATCGAAAACAGACTATAGCCCACATAATGAGGGAAATAAAAATTCTCACGAAAGTACCCAAAAACGGTGGACTATGACCCACAAAATGAGGCCAAAATTGTTTAATTCGAAATCTCATGTCAGTGATCGAAAACAGTGTTCTATAGCCGACAAAATTAGGGAAAAAAATTCTCACTAAAATGGACGAAAACAGTGGACTATAGCCCACAAATGAGGCTAAAACAGTCAAATACAAAATTTCGCGAAAATGGCCGGAAACTGTGGACGATAACCCACAAAATGAGGCCAAAATAGTAAAATACGATATCTCATGAAAGTGATCGAAAACAGTGTACTATAGCACACAAAAGAGGAAAATAAAAGTTCAAACAAAAATCGCTGAAAACTTTGGACTATTGCCCACAGATGAGGCTAAAACAGTTAAATACAAAATTTCACGAGAACGACCAGAAACTGTGGACTATAACCCACAAAATGAGGCCAAAATAGTCAAATAGGAAATCTCATGAAAGTAATCGAAAACAGTGTACTATAGCCCACAAAATGAGGAAAATAAAAATTCTGACTAAAGTGCCCGAAAACGGTGGACTATAGCTCACAAATGAGGCTAAAACAGTCAAATACTAAATTTCGTGAAAGCAGCCGGAAACTGTGGATTATAACCCACAAAATGAGGCCGAAACAACAAAATACGAAATCTCTTGAAAGTGATCGAAATAGTGTACTATAGCCCACAAAATGAGGGAAATAAAAATTCTCACGAATGTGCCCAAAACGGTGAACTTTTACCCACAAAATGAGGCCAAAATTGTTTAATTCAAAATCTCATGTCAGTGATCGAAAACAGTGTACTATAGCCGACAAAATTAGGGGAAAAAAATTCTCACTAAAATGGACGGAAACAGTGGACTATAGCCCACAAATGAGGCTAAAACAGTCAAATACAAAATTTCGCGAAAATGGCCGGAAATTGTGGACTATAACCCACAAAATGAGGCCACAATAGTAAAATACGAAATCTCATGAAAGTGATCGAATACAATGTACTATAGCACACAAAATGAGGAAAATAAAAGTTCACTCAAAGTCGCTGAAAACTTTGGACTATTGCCTGCAGATGAGGCTAAAACAGTCAAATACAAAATTTCACGAAAACGACCAGAAACTGTGGACTATAACCCACAAAAAGGGGCCAGAACAGTAAGTTAGGAAATTTCATGAAAGTAATCGAAAACAGTGTACTATATGGCACACAAAATAAGGGAAATAAAAATTCTGACTAAAGTGCCCGAAAACGGTGGACTATAGCCCACAAATGAGGCTAAAACAGTCACATACTAAATTTCGCGAAAGCAGCCGGAAACTGTGGACTATAACTCACAAAATAAGGCCGAAACAACAACATACGAAATCTCATGAAAGTGATCGACAACAGTGTACTATAGCCCAAAAAATGAGGGAAACAAAAATTCTCACGAAAGTACCCAAAAACGGTGGACTATACCCACAAAATGAGGCCAAAACTGTTTAATTCGAAATCTCATGTCAGTGATTGAAAACAGTGTTCTATAGCTGACAAAATTAGAGGAAAAAAATTCTCACTAAAATGAACGATAAAATGGAAACATGATATTTAGTATTTGACTGTTATTGCCCACCAATGAGGCTAAAACAGTCAAATACAAAATTTCGCGAAAATGGCCGGAAACTGTGGACTATAACCCACAAAATGAGTCCAAAATAGTCAAATACGAATTCTCATGAAAGTGATCGAAAATAGTGTACTATTGCACACAAAATGAGGAAAATAAAAGTTCACTCAAAAGTCGCTGAAAACTTTGGACTATTGGCCGAAGATGAGGCTAAAACAGTCAAATAAAAAATTTCACGAAAATGACCAGAAACTGTGGACTATAACCCACAAAATGAGGCCAAAAAAGTAAATTAGGAAATCTCATGAAAGTAATCGAAAAAGTGTACTATGGCCCACAAAATGAGAGAAATAAAAATTCTGAATAAAGTGCCCGAAAACTGTGGACTATAGCCAACAAATGAGGCCTAAAATAGTCAAATACTAAATTACGCGAAAGCAGCCGGAAACTGTGGACTATAACCCACAAAATGAGGCCGAAACAGCAAAATACGAAATCTCATGAAAATGATCGAAAATAGTGTATAGCCCACAAAATGAGGGAAATAAAAATTCTCAAGAAAGTGCCTAAAACGGTGGACTATTACCCACAAAATGAGGCCAAAATTGTTTAATTCGAAATCTCATGTCAGTGATCGAAAACAGTGTACTATAGCCGACAAAATTAGGGGAAAAAAATTCTCACTAAAATAGCCCACAAATAAGGCTAAAATAGTCAAATACAAAATTTCGCGAAAATGGCCGGAAACTGTGGACTATAACCCACAAAATGAGGCCAAAATAGTAATATACGAAATCTCATGAAAGCGATAGAAAACAGTGTACTATAGCACACGAAATGAGGAAAATAAAAGTTCACTCAAAAGTCGCTTAAAACTTTAGACTATTGCCCGCAGATGAGGCTAAAACAGTCGAATACAAAATTTCACGAAAACGACCAGAAACTGTGGACTATAACCCACAAAATGAGGCCAAAACAGTTAAATAGGAAATCTGAAGAAAGTAATCAAAAATAGTGTACTATAGCCCACAAAATGAGGGAAATAAAAATACACTCAAAAGTCGCCGAAAACTTTGGACTATTGCCCGCAGATGAGGCTAAAATAGCCAAATATAAAATTTCACGAAAACGACCAGAAACTGTGGACTAACCAACAAAATTAGGCCAAAATAGTAAATTAGGAAATCTCTTGAAAGTAATCGAAAATAGTGTACTATAGCCCACAAAATGAGTGGGAAAAAAATTCTGACCAAAGTGCTCGAAAACTGTGGACTATAGCCCACAAATGAAGGATAAACAGTCAAATATTAAATTTCGCGAAAGCAGCCGGAAACTGTGGACGATAACCCACAAAATGAGGCCGAAACAGCAAAATACAAAATCTCATAAAAGTGATCGAAAACAGTGTACTATAGCCCACAAAATGAGGGAAATAAAATTTCTCATGAAAGTACCCAAAAACGGTGAACAATAACCCACAAAATGAGGCCAAAATTATTTAATTCGAAACCTCATGTCAGTGATCGAAAACAGTGTTCTATAGCCGGCAAAATTAGGCGAAAAAAATTCTCACTAAAATGGACGAAAACTATGCACTATAGCCCACAAATGAGGCTAAAACAGTCAAATACAAAATTTTGCGACAACGACCGGAAACTGTGGACTATAACCCACAAAATGAGGCCAAAATAGTAAAATACAAAATCTCATGAAAGTGATCAAAAACAGCGTACTGTAGCACAAAAAATGAGGAAATAAAAGTTCACTCAAAAGTCGCCGAAAATTTTGGACTATTACCCGCAGATGACGCTAAATCAGTCAAATATAAAATTTTACGAAAACGACTAGAAACTGTGGACTATATCCACAAATGAGGCCAAAACAGTAAAATAGGAAATCTCATGAAAGTAATCAAAAACAGTGTATTATAGCCCACAAAATGAGGGAAATAAAAATTCACTCAAAAGTCGCCGAAAACTTTGGACTATTGCCCGCAGATGAGGCTAAAACAGTCAAATACAAAATTTCACGAAAACGACCAGAAACTGTGGACTATATAACCCATAAAATGAGACCAAAATAGTAAATTAGAAAATCTCATGAAAGTAATCGAAAACAGTGTACTATAGCCCACAAAATGAGGGAAATAAAAATTCTAACTAAAGTGCCCGAAAACAGTGGACTATAGCCCACAAATGAGGCTAAAACAGTCAAATACTAAATTTCGCGAAAGCAGCCGGAAACTATGGACTATAACCCACAAAATGAGGCCGAAAAAGAAAAATACGAAATCTCATGAAAGTGATCCCACAAAATGAGGGAAATAAAAACTCTCACGAAAGTACCCAAAAACAGTGGACTATAACCCACAAAATGAGGCCAAAATTGTTTAATTCGAAATATCATGTCAGTGATCGAAAATATTGTTCTATAGCCGACAAAATTAGGGAAATAAAAATTCTCACTAAAATGGACGATAAAATGGAAACAAGATATTTTGTATTTGACTATTATAGCCCACAAATGAGGCTAAAACAGTCAAATACAAAATTTTGCGAAAACGGCCGGAAACTGTGGACTATAACTCACAAAATGAGGCCAAAACAGTAAAATAGGAAATCTCATGAAAGTAATCGAAAATAGTAAACTATAGCACACAAAATGAGGAAAATAAAAATTCACTCAAAAGTCACTGAAAACTTTGGGTTATTGCCCGCAGATGAGGCTAAAATAGCCAAATACAAATTTTCTTGAAAACGACCATAAACTGTAGACTATAACCAACAAAATGAGGCCAAAACAGTAAATTAGGAAATCTCTTAAAAGTAATCGAAAGCAGTGTACAAAATGAAGGAAATAAAAATTATGACTAAAGTGCCCGAAAACTGTGGACTATATATAGCCCTCAAATGAGGCTAAAATAGTCAAATTTTAAATTTCGCGAAAGCAGCCGGAATCTGTGGACTAACCCACAAAATGAGACCGAAACAGCAAAATACGAAATCTCATGAAAGTGATCGAAAACAGTGTACTATAGCCCACAAAATGAGGGAAATAAAAATTCTCACGAAAGTGCCCAAAAACGGTGGACTATATAACCCACAAAATGAGGCAAAATTTGTTTAATTCGAAATTTCATGTCAGTGATCGAAAACAGTGTTTTATAGCCGACAAAATTAGGGAAAAAAAGTTCTCACTAAAATGGAAGAAAACTGTGGACTATACTATAAACCCACAAAATGAGGCCAAAACAGTAAAACAGGAAACCCACAAAATGAGGAAAATAAAAATTCTGACTAAAGTGCCCGAAAACTGTGGACTATATAGCCCACAAATGAGGCTAAAACAGTCAAATATTAAATTTCCTGAAAGCAGCCGAAAACTGTGGACTATAACCTAAAAAATGAGGCCGAAACAGCAAAATACAAAATCTCATAAAAGTGATCGAAAACGGTGTACTATAGCCCACAAATTTTGGGTACTTTCGAGAGAAATTTTATTTCCCTTATAACCCACAAAATGAGGCCAAAATTGTTTAATTTGAAATATCATGTCAGTGATCGAAAACAGTGTTCTGTAGCCGACAAAATTAGGGAAATAAAAATTCTCACTAAAATTGACAAAAACTGTGGACTATAACCCACAAAATGAGGCCAAAATAGTAAAATACGAAATCTCATGAAAGTGATCGAAAACAGTGTAGCACACAAAATGAGGGAAATAAAAGTTCACTCAAAAGTCGCCGAAAACTTTGGACTATTGCCCCCGCAGATGACGCTAAAACAGTCAAATACAAAATTTCACGAAAACTACCAGAAACTGTTGACTATATAACCCACAAAATGAGGCCAAAACAGTAAAATAAAAAATCTCATTAAAGTAATAAAAAACAGTGTATTATAGTCCACAAAATGAGGGAAATAAAAATTCACTCAAAAGTTGCTGAAAACTTTGGACTATTGCCCGCAGATAAGGCTAAAACAGTCAAATACAAAATTTCACGAAAACGACCAGAAACTGTGGACTAACCCACAAAATGAGGCCAAAACAGTAAATTAGGAAATCTCATGAAAGTAATCGAAAACAATGTACTATAGCCCACAAAATGACGGAAATAAAAATTCTGACTAAAGTGCCCGAAAACTGTGGACTATTATAGCCCACAAATGAGGCTAAAACAGTCAAATACTAAATTTCGCGAAAGCAGCCTGAAACTGTGGACTATAACCCACAAAATGAGGCCAAAACAGCAAAATACGAAATCTCATGAAAGTGATCCCACAAAATGACGGAAATTACCCAAAAACGGTGGACTACAACCCACAAAATGAGGCCAAAATTGTTTAATTCGAAATATCAAGTCAGTGATCGAAAACAGTGTTCTATAGCCGACAAAATTAGGGAAATAAAAATTCTCACTAAAATGGACGAAAACACTGGACTATAACCCACAAAATGAGGCCAAAATAGTAAAATACGAAATCTCACGAAAGTGATCGAAAACAGTGTCGCACACAAAATGAGGGAAATAAAAGTTCACTCAAAAGTCGCTGAAAACTTTGGACTATTGCCCGCAGATGAGGCTGAAACAGTCAAATATAAAATTTCACGAAAACGACCAGAAACTGTGGACTATAACCCACAAAATGAGGGAAATAAAAATTCACACTAAAATGGACAATAAAATGGAAACAAGATATTTTGTATTTGACTGTTATAGCCCACAAATGAGGCTAAAACAGTAAAATAGGAAATCTCATGAAATTAATCGAAAACAGTGTACTATAAAATGAGGGAAATAAAAATTCTCACTAAAATGGCCGAAAACTGTGGACTATAGCCCACAAATGAGGCTAAAACAGTCAAATACAAAATTTCGCGAGAACAGCCGGAAACTGTGGACTACAACCCACAAAATGAGGCCCAAATAGTAAGATACGAAATCTCCTGAAAATGATCGAAAACAGTGTACTATAGCACACAAAATGAGGGAAACAATAGTTCACTCAAAAGTCGCCGAAAACTTTGGACTATTACCCGCAGATGAGGCTAAAACAATCAAATATAAAAATTTCACGAAAATGGCCAGAAACTGTGGACACCCACAAAATGAGGCCAAAACACTAAATTAGGAAATCTCAGGAAAGTAATCGAAAACAGTGTAGCCCACAAAATGAGGGAAATAAAAATTCTGGCTAAAGTGCCCTAAAACTGTGAACCAGCCAACAAATGAGGCTAAAACGGTCCAATATTAAATTTCGCAAAAGCAGCCGGAAACTGTGGACTATAACCCACAAAATTAGGCCGAAATAGCAAAATACGAAATCTCATGAAAGTGATCGAAATTACCCAAAAAACGGTGGACAAGCCAAAATAACAAACTGTGGACTACAGCCCACAAAATGAGGGAAATAAAAAATCTCACGAAAGTACCCAAAAATGGTGGACATGCCAAAATTGTTTAATTCGAAATCTCATGTCAGTGATCGAAAACAGTGTTCTATAGCAGACAAAATTAAGGAAATAAAAATTCTCACTAAAATGGACGAAAACTTTGGACTATAGCCCACAAATGAGGCTAAAACAGTCAAATACAGAATTTTGCGAAAACGGCCGGAAACTATAACCCACAAAATGAGGCCAAAATAGTAAAATATGAAATCTCACGAAAGTGATCGAAAACAGTGTAGCACACAAAGAGGGAAATAAAAATTCTGAATAAAGTGCCCGAAAACAGTGGACTGCCCACAAATGAGGCTAAAACAATCAAATACTAAATTTTCAAGAAAGCAGCCGAAAATTGTGGACTATATAACCCACAAAATGAGGCCAAAACAGTAAATTAGGAAATCTCATGAAAGTAATCGAAAACAGTGTACTATTACCCACAAAATGAGGCCAAAATTGTTTAATTCGAAATCTCATGTCAGTAATCGAAAACAGTGTACTATAGTCGACAAAATTAGGGAAATAAAAATTCTCACTAAATGGCCGAAAACTGTGGACTATAGCCCACAAATGAGGCTAAAACAGTCAAATACAAAATTTCACGAAAACGGCCGGAAACTGTGGACTATATATAACCCACAAAATGAGGCCAAAATAGTAAAATACGAAATCTCATGAAAGTGATCGAAAATAGTTCACTCAAAAGTCGCCGAAAACTTTGGACTATTGCCCGCAGATGAGGCTAAAACAGTCAAATACAAAATTTTTATTTCCCTTGTTTTCGATTACTTTCATGAGATTTCCTAATTTACTGTTTTGGCCTCATTTTGTGGGTTATAGTCCATAGTTTCTGGTCGTTTTCGTGAAATTTTGCATTTGACTGTATTAGCCTCATCTGCGGGCAATAGCCCAAAGTTTTCGGCAACTTTTGAGTGAACTTTTATTTCCCTCATTTTGTGTGCTATAGTCTCCTTCAGTTGCACACTACTTTTGGTGAGCACTCCGTGAACACTCATGAAATAGAGCACTTATGAAAAATCTGAACTGCTCATATTGTTCTATATGCCTAAGATAGCCTAAAAAAATAAAAAATCAAGTAATTTGAAGTTCATTTGCCCATCCATCATGCTGTTAGAATTTTCAGCCATACAATTTAGTGATGATGTAAATCATGGGCATATGAGCGGTTCGGATTTTTCATAGGTGCTCTATTTCGTGAGTGTTCACGGAGTGCTCACCAAAGTAGTGTGCAACCGAAGATTTCTCTTCAGAAAATATATATTTGGGAAAACAAGGGTTACATTTGACATGGAGGACATGGGACTAGCTGAAAGACATGGGTTACATTTCTGAACCAGATTTTGAGAAAATTTTGAGTAAGATCCTCAATGAATTATTGAGAGATCTTGATTGATTTGTGTTATCCTTCATGAGTAGATCAAAATCATATATTTATTTGCTAGAAACGGTTAAGGGGTGTGCATGAGAAAGAGACATTTTCATTTCAGAAAAATGGGTTGAGGGAACATTGTAAGTATTATAAGATAGCTAGACAAGAGAAGAGGCTCTCTCGCGCGCAAGAGTGTGCAAATCTCGAACTGGATTACATGCGGCTTGTATGTGCACCGTTTCTTTTCGAAGTATTTGTAAATAAAATTGTAACACTTTTGTAACACAAAGAACAACCAAAACATCATACAATAGAGTAGTACGGCCAACAGTTATCCTGCTAGCCACAATGCATACAAAAGAGTCAAAAAGCGACTGTCGATACCCCACCAAAATGAGCAAACGACATTATGAAAAACAT
This sequence comes from Hemerocallis citrina, assembly GCA_017893485.1. Taxonomy (NCBI): domain Eukaryota; kingdom Viridiplantae; phylum Streptophyta; class Magnoliopsida; order Asparagales; family Asphodelaceae; genus Hemerocallis; species Hemerocallis citrina. The sequence continues at coordinate 95,256,943 of CM030361.1, forward strand.
AGTCGCGCCAACGCAGCTGCAGCAGCAAAACTAAAGACCGAACAAAGTCCTTAATGATTACTCATCCAATACAATTGGTCCATACCCCATTAGTAGTTCCTCTCATATGTTCACAAATGTTAAAGCTTACTCTACTCAATACCTCTCCCTCCTGTCTCCACCTTCGAACAAAGTCCTTAATCGTTACTCATACAATACAATTGGTCCTTACCCCATTAGTAGTTCCTCTCATATGTTCACAAATTTTAAAGCTTACTCTACTCGATACCTCTACCTCCTGTCTCCACCTCCGAGTTAAAATCGTTTCTTTATTCTTTGCCATTGCAGCACCTGTCCATAAGAGATAAGAGAACAAGCTTAATTATTTCTTGAATAGAACAATCAAGAACATGACATTGTATGCATTTCAACTAACCCCATCTCTAGACATGTTTCGAAATTGCCAAACACAGTGAATCATAAAGCCTAGTAAGTCATGTAGTGTCCTCTTAAACTTTCCCTTTTAACTCATGGGCATTTCATTATTTTGTGAATACACAACACTTTCCCACTTTCTTCATGTTTTGATTCTGCAGATGACATCATACTCAATCTCCCACTTATCATGAATGATTTATCTAAGAACACGAAAAAATTAACTTGTACTTCTTCTTCATCAGTAAATTTCAGAATGACGTACATGGAGTTAACCTCGATCAATATGGAATAATGTAATAGCGTATGTATTATTGCACACCTAAAGATTCATTCAATAATTTGAGACTTCTATATTTGTGTTTCAGTGCATATTGGATTGTGCACATATGATTGTTATACCCAGTGTACATTTGAAAAGATCATGCTATATATTAACAATTAAATTGTTGCTTGTTTTTGTATTATGAAGCTGTAACTTGGTGAGACTAGTTTGGTTGATTGAATATTAAATTTTTACTAGTTAACATGGTCTTACATTGATTCTAATTGATTAATTCAAGTTACCCAATATTGATGATCTATACATCAGTTTTTTTGTTGAGAATACATAAAGATTTTAAGCTCACCTCTCCATTCTCTGATTTTGTTTCTGCAGCAGCCGGAGGTTATCATTTTCGATGTGCTTGATGAGCTTCTCGATGAGCAACCGCCTCTCTACTGCTCCAAGATGGGAGACATCTACCTCCTTCTTTTCATCAATATTAAGCACTGACTTCCTCGTCCTGTCGAGGGTCCCCAACCTCTCAATCGCTGCCCACTGAAGCTCATACTCATCATCGTCCTCATCTCTTCCGGACCTGATGCTTGTACTCCTTCACCCTCATTCTTCTCGTAATCCAGTATTTTTTTAATTCCTATACTCTTTATGTCTCTCCTTGTCTAATCTAAATGCTATCATCTCAAGTCTCATCAATTCTAGTCTAATGTCATCAACCAAAAAATGTATCATTAGACCTCGTCTTGAATGTCAATCTCTAATTGGTTTAACACTACCTACTACTGCATTATACATGTTCTTAATCACCATAACATGCTTGAATTTTGTTATATTGTCCCTAAAACAGAAAGGATCCAAAAAAATTGAAATTTGTGGTGGGCAAATAGCTTACAATATCAGTGATACTGGAGGCATCAGGATAATAGCTGTCACATAATCTCCCTAGAGACTACTGCAAACCTAATTGAGATCAGTGAGACCAAATGCGAATTTTTTCTCCTCCATGACTTTTCCTCACTTGTTTTAGTATATATAAAAGCTTTCAAACTACCAAACATGGTTGGTTACAAAAAAGGGAAACGGGATCAGAACAGCCAGGCACCATTGGTTTTTTCCCTGTTTCAACAAGGTGTCAAGTCAAGGTTTAGTTTTTTTTATTTTTCCATATAAAAATATTTAGAAATAGGAAAAATGAAGGATAATATATAGAAGTATTAAAAAATAAAGGGAAAAATATGGAAAATGTCAAATATTAAAGATGTCTTCATATGATATATCATATGCACAAATAATAATAAATTTGATAGTTCACAAGTTCATTGTAAAATTGAGGAAATATGCAAAATATAACAGGCCAAGATCAGTATATGGGTAATAGGTCGGCTTATAATAGTATTATTTGATAAAAATTCTAACCCCGAACCCACATACAGATTAAGAAAAAGCCCATTTAAACCCCCGAACCAGTTTAATGTCCATTTAAGCCATTTTGACCCCTTGTATACCCTTTTTTGACAAAAATAGAGGCAACCCTTTCTAAACCACCGTGTAACCCATAACCAGAAATGATAAGCACAAACTTTGTTTAAACGGGTTTTATACCCTTCTTTAGAACCATGCTAACGAACATAAAACCAATTTGATTTCTAGCACACTTGTTTCATTACTTAACTACACTCAAATACCGTCCCTCAAAATTGACTCGCATGGGGTGTTTGGTTAGTTGCAACCCAACTTGCTATATGCTCATGAGTTGCAAAAGTACAACTAAAAAGTAAAAGAACCATATCAACTAATTAATCTCCATAGTTTTAACGAAATCATGTTTAACATAATTACAGCTTGAACAAATGGTTCATATCTGACCCTACAACGTTTTCAACAAACTAGTCAAGTACAAATGGATACAGAATATTGATTCGTAGCCAAAGGCATTCTTATATCAACTTAATTTTTTGGAAACCTGTAACAAATAAGTGTATGATAATAACAATTTTGGCCAGCTCTCTATAGGTTAGCTGCAGTCTCCGAAGTGGATAGTAAACTGTATATTGCTCCCAATTTTTGTTGAACAAGCACATTTCATATATAAATGTGCAAAATAAAAGTACATGTAGATTTATAAGTGTCCCCATATGAGGTGCTACTATCAAGCTATAAAACTCACCCCTCTTGCTTTCCTTTCCTACCTCTTTTTCCTATACAACCTACCTGCAACTCCTTACTGAAAGATTGCAAGATAAAAGATGCCTTATCTATCCCAAAAAAAATTCTCACAATCAATGACCTAACTGACACAGCAAGTAGAAAAGAAATAACATGAGAAATAGATGCAAAGACGGCCAATCTTTAAGCAAGATATGCATGACCTATAGACATAGGCAACTGACCTTGACTTTGTTGAGCACATCAAGAAATTTCCTTGGATCAGAACAACCATCACGGAAGCATTCTGCCACAGCAATGTTATGAAGAACCTGGGTAACATACAATAAAGACAAACCAAACTATTAACCAAAAATATTCATCAGATGTAAGCAAGTATAAGGAAAAATAAATTTTGATGTGGCACAAAATAAATTTTATTTACTGCAAAATAGTATTCAAGGGAATCTTTGGCTTAGAAATAAAATGTTTCTCCATTGGACCTACAGTGGCTATCAAATTTGGTTGATTTGAGATTTATCGGTTATATCACAACAAGGACAATAAAAAATCACTAACAATGGTCAAGCAGCATAAGGATTGGCTAGGAGATCCCAGGTGTTGAGAAGCAAAAAATTCCTACCAAATTCTGAGTGCAAAACAAAGGAGGAAGTTCCAACAGAACAATACTACTCCCCTAGAAAGATTAATAAGATCAATAATACATTATGAAGTGGATGCATCATAGGCCATAATATTGTTTGAGTGGATATAAAGGGGGTCACAATATTGTTTGAGTGGATGCATCATAGGCCATGGAGAATAATAACATATATGGTGCCAATCATCCATTCACATTTACATACCAAAGGGACCTCGGCAATTTTCCTTAACCCTCATATAGTTTCCCTTTATTAGTAGAACCCATAGTCTCAAAATGGTCAAGTTTGCCTCTCCCACTAATCTGTAGGACATACAAACTGACACTCATATTACCGAAAAAGATACCAAGCAATAAATAACGCAAAGTTCTCTTGTTAACTCTTAGATACAGGGGGATGTCAGTGGTGAATAAATAGGCATATCTAGTAACTTAAAACTAGAAACCAATAAAAAGTTCATTTTAGAATGTGAAATTCAATATGATCTTTATTATATATATGCTAAAAATATATACTTGAGAACCAACCTGACCCAAAAATTTAAGCTGACATGTCGTAGTCTTATTTCAAACTAAAGTTGCTAGTTGGATCTAACTCCCCAATCATAACTAGTATGAAGGTGTAACACGTTAGATCTTACTCTCTTAGCCATACCTAATATAAAGATATTCCGGGGCCTCCAACGAGAGCTGACTAGCTTAGAACCAACTTAACCCAATAGCTTAGAACCAACATAAAGATAAAGATAGGTCTCTCCATCCCAACTTCTATTTAAGTCCATTGTTTGTACTATCACCAAACAGACATAAGAAAAGTTTGATGATAATGCGGTCATGGTTGGGATAATTTATATGCAATGATCAGTTTCCAAGGACATGCATTTAATTATTCACAGATGATAGCACTAATGCAAAAAAATAATATAGTCCATATAACATTTACTAATAACTGAAAGACGTGCAGTACATCTAACATTAAAACTTAATGCAGCTTTTGGTGCATCCTGGGAAGCAAATAAAATATCCAGTAAGAGATGGCAGACATGAAGAGCTGTTGTCTGGAAATGAACAGGCATAAATTAGAAGGAAAGACTAAAAGGCAACATACATAAATAAAGATTGATATGCTTATGTGTCTAGTACGTACCTCATCTAATGGATCGATATTCTGATACAAGGGTTCCAGAATCGACCTTGCATGGTCATATTCGTGAAGATGATAGAGTACAATTGCCTGCAGAAGACCCATATTGACTAGTGAATATGTGAATACGGAGACCACCTATATATTTCCTTCAAGCATATCGGAGGGAAATTCAAAAGAATGACAGTAAAGAAACATACAGTATTCAGTATGACGATAGAAGTGTCAAACTCATCTGCATATGCAATACCGTTGGCATCCATAAAAGACAGTTGATGTAGGGTTGGTGCCACTCCCTTTAGATCCAGAGATAAAATTGTTACCATGATTGCCAGAACTGTCAACTTGTTCTCCAGATGAACGAGCTAGTTCTTTGCTTCTCTTCTACAATAATTTTTTTCAAAATCTAAATAACATATTTAGTAATTTTAATTTGAGATAAAAATATTTAGTAATCCTTACATGACCAAAAACAACGAAGCAACAACAATGCAAAATGTCAAAGAGCACCTGATACACAATATTGGCCTATAATCCATCAGCATTAGCTTTTGATTAAGTGATACCTAGTTCTAACAGAAAAGGAATTGTAACAGTGAGAAAAAAAAAAAAAGCAACGAGAATTGCAACATCAGCAGCAGAAACTTTAAGCACACAAATTGTAGACACAGTCACCAGCGTTTTCAAAATTACAAAGCAAAATGGACTTATCTATATCCATGCTTCCTGATACTCATAGAAAAATCAATATACTGATCTCTACAGCGCACTTGGTCGGCCTATATAAGACATCATCAGAAATGTTGGCCTATAATCCATCAACATAAGCTTTTGATTAATTCATTTCTAAGTTCTAAGCAACAAGAATTGCAACAATGAACTTCAACAAAGTAACAAAAAATGCAAGTTCAATCACCTGAAACTTTAAGCATACATAATTTGTAGTCTCTAGAGACTATCATTGGTGTTTTCGAGAGTACAAAGCAATATGGAGTATTCATATCATCCATGCTTCTTAATATGCTCAGATGAAACAATATACTGATCTTTACAGTGCACATAGCTGCACCTGGGGAAACATAGAGTTGAAAATGATACTTGTAACATTTTGTTAAAGGTCAAGTAAAAGAATGATACGAGGCAGAACATGTTATGGAGACAACACCAATAACCTATTATTAACTAACAAGTATGCATACAATGACAAATGGTGTAATGCTTGGCTGCATGAGTTCAACTCTGCAGTAGGCTGGACATTGCCAGTGAGTAGATTCATCGGTAGAGCTTCTAGCTGTAGTAACAAGCGTATATACTACAAAGGTGATTCAAGCATACAAGAACAACAACAGCAACAAAGTCTTCATACCAAAACCAAGGTATCAGCTATATAAATACTTTTCTTCTTTGATCTGAGGAGGGTAGTCATTTTTTCGTCAAATCAACACCTAATGATATCATTGTTAACTACCTCATCCAAGTCTGTCTAGGCTAACCTCTAGTTTTTGCTCCTTCAACTACAATCCTATCACTCTTTTTTAACTGTTGCCGTTATTGGTCTTCGTTCAACAGGCCCAACCCATCTCAATCGCTCTCCCTCATCTTAAGCTAAATTGGAATTTGGAACTACCTCTGAACTCTCTCTTAAAGAAGCACCTGTTCTTCATATTATCTTTTCATGTCTGTCACTCACCCATCTTTAAAAAAGCATTACAGCTAACCCCATTTCTAGACATGTTTCAAAATTGCCCAACACTGGGAATCATAAAGCCTAGTGGTCAGATAGTCTCCTATTAAACTTTCCCTTTAACTCATGGGCATTTCATTATTTTGTGAATACACAGCACTTTCCCACTTTATTCATGCTTTGATTCCACGGGTGACATTATACTCAATCTCCCCATCATCAGGAATGATTGATCTACGAACACACAAAAAATTGACTTGTACTTCTGCATCAAAACACGAAAAGCCATGTAAACAGTAAAACAATAATTATGTAGCTCAAGTTTGAATAGTATGACAATAATTAGTTATAAATAAAAGTCTATGTTTCCATTAGCATATGTTGGAAAATCACACGAAAGTGGTCGAAAAATGTGGACTATAGCCCACAATGATGCAAACACAATCACATACAAAATTTCACGAAAATGACCAGAAACTGTGGACTATAACCCACTAAATGAGGCCAAAACAGTAAATTACAAAATCTCATGAAAGTGATTGAAAACAGTGTACCATAGCCCACAAATTGACGGAAATATAAATTCTCACGAATGTGACCGAAAGGTGTGGACTATAGCCCACAAAATGAGGGCAATAAAAATTCTCGCGAAAGTGCCCGAAAACTGTGTAATCCACAAAATGAGGCGAAAACTGTAAAATACGAAATATCATGTTAGTGATCGAAAACAGTGTACTAGCCCACAAAATGAGGGAAATAAAAATTCTCACTAAAGTAGCTGAAAACTGTGGACTATAGCCCACAAATGAGGCTAAGACAGTCAAATACTAAATTTCCCGAAAACGGCCAGAAATTGTGGACTATAACCCTCGAAATAAGGCCAAAACAGAAAAATACGAAATCTGATGAAAGTGATCGAAAACAGTGTACTATAGCACACAAAAAGAGGGAAATAAAAGTTCACTCAAAAGTCGCCGAAAACTTTGGACTATTGCCCGCAGATGAGGCTAAAACAGTCAAATACAATATGTCATGAAAACGATCGGAAACTGTGGACTACAACCCACAAAATGAGGCCAAAACAGTAAATTAGGAAATCACATGAAAGTAATCGAAAACAGTGTACTAAAGCCCCCAAAATGAGGGAAATAAAAATTCTGACTAAAGTGCCCGAAAACTGTGGACTAAAAAAGTCAAATACTAAATTTTGCGAAAGTAGCCGGAAACTGTGGACTATATAACTCACAAAATGAGGCAGAAACAGAAAAATACGAAATCTCATGAAAGTGATCGAAAACTGTGTACTATAGCCCACAAAAAGAGGGAAATAAAAATTCTCACGAAAGTATCCAAAAACGGCGGACTATAACCCACCAAATGAGGCCAAAAATGTTTAATTCGAAATTTCATGTCAGTGATCGAAAACAGTGTTCTATAGCCGAAAAAATTAGGGAAATAAAAATTCTCACTAAAATGGACGATAAAATGCAAACATGATATTTTGTATTTGACTGTTATAGCCCACAAATAAGGCAAAAATAGTCAAACACTAAATTTCGCGAAAGCAGCCGAAAACTGTGGACTATAACCCACAAAATGAGGCCGAAACAACGAAATACAAAATCTCATGAAAGTGATCGAAAATAGTGTAGTATAGCCCACAAAATGAGGGAAGTAAAAATTCTCACAAAATTACCCAAAAACGGCGGACTATAACCCACAAAATGAGGCCAAAATTGTTTAATTCGAAATCTCAAGTCAGTGATCGAAAACAGTGTTCTATAGCCGACAAAATTAGAGAAATAAAAATTCTCACTAAAATGGACGATAAAATGGAAACAATATATTTTGTATTTGACTGTTATAGCCCACAAATGAGGCTAAAACAGTCAAATACAAAATTTCGCGACAATGACAGGAAACTGTGGACTATAACCCACAAAATGTGGCCAAAATAGTAAAATATGAAAACTCGTGAAAGTAATAAAAAACAGAGCACTACAGCCCACAAACTGAAGGAAATAAAAATTCACTCAAAAGTTGCCGAAAACTTTGGACTGTTGCCCACAGATGAGGCTAAAATAGTCAAATACAAAATTTCACGAAAACGACCAGAAATTGTAGACTATAACCCACAAAATGAGGCCAAAACAGTAAATTAGCAAATCTCATGAAAGTAATCGAAAACAGTGTACTAGCCCACAAAATGAGGAAAATAAAAATTCTCACTAAAGTGCCCAAAAACTATGGACAATAGCCCACAAATGAGGCTAAAACAGTCAAATACTAAATTTCGCGGAAGCAGCTGGAAACGGTGGCCTATAATCCGCAAAATGAGGCCGAAACAGCAAAATACGAAATCTCATGAAAGTGATCAAAAACAGTGTACTATAGCCCACAAAATGAGGGAAAATAAAATTCTCGCGAAATTGCCCAAAAACGGTGGACTATTACCCACAAAATGAGGCCAAAATTGTTTAATTCGAAATCTCATGTCAGTGATCAAAAACAGTGTACTATAGCCGACAAAATTACGAAAAACAATTCTCACTAAAATGGACGAAAATAGTGGACTATAGTCCACAAATAAGGCTAAAAATTCAAAATTTCGCGAAAACAACCGGAAACTGTGGACTATAACCCACAAAATGAGGCCAAAATAGTAAAATACGAAATCTCATGAAAGTGATCGAAAACAGTGTACTATCACACAAAAAATGAGGAAAATAAAAGTTCACTGAAAGGTCGCTGAAAACTTTGGACGATTGCCCCCAGATGAGGCTAAAACAGTAAAATACAAAATTTCACAAAAATGGCCAGAAATTGTGGACTTTAACCCACAAAATGAGGCCAAAACTGTAAAATAGGAAATCTCAGGAAAGTAATCAAAAACAGTGTAATAGCCCACAAAATGAGGGAAATAAAAATTCACTCAAAAGTTGCCGAAAACTTTGGACTATTGCCCGCAGATGATGCTAAAACATTCAAATACAAAATGTCACGAAAACGACCAGAAACTTTGGACTACAACCCACAAAATGAGGCCAAAACAGTAAATTCGGAAATCACATGAAAGTAATCGAAAATAGTGTAAGCCCACAAAATGAGGGAAACAAAAATTCTGACTAAAGTACCCGAAAACTGTGGACTATAGCCCACAAATGAGGCTAAAATAGTCAAATATTAAATTTCGCGAAAGCAGCCGAAACTGTGGACTATAACCCATAAAATGAGGCCGAAACAGCAAAATACGAAATCTCATGAAAGTGATCGAAAACAGTGTACTATAGCCCACAAAATGAGGGAAATAAAAATTCTCATGAAAGTATCCAAAAAAGATGGACTATAACCCACAAAATGATGCCAAAATTGTTTAATTTGAAATCTCATGTCAGTGATCGAAAATAGTGTTCTATAGCCGACAAAATTAGGGAAAAAATAATCTCACTAAAATGGAGGAAAACTGTGGACTATAGCCCACAGATGAGGCCAAAACAGTCAAATACAAAATTTCGCGACAATGACAGGAAACTGTGGACTATAACCCACAAAATGAGGCCAAAATAGTAAAATAAGAAATCTCATGAAAGTAATCAAAAACAGTGTACTATAGCCCACAAAATGAGGAAAATAAAAATTAACTCAAAAGTCGCCGAAAATTTTGGACTATTGCCCGCAGATGAGGCTAAAATAGTCAAATACAAAATTTCACGAAAACGACCAGAAATTGTGGACTATAACCCACAAAATGAGGCCAAAACAGTAAATTAGGAAATCTCATAAAAGTAAATGAAAACAGTGTACTAGCCCACAAAATGAGGGAAATAAAAATTTTCACCAAAGTGCCCGAAAACTATGGACAATAGCCCACAAATGAGGCTAAACAGTCAAATACTAAAAATTTCGCGAAAGCAGCCAGAAACTGTGGACTATAACCCGCAAAATGAGGCCGAAACAAAAAAATACGAAATCTCAAGAAAATGATCGAAAATAGTGTACTATAGCACACAAAATGAGGAAAATAAAAGTTCACTCAAAAGTCGCTGAAAATTTTAGACTATTGCCCGCAGATGAGGCTAAAACAGTCAAATACAAAATTTGACGAAAACGACAGAAACTGTGGACTATAACCCACAAAATGAGGCCAAAACAGGAAAATAGGAAATCTCATGAAAGTAATCAAAAATAGTGTACTATAGCCCACAAAATGAGGGAAATAAAAATTCACTCAAAAGTCGCCGAAAACTTTGGACTATTGCCGCAGATTAGGCTAAAACAGTCAAATATAAAATTTCACGAAAACGACCAGAAATTGTGGACTATAACCAACAAAATGAGGCCAAAACAGTAAATTACGAAATCTCATGAAAGTAATCGAAAACAGTGTACTATGGCCCACAAAATTAGGGAAATAAAAATTATGACTAAAGTGTCCGAAAACTGTGGACTATATAGCCCACAAATGAGGCTAAAACAATCAAATACTAAATTTTGCGAAAGCAGATGGAAACTGTGGACTATAACCCACAAAATGATGCCGAAACAGCAAAATAAGAAATCTCATGAAAATGATCGAAAACAGTGTACAGCCCACAAAATGAGGGAAATAAAAATTCTCCCGAAAGTCCCCAAAAACGGTGGACTATTACCCACAAAATGAGACGAAAATTGGTTAATTCGAAATGTCATGTCAGCGATCGAAAACAGTGTACTATAGCCGACAAAATTAGGGAAATAAAAATGCTCACTAATTGGCCGAAAACTGTGAACTATAGCCCACAAATGAGGCTAAAACAGTCAAATAATAAATTTCGCGAACACGGTCGGAAACTGTGGACTATAACCCACAAAATAAGGCCAAAATTGTAAAATACGAAATCTCATGAAAGTGATCGAAAACAGTGTACTATAGCACACAAAATGAGGGAAATAAAAGTTCACTCAAAAGTCGCCGAAAACTTTGGACTATTGCCCAAAAATGAGGCTAAAACAGTCAAATACAAAATTTCACGAAAAGGACTGGAAACTGTGGACTTAAAACCGACAAAATGAGGCCAAAACAGTAAATTAGAAAATCTAATGAAATTAATCGAAAACATTGTACTATAGCCCACAAAATGAAGGAAATAAAAATTCTCACTAAAATGGCCGAAAACGACAAACTACAACCCACAAAATGAGGCAAAATTGTTTAATTCGAAATCTCAGTCAGTGATCGAAAACAGTGTACTATAGCCGACAAAATTAGGGAAATAAAAGTTTTCACTAAAATGGCCGAAAACTGTGGATTATAGCCCACAAATGAGGCAAAAACAGTCAAATACAAAATTTCCCGAAAACGGCCAAAAACTATGGACTATAACTCACAAAATGTGGCCAAAATAGTAAATTACGAAATCTCATGAAAGTGATCCAAAACAGTGTACTATAGCAAACAAAATGAAGGAAATAAAAGTTCACTAAAAAGTCACCAAAAACTTTGGACTACTGCCCGAAAATGAGGCTAAAACAGTCGAATACAAAATTTCACGAAAACGACCGGAAACTGTGGACTATAACCCACAAAATGAGGCCGAAACAGTAAATTAGGAAATCTCATGAAATTAATCGAAAACAGTGTACTGTAGCCCACAAAATGAGGAAAATAAAAATTCTCACTAAAATGGCCGAAAACGATGGACAATAACCCACAAAATGAGGCCAAAATTGTCTAATTCGAAATCTCATATCAGTGATCGAAAACAGTGTACAATAGCTGACAAAATTAGGGAAATAAAAGTTCTCACTAAAATGGCCGAAAACTGTGGACTATAGCCCACAAAGGAGGCTAAAACAGTCAAATACAAAATTTCCCGAAAACGGCCGAAAACTATGGACTATATCCCACAAAATGTGGCCAAAATAGTAAAATACGAAATATCATGAAAGTGATCGAAAATAGTGTACTATAGCACACAAAATGAGGGATATAAAAGTTCACTCAAACGTCGCCGAAAACTTTGGACTATTGCCCGAAAATGAGGCTAAAACAGTCAATTACAAAATTTCACGAAAACGACCAGAAACTGTGGACTATAACCCAAAAAATGAGGCCAAAACTGTAAAATAGGAAATCTCAGGAATGTAAACGAAAATAGTATATTGTAGCCCAGAAAATGAGGGAAAAAAAATTCACTCAAAAGTCGCCGAAAACTTTGGACTGTTGCCCGCAGATGAGGCTAAAACAGTCAAATACAAAATTTCATGAAAACGACCGGAAACTGAGGACTATAACCCACAAAATGAGGCCAAAACAGTAAATTAGGAAATCTCATGAAAGTAATGGAAAACAGTGTACTATAGCTCACAAAATGTGGGAAATAAAAATCCTAACTAATGTGCCCGAAAACTGTGAACTATAGCCCACAAATGAGGTTAAAACAGTCAAATACTAAATTTCGCGAAAGCGGCCGGAAACTGTGGACTATATAACCTACAAAATGACGCTGAAACAGCAAAATACGAATTCTCATGAAAGTGATCTAAAACAGTGTACTATAGCCGACAAAATGAGAGAAACAAAAATCATCACGAAAGTGCCCGAAAACGATGGACTCAACCCACAAAATGAGTCCAAAATTGTTTAATTCGAAATCTCATGTCAGTGATCGAAAACAGTGTACTATAGCCGACAAAATTAGTGAAATAAAATTCTCACTAAAATGTACTAAAACTGTGGACTATAGCCCACAAATGTGGCTAAAACAGTCAAATACAAAATTTTATGAAAACGGCCAGAAACTGTGGACTATAACCCACAAAATGAGGCCCAAATAGTAAAATACGAAATCAAATGAAAATGATCGAAAACAGTGTACTATAGCACACAAAATGAGGGAAATAAAAGTTCACTTAAAAGTCGCCGAAAACTTTGGACTACTGCCCGAAAATGAGGCTAAAACAGTCAAATACAAAATTTCACGAAAACGACCGGAAACTGTAGACTTAAAACCCACAAAATGAGACCAAAACAGTAAATTAGGAAATCTCATGAAATTAATCGAAAACTGTGTACTATAGGCCACAAAATGAGGGAAATAAAAACTCTCACTAAAATGGCCGAAAACGATGGACTATAACCGACAAAATGATGCCAAAATTGTTTAATTCGAAATCTCATGTCAGTGATCGAAAACAATGTACAATAGCCGACAAAATTAGGGAAATAAAAGTTCACACTAAAATGGCCGAAACTGTGGACTATAGCCCACAAATGAGGCTAAAACAGTCAAATACAAAATTTCCCGAAAACGGCCGAAAACTATGGACTATAACCCACAAAATGTGGCCAAAATAGTAAAATACGAAATCTCATGAAAGTGATCGAAAATAGTGTACTATAGCACACAAAATGAGGGAAATAAAAGTTCACTCAAACGTCGCCGAAACTGTGGACTATTGCCCGAAAATGAGGCTAAAACAGTCAAATACAAAATTCACAAAAACAACCAGAAACTGTGGACTATAACCATCAAAATGAGGCCGAAACAGTAAATTAGGAAATCTCAGGAAATGTAATCGAAAACAGTGTACTGTAGCCCACAAAATGAGGGAAATAAAAATTCACTCAAAAGTCGTCGAAAACTTTGGACTGTTGCCCGCAGATGAGGCTAAAACAGTCAAATACAAAATTTCATGAAAACGATCAGAAACTGAGGACTATAACCCACAAAATGAGGCCAAAACAGTAAATTAGGAAATCTCATGAAAGTAATCAAAAACATTGTACTACAGCTCACAAAATGAGGGAAATAAAAATCCTAACTAAAGTGCCCGAAAACTGTGAACTATAGCCCACAAATGAGGCAAAAACAGTCAAATACTAAATTTCGCGAAAGCGGCCGGAAACTGTGGTCTATAACCCACAAAATGAGGCCGAAACAGCAAAATACGAAATCTAATGAAAGTGATCGAAAACAGTGTACTATAGCTGACAAAATGAGGGAAACAAAAATTATCACGAAAGTGCCCGAAAACGATGGACTCTAATCCACAAAATGAGTCCAAAATTGTTTAATTCAAAATCTCATGTTAGTGATCGAAAACAGTGTACTATAGCCGACAAAATTAGGGAAATAAAATTCTCACTAAAATGGACGAAAACTGTGGACTATAGCCCAGAAATGAAGCTAAAACAGACAAATACAAAATTTCGCGAAAACGGCCGGAAACTGTGGACTAACTCACAAAATGAGGTCAAAATAGTAAAATAAGAAATCTCATGAAAGTGATCGAAAACAGTATACTATAGCACACAAAATGAGGGAAATAAAAGTTCACTCAAAAGTCACCGAAAACTTTGGACTATTGCCCGAAAATGAGGCTAAAACAGTCGAATACAAAATTTCACGAAAACGACCGGAAACTGTGGACTAAAACCCACAAAATGAGGCTAAAACAGTAAATTAGGAAATCTCATGAAATTAATCGAAAACAGTGTACTATAGCCCACAAAATGAGGAAAATAAAAATTCTCACTAAAATGGCCAAAAACGATGGACTATAACCCACAAAATGAGGCCAAAATTGTTTAGTTCGAAATCTCATATCAGTGATCGAAAATAGTGTACTATAGCCGACAAAATTAGGGAAATAAAAGTTCTCACTAAAATGGCCGAAAACTGTGGACTATAGCCCACAAAAGAGGCTAAAACAGTCAAATACAAAATTTCCCGAAAACGGCCGGAAACTATGGACTATAACCCACAAAATGTGGCCAAAATAGTAAAATACGAAATCTCATGAAAGTGATCGAAAATAGTGTACTATAGCACACAAAATGAGGGAAATAAAAGTTCACTCAAACGTCGCCGAAAATGTTGGACTATTGCCCGAAAATGAGGCTAAAACAGTCAAATACAAAATTTCACGAAAACGACCAGAAACTGTGGACTATAACCCACAAAATGAGGCCAAAACAGTAAAATAGGAAATCTCATGAAAGTAATCAAAAACAGTGTACTATAGCCCACAAAATGAGGGAAATAAAAATTCACTCAAAAGTCACCGAAAACTTTGGACTATTGCCCGCAGATTAGGCTAAAACAGTCAAATACAAAATTTCACGAAAACGACCAGAAACTGTGGACTATAACCCACAAAATGAGGCCAAATAGTAAATTTGGAAATCATATGAAAATAATCGAAAACAGTGTACTATGGCCCACAAAATGAGGGAAATAAAAATTCTGACTAAAGTGCCCGAAAACTGTGGACTATAGCCCACAAATGAGGCTAAAACAGTCAAATACTAAATTTCGCGAAAGCAGCCGGAAACTGTGGACTATAACCCACAAAATGAGGCCGAAACAGCAAAATACGAAATCTCATGAAAGTGATCGAAAATAGTGTACTATAGCCCACAAAATGAGGGAAATAAAAATTCTCACGAAAGTACTTAAAAACGGTGGACTATAACCCACAAAATGAGGCCAAAATTGTTTAATTCGAAATCTCATGTCAGTGATCGAAAACAGTGTTCTATAGCCGACAAAATTAGGGAAATAAAAATTCTCACTAAAATGGACGATAAAATGGAAATAGTATATTTTGTATTTGACTGTTATAGCCCACAAATGACGCTAAAACAGTCAAATACAAAATTTCGCGAAAACGGCTGGAGGTGACCAACTGCCCGAAGGAGTAGGTGACCAAACATTCTAGTTGTCTGGTATTCTTGCTACAATTTATTTCTTGTCGTTTTTGAATAAATGTAATTGTTAGAGCATCCACAGTGGTTTTTTATAATTGGCAAATTGCCATTTTATAAGAAACGATGTCTGCAATGGTTTTTTATTTTGCCATTTTTTAGCAAATTCGCTATACTGGTTTCTCATATGAGAAACGAAATACCCATTCTCAAATTATAAATTACAGTATATCATATACCGTCGCTCAGATTTTAAGATATTTTAATCGAGTCAGACGAGAAAACATATACCGTCTCAAATTTTATTATTATTTTTTTAAAAAAAAGGGGGTCGGACGGTATATCATATACCGTCCAGTATATGATATCCCGTCCTTCCCTAAATTATTTTAAAATGTAATTTTTTTTTTAAAAAAGCTCCTCAAACGGGGAATGTTGTCCCGTCTGACATCGGACGGGATAACATACCCCGTCCAAGAAGTTTTAATTTTTTTTATTTTTTTTTTTGGGGGGGGGGGGGGGGGTGGGGGGGTTGTTTCCCAAATTGCCCTTCAACGTCTCTCTACCGCTCACTTCAACGTCTCTTTTTTCAAATCTCAATGGCTATAATTTTACAACGTCCATCAAAAAATCAGTATAATGGGATAACTTTAATGTGATAACTTTAATTAAAGTGAGCCGGTTTTAAAGGACGGGATATCTTATCCCGTTTGACGATTTCACTTCTTTTTTTAAAAATTTTTTTAAGGGACGGGGAATGTTTCCCCGTCTCTCCCTTATTTTAAAAAAAAAAATTTACTAGACGGTATAACATATACCGTCCTGCGTTTTTTATAAATAAATAACGTAGGGACGGGATATGTTATCCCGTCTCTAACTTTTAATTTTTGCCACGCATGCAAATGAGAAAAATTTAGCAAACCACCACTGCACGATCGTCCCCCATATGCTATTACTGTAGCTGCCATATAATAGAATATGAGAAATACCACTGTGGATGCTCTTACATGGATTATTTTGTATTGAGCTTTTGTCCCAGATTTTTGACTTGTTGCAGACTGGATTATTTGAGATTCAGTATTCTTGTTTTCAAATAATTTTGTTGATTTAGAAATTTATTCATGCATGCGTGGTTGATTACTCCATGTCTATTCTTGTTTATTCCTATGAAATATTGAAAAGATCATTACAGCTTATGAATGGTGAAAACTAGACTTGTGTCGCGTATCTGTATTCCGTATTCCTTTTTGGGAAGCGGGGGTGACAAAACTTTCATTGCATTTGAAATCAATCAGGAAGCTCAGTGAAATTTTCTACATGAGCAATAAAAAAATATAAAAAATCTGAAAAATCCGATTTTTTTTTTTTGACGAGTAAAAGGTGGGATTATCCTACCTCACAGAAAATATATATTAGTATTAAAAAGAGTTTAAGCACTATTACAAAAAACAATCTGAGTAGAGGTTTCTAAAGATAAAACGAGTCACTAGATGGGTCTAAGTTTGAGATAGCATGTATTTGTATCGTAGAGAGGGCAGCGGACTTCTGTCGTACTCCTCTACTAGCCACAAAAACATGATCTCATCCCCCTTCTTCATCAACAGCGGGTACTCGTATAAAAAACCTCCTACCAGACAGTCAAAAAGTAATGTCTAGATTCATCAGTACAGTTAACAAAAACTATGAGTCCAAAAGATCCAAAAATAACCAACCATCCACATATAACCAAACACAGAACTGTAAGGCTATGCCGAACAACTCCCTTCGTCGCTATCCAACTGATCAGCTCGAATGAGTGCGTGCTTTAAAAGAGAATCTTGCACCCCTGCTAATTCCATCTCATCCATCAACTTGGCCTTCTTTTTCCCGCTGTCCATCCCATCTATCCAAGAACGAAAAGAAAAATTGGCGTTAGTAATAATGTCCTTTGCTTGCACGGCCTTAGAAGAAAAAGTGCGCTGATTTCTAGCAAGCCACAAACTCCAGCAAACTGAGACAGTTAAAAGATGCCAAGTAAATCTGTGATTATGAGTTCCAAAACACCATGTCGTGAAGCACTCGTGTAGGTGATGGGGCATGTTATGGATATTGAGCATATCAGTGAAGTGTTTCCAAGTTGCAGCAGCAACTGGGCATTCAAAAAAGATATGAAATGTCGATTCAACAGGACATGCACAAGCTGTGCATGTAGTGTCGCCCGAACAACCCTTAGAGTGAAGAAATTCTTTCGAGTTGAGCTTGTTCCAACTGAGCAACCATATGAACACCTTGCATTTGAACGGGGCAGGCGAAGACCAAGTAGCAGTATAGTAGGGGGAACGGAGGCCAGCCATGATGAAGAAGTTATACGCCGACTTGACAGTATAAATAGAGGAGGCAGTCAGGCACCAGGATGGTTGATCTTCAGAAGCTGTGGGTTGGAAATCTACAAGCAACTCCAGTAGGCGCCGTTTGTCCTCTCTCATTGATTCAGTTAGGACACAATTAAGTCTCGGCTGCCAGTTCCAAGAGCCATCTGACCAAGATCCCTGCGATAAAATGTCAGCTTCAGAATTCCATGCCGCAGCAGTCAGGGTTGGAAAAAGGGAAGAAATGCTGGCTCCATGGACCCATTTGGATGTCCAAAAATTGATGAGCGTTCCCTTACCAAGGCTCCATTTGATGTTACAAAGGAATTGGTCTTTCAGCGGGTAAATACCCTTCCAGAAGCAAGAGGCAGTAGAAGGACATATCAATTGGTTTGAATCACTTCGTTGATATAGGCTTCGGAGAGTTTGGCTTGGCAGGGAATCAGATGCAAGCAGATTCCACCACCACTTCATCAGGAGAGCTTCATTGAACACCTTCAAGTCAAGGATCCCCAGACCTCCTTGTTCTTTCGGTTGACAGATCCGTGCCCACTGCACGCTAGCAATGCCTCTGATATCAGTATCTGTGCCACACCAGAAGAATCTACTGCGTAGCTAATCAATTTTTCTGATAACCCAAAGGGGTAGCTTAAAGAAAGAGGCATAGTAAACTGGCAGGGCACTAAGCACAGAATTTATAAGAACCAATCTCCCACCTCTAAATAGCATTTTACCCTTCCACATTGAGAGCCTTCGTTGAATCTTAAGGAGCAGCGGTTGCCAGTATTGTTTGCTGAGCTTATTGGAAGCAAGAGGCATACCAAGATATTTAAGGGGCAACTTCTCTTCTTTGCATCCAAGAATAGTTGAGAAGGCTTGGAGTTTCATTTTAGACCGTCCAAAATATACTAAGGAAGATTTATCAAAATTTATAGCAAGACCAGAGATATTAGCAAACAGTTGCAGTGCTAATTTAAGGTTAATGACCTCATCTTCATCGCCCTTGCAAAAAAGCAATGTATCATCCGCAAACTGCAGCACTGACAGGTTTGCGATTGAGCCTCTGACTGGCAGTGGAGAGAAGATTTCATTTCGGCGACCACTTTGGAGCATTTGAGCTAGTACATCCACAACCAAGATGAAGAGCATTGGTGAGAGTTTCAAACCTCTCTTTGAGTTAATATAACGACCTCCTTCACCATTTATGAGGATAGAGGATTTTGCAGTCTTCAATATCATATGAATCCATCTGCACCAGGACTGGCCAAAACCTCTAGCGACTAGGAGCTGGACTAGGAAATCCCAATTGACTGTGTCGAAAGCCTTAGCAAAGTCAATTTTAAAGAGAAGGGTGTCGGAGTGCCGTCTGCTGCATAAATTGATTGCTTCATGTGCAACAACAAAACAATCTATCGTGGACTTACCTTTCAAGAAAGCACTTTGGGAAGAGGAAACTAGAGAGTGTAATATCGGCGATAGTCGATTTGCCAGCAATTTGGTGAAAATCTTAAATGAACAGTTGAGCAAACTGATTGGCCTGAACTCAGAAACAGAGTTGGACCCCTCACACTTGGGAATGAGGATGATGTTACAGTAGTTCAGCCTTGATACATCGCCTTCACCTCTCTGGATCGCAAGGAGCATATTAAAGAGATCCTCTTTGATAATATCCCAGAAGTTGTGGTAGAAGCTCATTGAAAAGCCATCAGGCCCCGGAGCTTTATCACTGCTCATGCCAAAAATCGTTGTCTTGATCTCATCCAAAGTGAAGGGTGCCTCCAAATGAGCAATATCATGAATCCTATGGGGGTAAAGTGAATTCCAATCAATATGAAAGTCCGAGACAATTGTTGTGCCACAGATAGATGTGAAGTGCTTTTCAAATGCTGCTCTAATTTGGAGTGGGGCTGTTTCCAGTGTACCATCTATATTCAGACTGTGGATAAAATTCCTGCGTCGACGGCCATTTGCAATGCAGTGGAAGAAACGCGTGTTTGCATCTCCTTCCTTGATCCATTGCACTCTTGAGCGCTGTCTCCAATAGATCGCCTCAGCTTTGATAAGCGCTTGGAGCTCAGCTTGTACAGTCTTCATTGGCTCAATAGCACTAGTTGATATTTCAGCATCAGTTTCCAGCTTCAGAAGTTTATCTTGCAATTTCTTCTTAGCTTGTGAAATATTGCCGAAGTTATCATTTCTCCATTTCCTGATCCGTCTTTTAAGTAGTGTAAGTTTAGTTGCAAAGACATCAACCTGATTTCCTTCACACCTGAAAGATTGCCACCATTCTTTAACAGCCGGGGTGAAAGAAGGATTGTGTAGCCAAGCTTTTTCAAATTTGAAATAGTTCACCCTTCTAGTAATAACTTGGTCATCAAGAACAATAGGACAGTGATCAGAGGCTATTCTCAGGAGTGAATATTGGATGCAGTTTGGAAATAGAACGTCCCACTCTGCGGTAATGAGGACTCTGTCTAAGCGAGCCATTGTCGGCATATCTCGTTGGTTCGTCCAGGTAAATTTCCTCCCTGAAAGGGGGAGATCAATCAACTCCAAGTCTTGAATGAAGCTACGAAAAACTTTCATGTCTCTGTTCGAGCCTTTGCCCTTGGACCTCTCTTCATCTGACATAGTCACATTAAAATCTCCACACAAAACCCAAGCATCCTTTAGGAATCTCCTACATTGTTTGATCTCAAAAAAACAAAGTTCCCGATCCTCAAGCTCAAATGGTGCATAAACAGTAGTGACTGACCATTCTCTGGCTGAAATCCTACATTTGAAAGATGCAGATACAGAAAAAATATCTATCGCTGAGTATGTGCAATCAAGAATCTGATCATTCCAACCCAATAAAATACCTCCACAGCTACCAATAGAATCTAACTGGATCCATTTTGTGATAGTCACTCCTCCAACAGACGAAAGCTTTTGAGGTCTCGAATTCTTGAGCTTGGTCTCTTGCAGACAGATAATAGAAGGTGCACAATTCTTGACGCCATCTTTGATAATTGAGCATTTATTAGGGTTGCCCAGCCCTCGAACATTCCAGCTTGCAATCCGCATTTGGAAGAAAAAAATCACAGCAAAACACTCACACAAAAAAAGCAAAAGCAGATGAACAAAAATGCTAGGCAGAATGCTGTTGTTGATCAGGGAGATCAACTACAGCTTTCTGGCCTTCTCTGAGCTTTGCAACCGAGTGTGGCCCCAAAGCCTCCACTCCAATGGATGTCACTACCTCAACAATATCATCATTGGACAGTAATGCGAAAGGATTTAGATGTGCGTTGGAAACAGAGGCAGTCGAAGAGGATGTACCTGAGGCCTTTTTCTTGATAGTGGATGACAAGTGCTTCATAAAAGGTCTGGTACTCTTGAGCTTGCTAATGGATTGCGAGTGCTTCCCCTTCTTGGAAGGTCCCTCTTGAAAGCCTGGAGGGGCGGCAGCTGATGAGCTAGCAGTTCGAATAGCAGTCCTCTTCAGCAGGGAGCGTGTGCAGAATTTTTCAGTTTTACTGTTACCTTCATCAGAAGTTCCCAACTCTTCTTTACCAACTTTGCCATCTTCTCTCAACCCTGATTCTCGAAGTGCAACTTCAACAACTGGCTGAATCTTATCGAAAAGGGAAAGAGGCAGTGTGATAACCTTCCCTTTCCACATCATCTCATGAACATCAGCTTGGGAACTGTCTCCAGAGGATTCGACAGTGGTGTGCATAACTATCTTGCCAGTCTGTGGGGCCTCCTCCTGAAGATGGCCAGCTAGTTCCGAGAAGTTGGTCGAGATTGGAGCTAGAATTTTGGGATTTTGCTGCGGTGAAGGATCCTCCGTTGATTTTGGTAACAGGGGAAGAATTGGTGGAACCTCCACAGATGGCGCTAAATCAATTTGATTGGGAGCGTTTGAAATATTTACCATATCAGTATTTGCATGCGAGGATCGCGCGCCCGTTTGATTTCCATCCCCCAAATCACGGGGGTTTGAAAAAATCTTACCCTCCACCGCAGTGGCCAGCTCCCGGCGCTCCGCCGTACCCTCATCCCTGTTCACAGTATACCCAATTGGTCGCCAAAAGCTTGTGCTCCCCGGCTCCGCTGAGGTCCCAGTAGTAAACAATTGGACTCTGCCTGACTGCACGTCTTCCACCGGGATGGGGTTACCAAGTAAGAGGACCGGAACATCATGAATATGGATCTTCTGATCCCAGGGTGTTGCATACTTAATGGTTTAGGACTTTGGCACCATGGTAAGGTCTTCTACCTCGATAAGAACTAGTGCTTGGTCCTGCTCTCTGCATTCAACATTTTCCGACTGAGGGTGATAAGTTTGCCAAAGTGCCGAACCAAGTTCTCAACCGACTCTCTGTTCCACAAGTGGAAGGGGAGTAGGGGCAAATTGACCCAAATGTAGGAAGGCTTCGGCCTCAACCTCGCCCCAAACTCAACAGACCATGGTGAAAAAGTCGCGTTGAAGCCAGAAAAACTAAAGACCCCCTCGGCAATCGCCGCTTCTGCCTCAGTCGCGGTCGGGAACTGAACATGATAAACACCATCACTGACTCGTTTGAGCGACCACCAAAAATTGTTCCTTCCCCATGAAAAGTTGAATGCATGTTCAAGGTCCTTCGTAGAGGGAATCCGCCGTGGGTTGATGAGATGAAGAAAAGCACTTGCATGCAGTGCAGATAGAGCTTGGGCTATGGCATTGTTGTGTGGGAGTTCGACAACCAGCGTCTCTTGCCTGTTGTGGAGAGGGCAATCCCTTGCTTTATGGCCGAACTTTTTGCAGTTAAAGCAGTGGAAGCCCAGCTTTTTGCACTCCGCTGCTTGATGGTCGCCGTCTCCACATTTGAAACATCTTATTTCCATCTTCCGCAGCGGTGAACGGCGATCAGGGCGTCTCCAAAAAGAGGGTTTTGGGGGGAAAGTGGTGGTGGGTTTTGGTTGGAAATAGGGTTTTGGTTTGGGGAGAGAGGGATTGGTTTTGGCGGTGGGATGTGAAGTGACATTTTGAGGGGGAATTTTGGACGGTATTGGGGGGTGGTACGGGGATCGAAGAGGCAGTTGGGGAAGGTAATGATGGGGGGGTCTGCGTGGGGGGAGTTGAAGCACCTGAGCATAGGATCTGCTCAGGTCCCGAGGGAAGGCGGGTGCTTCTCTCCCCACCCCACTCTCTCTCTCTCTCTCTCTCCATCTTTTTTGATTCAAAATCCGAAAATTTATAAACTTAAAATATGAAAATCTACATTTCAGAGGGAGAGAGATATATATATATATATCTGAAAAAGTGAAGAGAGAAGAGAAAGATAATAATAAAGTGAGGAGGAATTTTGTTTTGGGGGAAACAAATTTAGTTTTGAGCAAAAAACTTTTGGAGAGAAAATATCTTTTGAGAGAGTGAATGAGAGCCATTGATTTTGTTTTAATTGAAGACCCACTTGATAAAAAACAATAATAATAATAATTGCTTTGTAATTTATTATATAGAATTTTAAAATTCTATGAAAATAAAAATAAAAAAAGTCATTCCATCGTCCCACGACCCACAAGTCCTACGAAAATAATAACCTCTTCACACATAGATTCCTCATAAATCAGAAAAGTTGGGAACCGTAATGATTATAGTTTATGCTAACAAAAAAACAACCCCTAAAAAGTACAATCACTGCCTTTTGACAAGATACTAAAAGTCTAAAACCAACCTAATATTAGTATAATGATCAAATCCAATCTTATCTATGACATCCATTAAGAGCATCCACTGTGGTGTTTCTCATTTTGTCAAAAATGGCTGCAACAGTAATAACAAATAGGATCGATCGTTGCAGTGGTTGTTTGCTATATTGTTCGCATTTTGCCAAAAATTGAGTGGGACGGTATATGATATACCGTCTCACAAAAAAGAAAACCTCTCAGACAAGAAAGATTCATCTCTTGTCTGAGGAGTTTTTTAAAATAAAAAAAACCTCTCAGACGGGATATGATCTCTTGTCTGATCTCAGACGGGATATCATATCCCGTCCTTTATAATTTGAGAATTGGTATTTGGTTTCTCATATATGAGAAACCGATATAGAAATTTTGCTATAAAATGGGAAAATGAGAAACCATTGCAGCGCTCGGTTTGCTATAAAATGGCAATTTGCCATTTATAAAAAACCACTGTGGATGCTCTTAACAGTTTTGTAGCATCCATAATCCACTAGTCGTCTTGAGATTGCAAAAAAAAAAATTAATCCCACTTGGAGTATTCGGATTTTTTTTCAATATATACCACTTTCTGAAACTATTTGTTCAAAAAAATAATTGTAAAAGTATTTATGTTTGTGGACTCAACAATTAAATTTGTCATTCCCAACAACGAGTTTTAGTTGTTTCTTGCTTGCCATTGGACCACGGCGAGTGTAGGTTTTTTTTTTTTTTTTTTGAAACTTGACAAGTTTAATTCAAAATTTTCAATGAAAACTCATCGTTTCCAACGACAAGGACATTTACATTAGACTCGCTGTTGGAAACGGCGAGTTTAGTTCAATTTTTTTTTGAAGACTTGCCGTTCCCAACGGCGAGGACATTTACATTATACTCGCTATTGGGAACGGCGAGTTAGTTTTAAAAAAATATTTATAGAGTATTTTTTCGAAAATTCACTAAGCCCAACAAAGTGTTTCACTTTCTATGAAATTTCCTACATCCTCGATGTTTCCAACAAGTCTAGTATAAATGTCCTCGCTGTTGGGAACGACGAGTCTTTATTGAAAATTTTGAACTAAACTCGTTATTCCCAACATCGAGTCTAGTGAAAATGTTATCACCATTGGGACGGTGAGTCTTCTTTGAAAATATTGAACTGAACTTCCATTAGGAATGGTGAGTTTCTCAAAAAAAATTAGCACTAAACTCACTATGTTCCAACGACAAGCATGAAACAACTAAACTTGCCGTTGGGAACGGCGAGTTTAGTTGTTGAGTCCATGAATGCAAATACTTTGACAACTGTCCTCTTTCTATAAATAGTTTCGAAAAGTGTCATATTAAAAAATAAGTTCGAGTATCCGAGTTCAAAACTTTATGATGTGTCTAATTTTTATATAAATATTTGTACTTATTTACCCATAAAAAAATTGCTTGTATTCGTCTATCTTTTTTATAATTTATCTTATTTCCATAGATTTCAGTTAATTAATTATTTTTGAAGGAATAAGATTTTTTGATGCAAAAGGTGAAGATTTTCGGTAAAAATCAACAAACAAAACAAGGAGAGTGATTGATTAACTTTTATTATTTTGTTGAAATTTAAATTTTACAATTTGGCCATGTGAAAAGCAAAATAGAAATTTTAATTGCCATTAGAGGGTGAAAGAGAAATAAACAAATTTAAAAGGGTTTAATTGAGCTATTGTAATTATTAGTTAGTTTAATTAATTAAAATTAATTAATTTTATTTTTATTCTGATTTTATTTTGTGTGTGTGTGCAACACGTGCTTAGGAAAAAAGAAAAAGAAGAAAAAGAAGCAAGAAATAAAGATCAAATCAAATAAGGAGAGAAATAAATAAAGATGTGGGGTTTTCTACAATAATAAACCCTAATCCCCATGTTCCTGCGCCTATAAATACAATAGCAAAAGGAGAGGAGAACACACGCCTAACAACAGTGAGAGCGACGACTGATCTCCAAAAATAAAAAAATAAAAAAATAAAAAAAGCTAAAGAAAGAGAGGGACAGGCTCTGGGTGTCATGAAATCCAAGACAGAATCAAACACCAAACGAAGGGGAGAGGAAAGAGTAAGAGAAAGGGGCTATGTGTGAGGGTAGTTGGCGCTGACGCGGTCTCTGACTATTGCGGCGGCATGAAACCCGAGGAGAAGAGAGATAGGATAGCAGGTAGAGCTCAGTCCTCTGTTGCGTGGCCTGGCGCTGACGTGGGCGTGACGTGGCGCTCTCCTGTTTTGTGGCTCAGCGACCGAGGTAGAAACAACAGTGTTGACGTGGCATGCAGTTTGAGGCAGGAGAGAAACAAAGGGGCACTGTTTTGGGCGCTCTGATTTGCGGCTCGCTTTTCGAGGCATTCGGTTTACAATTTTTCTTTTACAAAAATAGTTCTTTCTGTATCTCTTTTCTTCTTCTAATTTTATTGTGCAATCCATGAACAAGTTTGTTAGTTGCAATTTTATTATGAACTAAATTTTATTTTTCTGGAGCTTTGATATAGCCTAATTTTGATAACATAATTTTAATTCCATATTATTTTTCTATTTTTTCATGGTTGTGTGTTTAATTTTTGTTCTTAATGCTTACAATTATTTGGCCAACTTTTGTATGACTTATTAAATCATGGAGAGGCCGAACTGATAATATGTGATTTCGAATTTATAAAATTAAACACCGTTACAAGATCGAACCGCTGTTAATGTGACCGTTAAAAAAATCCATAGATCTTAATGAATTTTCAATTAGTAATTTGTGCATGAATTATGACAAATAACTAGTTGAGAATATTTTTGATATTGCTTGAGAGAGAATATTGAATAATTTGGGAATTTTGGTCTACAACTTGGAAAAATAATATTTTTACTCACATGGAGTTATAAATTGTGTGGGATTAACTAGGTGAAATCGAAAGTCCTATAATTAGTTTTGCAATTAATAAACAACAAAATTTCAGATTCCGCTAATCTTAATTAATTTAGTTAGTTCTTTAGATTAATTTAATTTAGTAGCTTTCTTTATTAAATTTCGATTTTCCAAATAGTAATTAATCCAGTAAATTTCGGTACTCGATAAAATAAATAGTCCTTGTGGGTTCGACACTCTTTTCAGTAATCTATACTACTTGTTGCGATTTTGTACACTTGCAAATAATTCACATCAAGTTTTTGGCGCCGCTACTGGGGATTAATTATTCTTTTATTGATATTAAAAATTTCTAGACTGTTACTGGTTAGGATTTTTATTTTTATTTTAGATTTAATTGTTATTTTACCTCTTTATTCTCTTTTGACTTATTTTTCCTTATCTATTTTTTCAGGACTTAGGAGTGTATGCCCAGATCTAACCCATTGGAGCCTACACTTTTTGATCCAGAGATTGAGAGAACTTTATGTCAGACCAGAAAGAAGAAGAAAGAAAACACCACATCCTCTTTATCCATGACGAACGAAGAGGAGAACAAAGCTTTGAGGGATTATGCAATGCCCTTGGTCAATGCAGCAACATCAAGCATCAAAAGGTCTGAAATTGAAGCAAATAATTTTGAAATTAAACCAGCAATTATTCAGATAATTCAACAGACAGTTCAATTTGGAGGACTAGTACATGATGATCCAAATGTTCACATTGAAAACTTTCTCGAAATATGTGATACCTTCAAACACAATAGAGTTTCCAATGATGTTATCCGACTGAGACTCTTTCCTTTTTTACTCAGAGATAAGGTAAAAGCTTGGTTGAATTCTTTACCGCCAGTAGCCATCACAACTTGGGAGGGCTTAGCACAAAAATTTATGGCAAAGTATTTTCTCCCAGCAAAAATAGCAAAGTTAAGGAATGACATCACCACATTCACTCAATTCGAGACCGAGTCATTATATGATGCATGAGAGAGGTACAAAGAGCTATTGAGAAAGTGTCCTCATCATGAACTTCCGAAGTGGCTATAAGTACAAACATTCTATAACGGTTTGGGAGTTACAAATTAATCTATGGTAAATGTAGCAGCATGAGGTGCACTAATGAGAAAAACTAACGAAGTAGCCTATAAATTTTAGAGGAGATGACATCAAATAATTACCAGTGATCTTCAGAGAGAATAATGCCAAGAAAAGTGGCTGGAGTTTTTGAACTTGATCCTATTACTACTTTAACTGCACAAATTGCTACTTTATCTAAACAATTAGGTAATATGAATGTTAATTCTATTAAAATTAATATTATTTGTGATCATTGTACAAGAAATCACTCAAGTGCAGATTGCCAAGTGGAGAACCCTTTTGCTCCATCAAATGCCGAACAAGCAAATTTTATGTCAAACTTTCAAAGGCAAAACAACCCTTATGCAAACACATACAATTCAGGATGGAGAAACCACCCCAATTTTTCTTGGAACAATAATCAAGGAGGAGCTAGACCACAACAAAATTTTCAACAACAAGAAATGAAGCTGACACTAAAAGAGATGTTCATGCAACACATGCAAAAGATAGAGCAATACATGCAGAAGACAGATTTGACAATCCAAAATGTTGCAACTTCAACTTCAGCTTCAATTCACAATCTTGAGGTTCAAATTGGTCAAATTTCAAATATTCTTAACGAAAGAACGGCAGGACCATTACCTAGTAACACAGTGGTAATTCCCAAGGAGCATATCAAAGCAATAATACTTAGAAGTGGGACAATAATTGAGCAGCCACAAACCAAAAATGCCGAACAAAATGTGGTTGAAAAGCAAAGTGAGAACGAGCAAAGTGTGGAGGAACAAACGCAGCACAAAGCAGTTTCAAGCCAAACAATTTCAGGGGAGTTTAATTCTAACACTTATCCTAATTCTCCTTATGATCCACCTATTCCTTTTTCACAAAGACTTAAAAAGAATAAGCTTGATAATCACTTTTCAAAAATTTTAAATATTTTCAAACAATTGCATATTAATATTCCTCTTATTGAAGCTTTAGAACAAATGCCTAAATATGCTAAATTTTTTAAGGATATTTTATCAAACAGGAGGAAGCTGGAAGAGCATGAGATGGTGATGTTAACAAAAGAAAGTAGTGCAATTTTACAAAAGAAGTTGCCGCTAAACTTAAAGATCCAGGGAGTTTTACAATTCCTTGCATTATTGAAAATTCTTCTTTTCATATAACACTATGTGATTTAGGAGCAAGTATTAATCTTATGCCATATTCTATTTTCAGGAAATTAGGTATTGGAGAAGCAAAGCCTACCATAATTTTCTTACAATTGGCGGACAGATCTATCAAATACCCAAGAGGGATCATTGAAGACGTTTTGGTGAAAGTAGACAAGTTCATATTTCCTGCAGATTTTATTGTGCTTGGCATGGAGGAAGATGAACAAATTCCTTTGATTTTGGGGAGACCTTTTCTTACCACAGGGAAAACATTGATTGATATGCAACAAGGGAAACTTATTCTAAGGGTTGACAACAAGCAAGTAACTTTTGATGTATTTAAATCCATGGAGCTTCCCTTAGAAGTGCTTTCATGCTTTCAAGTAAGCGAAGCCATAGGAGAGACACATTGGGATGAAATTGCTAAATTACCATTAGAAGAATGCTTAACAACTTCAGAAACACTTGAATCAGAAAATGAAGAGATCTTGGAATGTGATTAAAGTTTGGAAGATACACCACTCATTTCCCCTTCACCACAACAACTCGAGCTTAAACAACTCCTATCTAGTTTGAGGCATGCATTTTTAGGCCAAGACTCCACTTTTCCTGTTATTATTAATGGTTCTTTGAATAATTTTGAAGAGGAGAAGTTGTTAAGAGTTTTGAGAGAACATAAAACAGCCTTGGGATGAAACATTTCTGATATAAAGGGGATTAGTCCGTCAATATGCATGCATAAAATTTTAATGGATGATGATTTTAAGCCTATAGTGCAGCCCCAGCGAAGATTAAATCCATCGATGCAAGAAGTAGTGCATAAAGAAGTTTTAAAGCTTTTAGATGCAGGAATAATTTATCCAATTTCAGATAGTGCATGGGTGAGTCTTATACATGTTGTGCCAAAGAAAGGTGAAATAACTGTAGTGAAGAATGACAATAATGAGCTAATACCAACATGAACAGTCACGGGATGGCGAGTGTGCATTGATTATCGAAGACTAAACAATGCAACTAGAAAGGATCATTTTCCACTACCCTTCATTGACCAAATGCTAGAAAGACTTGCAGGCCACTCATACTATTGTTTTCTTGATGGGTATTCGGGATACGATCAAATCGCCATAGCACCAGAAGATCAAGAGAAGACAACCTTTACTTGCCCATATGGAACTTTTGTATACAGAAGGATGCATTTTGGTCTTTGCAATGCCTCCGCCACATTTCAACACTGCATGATGTCAATTTTTTCGGATATGGTTGAGAAGTTTATTGAAATTTGTATGGATGATTTTTTATTTTTTGGTTATTCATTTGATAATTGTTTATTTTACTTAGCTTTGGTTTTGCAGCGTTGCAAGGAAACAAAACTGGTTTTGAATTGGGAGAAATGTCACTTTATGGTGGAAGAAAGAATTGTGCTAGTCCACAAAGTTTCCTTTAAAGGAATTGAAGTGGATCGTGCTAAAATAGATGTCATTGAAAAACTACCTCCACTAACTAATGTCAAAGGAGTGAGAAGTTTCCTGGGTCATGCAGGATTTTATCGACGATTTATAAAAGATTTTTCTTTAATCACTAAACCTCTTTGCAATCTTTTGAATAAAGATACACCTTTTGATTTTTCTCCTGACTGCTTGTATGCTTTTGAAAATTTGAAAAAAGAAATTGATTTTAGCACCTATAATTATTACACTAGATTGGAATTTGCCTTTTGAATTAATGTGTGATGCTAGTGATGTGGCAATAGGGGCTGTTTTAGGGAAAAGAAAAAACAAAAATTTTCACACCATTTATTATGCAAGTAGAACTTTGACAAAAGCACAGCTTAATTATGCTACTACTGAAAAAGAATGATTAGATGCTGTATTTGCTTTTAACAAATTTCGATCTTATTCGATAGGTTCAAAGGTGGTTGTGTACACAGATCATTCAGCTCTCAAATACTTGCTTGCAAAGAAGCAAGCCAAACCAAGATTGCTTCGCTGTATTTTATTTTTACAAGAGTTCGATGTGGAAATCAAGGACAAGAAGGGTGTGAAAAATGTGGTGGCCGATCATTTATCTCGCATTGAGACAAAAGATGAAAACAAATTGCAGGTTACCCCAATCAATGAAGAATTTCCAAATGAGTATTTAATGATGATACAAACTCCTCCATGGTATGTCGATATAGTTAACTACTTGGTATTAAAAATTCTACCTTCTGAAATTACTTATCAACAAAAGAAGAAAATTTTCTCTGACTTGAAATATTATTTTTTGGAGGAACCTTTTTTTTCCCGCCATTGTACAGATCAAGTAATAAGGAGATGTGTACCTGAAGAGGAAATGGAAAGCATACTCAAACATTGCCATACATTGAAAGTTGGCGGCCATTTTAGTGGAGAAAAAAACTGTTGTGTAATCTAGCTACCTAAATAAATAGACAAACTAGACACAAATTAAAAACCTCGCAAGTGCACGAATCGTTTATAGAAGCGTAGCAATAGCAAGGGTCGATCCCACAGAGATTGTAGACTTTAACTTACTAATCAATAAAAAGAATAAGAATCATAAAGAGTTGTTCTAAAAGTCTAAAAGAAATGAAAAGGTTAAGACTAAATTAAGAAGTGCTGGTTCACAAATGTTTATTAAGCAGTTGGGTTTAGATCTCCACCAATAGTTAATAATGCTAAGTCACCTTCTGAAATTCTTCTTACTCATGTTTGTTCTCTTCAAGGGCATGGTATCTACTCCTTAAAGTTAATGTTTCCCTAAACCAAGAATTAGGCATGGTATCTACTCTAATTCGTTTCTTCCTTTAAGTATTTAGCATGGTATCTACTAAGTTGCACTTAAAGAAAACATCAGAACAATGGAAACGAACAAACACTTGAAGTTCTAGAAATTGGTATCAGATCTAGATCCTTCAAGTTGATTAAACCAAGAACCCCTAAAGATTCCCTTGTTACAAGTTATGAACACGAGATACGGGTCGTCTCAATATGCTCATATAATAGATTCAGATAGATGGTAATGCAAACTTGATATTCTCAAGTTCTGTATGTCAGTCGACTGGCTGTCACCTCAGTCGACTGCTCTCAGAACTTGAGAAACAATAGTATTTACCAATATTATTCACATTTAGGAGCAATAATCTTAATGCAATTAGACATTTTAAAGCTCTATATGTGATATTTAACTCTTATTTTCTCTTTTCCATAGGAAACAGCCTAAAACAGAGAAACGAAGCAGATTCAGGATGTTAAGAATGATACACAGGAAATTGCAGATAATCAGTCGACTGGTCCATTACAACAGGCGACTGCCCAGAGAAGTTGATTGTCAACAGCCGACTTGGATGATCAATTATAAAATCTTCAGAAGTCTCGACACAGTCGACTGGTTCGAAGACAAGTCGACTGGTGGGCGGCAGAGTTAAAAGATAAGATATTTGAAGATTCGTCCAAATCTAATCCAAATCAGAACAGAAAAGG
Source organism: Hemerocallis citrina (assembly GCA_017893485.1). NCBI lineage: Eukaryota > Viridiplantae > Streptophyta > Magnoliopsida > Asparagales > Asphodelaceae > Hemerocallis > Hemerocallis citrina. The sequence continues at coordinate 95,289,637 of CM030361.1, forward strand.
AATAATAGAAGAAAAGAGAAAGAAATAATACGCAGAGCAACGAGGGAGGAAATAAATAAAAGAAAAGGACTTTTCTATAAAAAGAAAAGTGCAAACCCTAAATCTCCAGCCGTGTTCTATAAATACCAATCAAGAAGCATTATTTTGGTTTAGGGAGATATACGCGGAGGCTCCCGAATCACAAAATCACACAACTTTCTGAATCATCAAGTGAAGAGCAGTACGGTATCAGCATTGAAGAAGGAGAGAGGAGATCAAGCACAAGGAAAGGAATGGCTGATCGACTGTGTGACAGCCAGCCGACCCATCTAGCCGAACTACATCAGTTTATTCCTTCTCTTTCTAATTCTTTTATGTTAACCATGCATTCGAACTTGTTGATCAATAAAAGTATTATTATGTGGAACTAATTTCATAGTTGGGTAGATTGAAACCGTAGTTATGCAGTGCTATATTCTTCTGAATCCTTCTACTTTACTTATTGATTGAATCTGATTGAATTGGTGTAGATTGATGATAATCAAACTTGTTCTCAAGTTCTGAGAGCAGTCGACTGAGGTGACAGCCAGTCGACTGACATACAGAACTTGAGAATATCAAGTTTGCATTACCATCTATCTGAATCTGTTATATGAGCATATTGAGACGACCCGTATCTCGTGTTCATAACTTGTAACAGGGGAATCTTTAGGGGTTCTTGGTTTAATCAACTTGAAGGATCTAGATCTGATACCAATTTCTAGAACTTCAAGTGTTTGTTCATTTCCATTGTTCTGATGTTTTCTTTAAGGGCAACTTAATAGATACCATGCTAAATACTTAAAGGAAGAAACGAATTAGAGTAGATACCATGCCTAATTCTTGGTTTAGGGAAACATTAACTTTAAGGAGTAGATACCATGCCCTTGAAGAGAACAAACATGAGTAATAAGAAGAAGTTCAGAAGGTGACTTAGCATTATTAACTATTGGTGGAGATCTAAACCCAACTACTTAATAAACATTTGTGAACCAGCACTTCTTAATTTAGTCTTAACCTTTTCATTTCTTTTAGACTTTTAGAACAACTCTTTATGATTCTTATTCTTTTTATTGATTAGTAAGTTAAAGTCTACAATCTCTGTGGGATCGACACTTGCTATTGCTACGCTTCTATAAACGATTCGTGCACTTGCGAGGTTTTTAATTTGTGTCTAGTTTGTCTATTTATTTAGGTAGCTAGATTACACAACAAGTTTTTGGCGCCGTTGCCGGGGATTGTCTAGCATTTTAACTTACAAATCAGTAAATCTTTTCTTTTATTTTATTTTCTTTTTATTAATAAATATTTTCTTTTAGGTTACAGGATTTTGGTGGATGCACGGAAGAAGATCACTTCGTCCAGAGCTACTACCTATTGACGCAGAAACAGAACGCACACTGCACAGACTAGGTCGGCTGTCTGCGTCGAACCAGTCGACTGCTACACGGAACCAGTCGACTGCACAGAGACCCAGTTCACATACAGCAATGGGTGAGGAAATGCCAAATCGAGTGCCAATGCAGGACAAATTCACGCCTAAGAATATCGAGCAACCTTCCTGCATTGCGTATCAACCTAATGTCACAGGGAACATGCATCTATCTCCTCAGTTACTTAGTATGGTTCCCCACTTTAGTGGCAAACCAGATGAAGAGCCTCATCTCCATCTGCAAGACTTTTTTGATCTTTGCAGGACACAAAGCGTCCAAGGGCTTACCCCTGAACAAATCAGGTTAATCTTGTTTTCTTTTTCTTTAAAACTTAACGCTAAACTATGGTATAATTCTTTGGAACCAGGATCAATAAACTCATGGGAGCAATTGGCGACAAAGTTCTTAAAAGAATTCTTTCCAGCCCAAAAGACCAAACAGCTGAAAAGGGAGATTCAACTCTTCCAACAAAAGGATGGAGATTTATTTTTCGAAGCATGGAAAGATTTCAAGAACAAACTTCTCAAGTGTCCCACACACAACATGCCTAAAGATGACCAGGTACAAGCGTTTTATGAAGGTTTAAATGATACTAATAAGGCAATTGTGGATTCAGCTTGCAACGGGATCTTAATGAGGAAAAGCGGTGAGGAGGCCATCGAATTATTTGAAGAACTTAGCGAGAACTCACAGCAATTCTCAACAAGGAGGGGCCTTTCGAAAAAACAGGGAGTTTACGAAATTTCTAATAGCAATAACATTCAATTAGAAATGGTAAACATGAATAAGAAAATTGATATGCTTGTTAATGCAATGTCAACAATGAGCAGTGTAAAAAATCAAACAAAAGAAATTTGTGCAATTTGTTCTCATTTTGATCATACAACTGACACATGTCCCATGTCTTCTTTCACAGACCAGGAGCATGCAAACTATGTGGGACAAGGAGTGTTTCCTCCAAAGAACAACCCATTCTCAAACACATACAACCCAGGGTGGAGGAACCATCCAAATTTCTCATGGAGCAACAATCAAGGAACTCAATCTTCGCAAGGACATGCACGGAACTTCCAAATGGAAAGTGGGTTTGATAGGCCAGTTCAAGAACAGAAGAAGTTGGATTTTGAATCCACCGTTCTTCAATTGCTCCAACAACAACATCAAACAAGCAACCAACAAGGGCAAGCAATTCAGAAGTTGGAAACTCAAATCGGGAAAATCGCGAAGGAGTTAAGCGAACGAAAGGCAGGAGAACTCCCTTCACAAACCATACCAAACCCAGGAGGCCAAGAACAGATCAAATCAGTAACAACCCTAAGAAATGGTAAGATAATTGACAGCAAGGTTGGAACACACACAGACGAAGCAGAAACACAACCATCAAAAGTTTTGGGTTCCAACAAGGTAAGTGAAAAAGAAAGAACAGCTTTGCCACCATTCCCTCAAAGGTTAGTCAAGCAAAAGAAAGAACAACATTTATTTGACATCTTTGAAACACTCAGAAAGGTAGAAATTAATATCCCCCTACTTGATGCTATTAAACAAATTCCTTCTTATGCCAAATTTTTGAAAGAATGTTGTACTCACAAAAAAACATTTCAGGTTAAGGAGGATGTGGCTTTGACAGAGGAAGTGAGCGCTGTATTATTAAGAAAATTACCTCCTAAATTGAAGGATCCAGGTAGTTTTACCATTCTTTGCAGGGTTGGTGAGCACTTCTTTGAAAAGGCACTGCTAGAATTGGGGGCAAGCATCAATCTTCTTCCTTACTCTGTTTATGAAAAGCTAGGATTGGGGGAACTTAAACCAACATCCATCACTTTGCAGTTGGCAGATCGCAGCATCAAAAGACCTAGAGGTATTTTGGAAGATGTCCTAGTTCAGGTAAACGATTTTATTTTGCCTGCTGATTTTGTTGTGTTAGATATGGAGGAATCTTCAATGCCATCATCTCTACCGATCATTCTAGGTAGGCCCTTTATGAGTACAGCTGATATAAAAATTTGTGTTAAAAAGGGTATTATAAGTATGAAGATAAACGGAGAAAAAGTTGAATTTAAAATGTTTGATACACTAAAATTACCACACGATGATCATGAATGCTATAATATTGATGTGGTACAGGAGATTGTCGATCAAACATTTCAGGTACATAGCGTTGAACCACTACCAGCCACAATTACACAATCTCTAACTTTATCTAATGTTGAACAGGAATACGATGACTGGGGGATTGCAGAGACAGTACATCACCTTGAAACTCCAAAGTCATACTCAGGTAAGTTTGCACCTGTATTTGAAAAATTGGTGACTGATGACATTTTTGTTTCTGCAGACAAGTCGACTGGTGGACTGGACAAGTCGACTGGTGGACAGGATGAGTCGATTGCCCAGACTGCTACCAGGACACCAGACATAGAGCTTAAGCAGTTGCCCGGCCATTTGAAGTATGCATATTTGGGCGAGAACCAGACGCTACCAGTGATAATTGCTGCAAACTTAAGTGCACAGGAAGAAGATAAGCTGCTAAGGGTATTACGAGAACACAAGAATGCAATAGGATGGACCATTGCAGATATCAAAGGAATAAGTCCATCCAAATGCATGCATAAAATACTCCTTGAAAACAATGCGAAACCTAGCAGGGAGGCACAGAGAAGGCTTAATCCAAACATGAAGGAAGTGGTAAGAGCAGAGATTCTGAAGATACTAGATGTTGGCATCATCTACCCCATCTCAGATAGCAAATGGGTAAGTCCTATACATGTAGTGCCTAAGAAAAGTGGAGTCACAGTGGTGAAGAATGAAGAGAATGAGCTTATCCCTACTAGAGTGACTACAGGTTGGAGGGTATGCATTGACTATAGGAAATTGAATAGTGAAACCAGGAAAGATCACTTCCCTCTTCCTTTTATTGATCAAATGTTAGAAAGATTAGCAGGATATAGTCATTATTGTTTTTTAGATGGTTATAGTGGCTATAATCAAATTGCTATTGCTCCAGAAGATTAAAAAAAAACAACTTTTACATGTCCTTTTTGGTACTTTTGCATACAGGAGGATGCCCTTTGGATTGTGCAATGCACCAACAACATTTCAAAGATGCATGATGAGTATACTTTCAAACATGGTGGAAAGATTCATCGAGGTATTTATGGATGATTTTAGTGTTTTTGGATCTTGTTTTGATGAATGTCTTAACCATTTGCAGCTTGTGCTTAAAAGATGTGAAGAATGCAATTTAGTGCTGAATTGGGAAAAGTGCCATTTCATGGTACAACAAGGTATTGTCTTGAGGCACGTGGTGTCAAAAAGAGGCATAGAGGTCGACAAAGCAAAAATCGATATAATATCAAAACTACCCCCTCCCACTACAGTCAAGGGTGTTAGGAGTTTTCTTGGACATGCAGGGTTCTATAGAAGATTTATAAAAGATTTCTCAAAAATCTCCAAACCCCTTTGTGATTTGTTGGCTAAGGATGTTGAGTTTGCCTGGACAGAAGAGTGCACAAATGCTTTTATTACATTGAAAAATCTTCTCATTTCTGCACCTATTGTCATGGCACCAGATTGGAGCCATCCTTTCGAGCTCATGTGTGATGCAAGTGATTATGCCTTAGGAGCTGTTTTAGATCAAGGAATCAATAAGAAACCCCATGTTATTTACTATGCTTCTCGAACTCTAAATGATGCACAGCTAAATTATTCCACTACTGAAAAAGAAATGCTAGCTGTTATTTTTGCTGTAGAGAAGTTTAGATCATATTTGATTGGTTCTAAAGTCATTGTTTTCACTGACCATGCTGCCTTGAGATATTTGTTTACTAAAAAGGATGCTAAGCCTAGGTTGATCAGATGGGTGCTGTTGCTTCAAGAATTCGATCTTGAGATTAGAGATAAAAAAGGAAGCGACAATGTTGTTGCAGATCACATGTCCAGACTACTGCATGAGGAAGAGAGAATTGTGCCCCCACTCAATGAAAATTTCCCAGATGAACATCTATTTGAAATAAACATATCATCGGGACAGTCGACTGGTAACAGGACCAGTCGACTGGTATCTCACTGCTCAAATTTTCCGTGGTTTGCAGATATTGTAAATTATCTCACTGCTCATGTTTTCCCTCCAGGTATGACAAGTCGAGAAAGAAATAGACTGGTGGCTATGTGCAAGCACTATTATTGGGATGATCCTTATTTGTTCAAATTTTGCCCTGATCAAATTATAGGAAGATGTGTGGCAGAAGAAGAACAAATGAGTATTCTACAACATTGCCACCAATATGCGTGTGGATGACATTTTGGACCAAAAAGAACAGCACTCAAGGTATTACAATCTGGATTTTTTTGGCCTAAAGTATTCAAAGATGCTTTTTCTTTTTGCAGGACTTGTGACAAATGCCAAAGGACAGGCAACATCTCTTCTAGAAATCAAATGCCACTGCAAAACATCCAAGTAATCGAGCTTTTTGATGTTTGGGGAATCGACTTCATGGGTCCCTTTCCTAACTCATTTGGTTATTTATATATTCTTGTTGGTGTGGATTATGTGTCTAAATGGGTCGAGGCTGTCCCCTCAAAAACTAATGATCACAAAGTTGTTGTCAAGTTTTTGCAGGAGAACATTTTCACTAGGTTTGGGACACCACGAGCAATAATTAGTGATGGAGGAAGCCACTTCAATAACTTTCCGTTTGCTTCCTTGATGAAGAAGTATGGTGTTACACATAGAGTGGGCACCCCATATCATCCTCAAACTAGTGGGCAGGTAGAGATTAGCAACAGAGAAATCAAGAGCATTTTGGAAAAGATAGTCAATACAAGGAGAAAGGATTGGTCGCTGCGCTTGAATGATGCATTATGGGCCTACCGAACAGCATACAAAACACCCATCGGCATGTCCCCATACCGTTTGGTTTTTGGAAAAGCCTGTCATCTACCAGTGGAGTTGGAACACAAAGCTTATTGGGCCATCAAAAGGTTCAATTTCGATATGAAACAAGCAGGCGACAAAAGAAGATTGCAACTAAATGAGCTTGAAGAGTTGAGGCACGACGCATATGAAAATGCCAGATTGTACAAGGAAAGGACTAAGTTGTACCATGACAAACAGCTAGCAAGGAAGGAGTTTCATGAAGGACAGAAGGTATTGATATACAACTCACGATTAAGACTTTTTCCAGGCAAGCTTATGTCAAGATGGTATGGGCCATACATTGTTACAAAAGTCTTTCCACATGGCGCATTGGAGGTTCATAGCAAAGAGAAAAATCAAACATTCAAGGTGAACGGGCATAGGGCAAAGCCATACATTGAGATGAGCATAGAACCGCAAGAGGAAGATGTGCTACTTCAAACCATTCAATACATTGCATGACCTCATCCAGTCTAGCTGAAGACAGAAAACACAGCGCTTATTGGGAGGCAACCCAATTTTCAGGGGAGTTTTTACACTTTCCCTTTATTTTCTTTTATTTAGTCATCTTGTATTTTCATCTTTTATTTTCAGTCTCTCCTTACTAGATGGTGACACATGCCTATTTTTAAATCTTCTTTCGAACATTGAGGACAATGTTCCATCTAAGTTTGGGGGTATTAGGGTTATTTTATATTTAGAGTCTTTTGAAATTTTTTTAGGACAAACAACTTCTTATAAAGTAAGAGTAAGGATACTTATTTACTTTAGGATTGTTGAGTTTCATAATTCCCTACAAAGTTATATGAGTCATGCGATTATACATAATAAACAAATGTGATGCTTTTTCTGGTGATTATTCCCTTTAGATCTAGTCCTAAATTGAGTTTAAGTAAATAGAGTGATAAAATATATATATATATATATTTGAATTAAGTCAATCTACTCCAATGTTTTGAGTGCTTAGTAACTAGGGGTATTCATCACCAATGTTTACCTTTACGTCAAACGGCAACTTGAAATATGAGTATGCAAAGCACTTTAAAGTTTGTGATTTGCTGAGTAACCGGGTGGATTCATCACAAATGTTTTGCATTCGCGTCAAAGGCAAGTGACAACTTTAGAGAAGAGACTATTTAAAAAAAAAAAAAAAAAAAAAAAACTCTAGTTTGCTACTCGGTTTGTAGTAGAGAAAAGGGGATAATCACAGAGTGAGTAGTCGCATACTATAACTACATTAATTGCATGACAAATATGATGAAGTTTGGGAATTATGAACAAATAATCGCACTGGAGAAAGTAGGTATGTTTAATTTTACTTTATCTGAAATTGTTTACATTGTTATATGTTGATGCCCACATAATAAGAATTCCTGGTGGTTGAGTCTATCATTATTAGTATCCCCTTGTTCATAAATTCACTTTTTGCTTGAGGACAAGCAAAAGCTAAGTTTGGGGGTATTTGATGAACACAATATTATTCACATTTAGGAGCAATAATCTTAATGCAATTAGACATTTTAAAGCTCTATATGTGATATTTAACTCTTATTTTCTCTTTTCCATAGGAAACAACCTAAAACAGAGAAACAAAGCAGATTCAGGATGTTAAGGATGATACACAGGAAATTGCAGATAATCAGTCGACTGGTCCATTACAACAGGCGACTGCCCAGAGAAGTTGATTGTCAAAAGCCGACTTGGATGATCAATTATAAAATCTTCAGAAGTCTCGACACAGTCGACTGGTTCGAAGACAAGTCGACTGGTGGGCGGCAGAGTTAAAAGATAAGATATTTGAAGATTCGTCCAAATCTGATCCAAATCAGAACAGAAAAGGAAGAATAGAAGAAAAGAGAAAGAAATAATACGCAGAGTAACGAGGGAGGAAATAAATAAAAGAAAAGGACTTTTCTATAAAAAGAAAAGTGCAAACCCTAATTCTCTAGCCATGTTCTATAAATACCAATCAAGAAGCATTATTTTGGTTTAGGGAGATATACGCTACCTAAATAAATAGACAAATTAGACACAAATTAAAAACCTCGCAAGTGCACGAATCGTTTATAGAAGCGTAGCAATAGCAAGGGTCGATCCCATAGAGATTGTAGACTTTAACTTACTAATCAATAAAAAGAATAAGAATCATAAAGAGTTGTTCTAAAAGTCTAAAAGAAATGAAAAGGTTAAGACTAAATTAAGAAGTGCTGGTTCACAAATGTTTATTAAGTAGTTGGGTTTAGATCTCCACCAATAGTTAATAATGCTAAGTCACCTTCTGAACTTTTTCTTATTACTCATGTTTGTTCTCTTCAAGGGCATGGTATCTACTCCTTAAAGTTAATGTTTCCCTAAACCAAGAATTAGGCATGGTATCTACTCTAATTCGTTTCTTCCTTTATGTATTTAGCATGGTATCTACTAAGTTGCACTTAAAGAAAACATCAGAACAATGGAAACGAACAAACACTTGAAGTTCTAGAAATTGGTATCAGATCTAGATCCTTCAAGTTGATTAAACCAAGAACCCCTAAAGATTCCCCTGTTACAAGTTATGAACACGAGATACGGGTCGTCTCAATATGCTCATATAACAGATTCAGATAGATGGTAATGCAAACTTGATATTCTCAAGTTCTGTATGTCAGTCGACTGGCTGTCACCTCAGTCGACTGCTCTCAGAACTTGAGAACAAGTTTGATTATCATCAATCTACACCAATTCAATCAGATTCAATCAATAAGTAAAGTAGAAGGATTCAGAAGAATATAGCACTACATAACTACGGTTTCAATCTACCCAAATATGAAATTAGTTCCACATAATAATACTTTTATTGATCAACAAGTTCGAATACATGGTTAACATAAAAGAATTAGAAAGAGAAGGAATAAACTGATGTATTTCGGCTAGATGGGTCGGCTGGCTGTCACACAGTCGATCGGCTGTTCCTTTCCTTGTGCTTGATCTCCTCTCTCCTTCTTCAATGCTGATACCGTACTGCTCTTCACTTGATGATTCAGAAAGTTGTGTGATTTTGTGATTCGGGAGCCTCCGCGTATATCTCCCTAAACCAAAATAATGCTTCTTGATTGGTATTTATAAAACACGGCTAGAGAATTAGGGTTTGCACTTTTCTTTTTATAGAAAAGTCCTTTTCTTTTATTTATTTCCTCCCTCGTTGCTCTGCGTATTATTTCTTTCTCTTTTCTTCTATTATTCCTTTTCTGTTCTGATTTGGATTAGATTTGGACGAATCTTCAAATATCTTATCTTTTAACTCTGCCGCCCACCAGTCGACTTGTCTTCGAACCAGTCGACTGTGTCGAGACTTCTGAAGATTTTATAATTGATCATCCAAGTCGGCTTTTGACAATCAACTTCTCTGGGCAGTCACCTGTTGTAATGGACCAGTCGACTGATTATCTGCAATTTCCTGTGTATCATCCTTAACATCCTGAATCTGCTTCGTTTCTCTGTTTTAGGCTGTTTCCTATGGAAAAGAGAAAATAAGAGTTAAATATCACATATAGAGCTTTAAAATGTCTAATTGCATTAAGATTATTGCTCCTAAATGTGAATAATATTGTGTTCATCAAATACCCCCAAACTTAGCTTTTGCTTGTCCTCAAGCAAAAAGTGAATTTATGAACAAGGGGATACTAATAATGATAGACTCAACCACCAGGAATTCTTATTATGTGGGCATCAACATATAACAATGTAAACAATTTCAGATAAAGTAAAATTAAACATACCTACTTTCTCCAGTGCGATTATTTGTTCATAATTCCCAAACTTCATCATATTTGTCATGCAATTAATGTAGTTATAGTATGCGACTACTCACTCTGTGATTATCCCCTTTTCTCTACTACAAACCGAGTAGCAAACTAGAGTTTTTTTTTTTTTTTTTAAATAGTTTATTCTCTAAAGTTGTCACTTGCCTTTGACGCGAATGCAAAACATTTGTGATGAATCCACCCGGTTACTCAGCAAATCACAAACTTTAAAGTGCTTTGCATACTCATATTTCAAGTTGCCGTTTGACGTAAAGGTAAATATTGGTGATGAACCTAGTTACTAAGCACTCAAAACATTGGAGTAGATTGACTTTATTCAAATATATATATATATATATTTTATCACTCTATTTACTTAAACTCAATTTAGGACTAGATCTAAAGAGAATAATCACCAGAAAAAGCATCACATTTGTTTATTATGTATAATCGCATGACTCATATAACTTTGTAGGGAATTATGAAACTCAACAATCCTAAAGTAAATAAGTATCCTTACTCTTACTTTATAAGAAGTTGTTTGTCCTAAAAAATTTTCAAAAGACTCTAAATATAAAATAACCCTAATACCCCCAAACTTAGATGGAACATTGTCCTCAATGTTCGAAAGAAGATTTAAAAATAGGCATGTGTCACCATCTAGTAAGGAGAGACTGAAAATAAAAGATGAAAATACAAGATGACTAAATAAAAGAAAATAGAGGGAAAGTGTAAAAACTCCCCTGATAATTGGGTTGCCTCCCAATAAGCGCTGTGTTTTCTGTCTCCAGCTAGACTTGATGAGGTCATGCAATGTATTGAATTGTTTGAAGTAGCACATCTTCCCCTTGCGGTTCTATGCTCATCTCAATGTATGGCTTTGCCCTATGCCCGTTCACCTTGAATGTTTGATTTTTCTCTTTGCTATGAACCTCCAATGCGCCATGTGGAAAGACTTTTGTAACAATGTATGGCCCATACCATCTTGACATAAGCTTGCCTGGAAAAAGTTTTAATCGTGAGTTGTATATCAATACCTTCTGTCCTTCATGAAACTCCTTCCTTGCTAGCTGTTTGTCATGGTACAATTTAGTCCTTTCCTTGTACAATCTGGCATTTTCATATGCGTCGTGCCTCAACTCTTCAAGCTCATTTAGTTGCAATCTTCTTTTGTCGCCTGCTTGTTTCATATCGAAATTGAACCTTTTGATGGCCCAATAAGCTTTGTGTTCCAACTCCACTGGTAGATGACAGGCTTTTCCAAAAACCAAACGGAATGGGGACATGCCGATGGGTGTTTTGTATGCTGTTCGGTAGGCCCATAATGCATCATTCAAGCGCAGCGACCAATCCTTTCTCCTTATATTGACTGTCTTTTCCAAAATGCTCTTGATTTCTCTGTTGCTAATCTCTACCTGCCCACTAGTTTGAGGATGATATGGGGTGCCCACTCTATGTGTAACACCATACTTCTTCATCAAGGAAGCAAACGGAAAGTTATTGAAGTGGCTTCCTCCATCACTAATTATTGCTCGTGGTGTCCCAAACCTAGTGAAAATGTTCTCCTGCAAAAACTTGACAACAACTTTGTGATCATTAGTTTTTGAGGGGACAGCCTCGACCCATTTAGACACATAATCCACACCAACAAGAATATATAAATAACCAAATGAGTTAGGAAAGGGACCCATGAAGTCGATTCCCCAAACATCAAAAAGCTCGATTACTTGGATGTTTTGCAGTGGCATTTGATTTCTAGAAGAGATGTTGCCTGTCCTTTGGCATTTGTCACAAGTCCTGCAAAAAGAAAAAGCATCTTTGAATACTTTAGGCCAAAAAAATCCAGATTGTAATACCTTGAGTGCTGTTCTTTTTGGTCCAAAATGTCCTCCACACGCATATTGGTGGCAATGTTGTAGAATACTCATTTGTTCTTCTTCTGCCACACATCTTCTTATAATTTGATCAGGACAAAATTTGAACAAATAAGTATCATCCCAATAATAGTGCTTGCACATAGCCACCAGTCTCTTTCTTTCTAACATGAGCAGTGAGATAATTTACAATATCTGCAAACCATGGAAAATTTGAGCAGTGAGATACCAGTCGACTGGTCCTGTTACCAGTCGACTGCCCCGATGATATGTTTATTTCAAATAGATGTTCATCTGGGAAATTTTCATTGAGTGGGGGCACAATTCTCTCTTCCTCATGCAGTAGTCTGGACATGTGATCTGCAACAACATTGTCGCTTCCTTTTTTATCTCTAATCTCAAGATCGAATTCTTGAAGCAACAACACCCATCTGATCAACCTAGGCTTAGCATCCTTTTTAGTAAACAAATATCTCAAGGCAGCATGGTCAGTGAAAACAATGACTTTAGAACCAATCAAATATGATCTAAACTTCTCTACAGCAAAAATAACAGCTAGCATTTCTTTTTCAGTAGTGGAATAATTTAGCTGTGCATCATTTAGAGTTCAAGAAGCATAGTAAATAACATGGGGTTTCTTATTGATTCTTTGACCTAAAACAGCTCCTAAGGCATAATCACTTGCATCACACATGAGCTCGAAAGGATGGCTCCAATCTGGTGCCATGATAATAGGTGCAGAAATGAGAAGATTTTTCAATGTAATAAAAGCATTTGTGCACTCTTCTGTCCAGGCAAACTCAACATCCTTAGCCAACAAATCACAAAGGGGTTTGGAGATTTTTGAGAAATCTTTTATAAATCTTCTATAGAACCCAGCATGTCCAAGAAAACTCCTAACACCCTTGACTGTAGTGGGAGGGGGTAGTTTTGATATTATATCGATTTTTGCTTTGTCGACCTCTATGCCTCTTTTTGACACCACGTGCCCCAAGACAATACCTTGTTGTACCATGAAATGGCACTTTTCCCAATTCAGCACTAAATTGCATTCTTCACATCTTTTAAGCACAAGCTGCAAATGGTTAAGACATTCATCAAAACAAGATCCAAAAACACTAAAATCATCTATAAATACCTCGATGAATCTTTCCACCATGTCTGAAAGTATACTCATCATGCATCTTTAAAATGTTGTTGGTGCATTGCACAATCCAAAGGGCATCCTCCTGTATGCAAAAGTACCAAAAAGGACATGTAAAAGTTATTTTTTCTTAATCTTCTGGAGCAATAGCAATTTGATTATAGCCACTATAACCATCTAAAAAACAATAATGACTATATCCTGCTAATCTTTCTAACATTTGATCAATAAAAGGAAGAGGGAAGTGATCTTTCCTGGTTTCACTATTCAATTTCCTGTAGTCAATGCATACCCTCCAACCTGTAGTCACTCTAGTAGGGATAAGCTCATTCTCTTCATTCTTCACCACTGTGACTCCACTTTTCTTAGGCACTACATGTATAGGACTTACCCATTTGCTATCTGAGATGGGGTAGATGATGCCAACATCTAGTAGCTTCAGAATCTCTGCTCTTACCACTTCCTTCATGTTTGGATTAAGCCTTCTCTGTGCCTCCCTGCTAGGTTTCGCATTGTTTTCAAGGAGTATTTTATGCATGCATTTGGATGGACTTATTCCTTTGATATCTGCAATGGTCCATCCTATTGCATTCTTGTGTTCTCGTAATACCCTTAGCAGCTTATCTTCTTCCTGTGCACTTAAGTTTGCAGCAATTATCACTGGTAGCGTCTGGTTCTCGCCCAAATATGCATACTTCAAATGGCCGGGCAACTGCTTAAGCTCTATGTCTGGTGTCCTGGTAGCAGTCTGGGCAATCGACTCATCCTGTCCACCAGTCGACTTGTCCAGTCCACCAGTCGACTTGTCTGCAGAAACAAAAATGTCATCAGTCACCAATTTTTCAAATACAGGTGCAAACTTACCTGAGTATGACTTTGGAGTTTCAAGGTGATGTACTGTCTCTGCAATCCCCCAGTCATCGTATTCCTGTTCAACATTAGATAAAGTTAGAGATTGTGTAATTGTGGCTGGTAGTGGTTCAACGCTATGTACCTGAAATGTTTGATCGACAATCTCCTGTACCACATCAATATTATAGCATTCATGATCATCGTGTGGTAATTTTAGTGTATCAAACATTTTAAATTCAACTTTTTCTCCGTTTATCTTCATACTTATAATACCCTTTTTAACACAAATTTTTATATCAGCTGTACTCATAAAGGGCCTACCTAGAATGATCGGTAGAGATGATGGCATTGAAGATTCCTCCATATCTAACACAACAAAATCAGCAGGCAAAATAAAATCGTTTACCTGAACTAGGACATCTTCCAAAATACCTTTAGGTCTTTTGATGCTGCGATCTGCCAACTGCAAAGTGATGGATGTTGGTTTAAGTTCCCCCAATCCTAGCTTTTCATAAACAGAGTAAGGAAGAAGATTGATGCTTGCCCCCAATTCTAGCAGTGCCTTTTCAAAGAAGTGCTCACCAACCCTGCAAAGAATGGTAAAACTACCTGGATCCTTCAATTTAGGAGGTAATTTTCTTAATAATACAGTGCTCACTTCCTCTGTCAAAGCCACATCCTCCTTAACCTGAAATGTTCTTTTGTGAGTACAACATTCTTTCAAAAATTTGGCATAAGAAGGAATTTGTTTAATAGCATCAAGTAGGGGGATATTAATTTCTACCTTTCTGAGAGTTTCAAAGATGTCAAATAAATGTTGTTCTTTCTTTTGCTTGACTAACCTTTGAGGGAATGGTGGCAAAGCTGTTCTTTCTTTTTCACTTACCTTGTTGGAACCCAAAACTTTTGATGGTTGTGTTTCTGCTTCGTCTGTGTGTGTTCCAACCTTGCTGTCAATTATCTTACCATTTCTTAGGGTTGTTACTGATTTGATCTGTTCTTGGCCTCCTGGGTTTGGTATGGTTTGTGAAGGGAGTTCTCCTGCCTTTCGTTTGCTTAACTCCTTCGCGATTTGCCCGATTTGAGTTTCCAACTTCTGAATTGCTTGCCCTTGTTGGTTGCTTGTTTGATGTTGTTGTTGGAGCAATTGAAGAACGGTGGATTCAAAATCCAACTTCTTCTGTTCTTGAACTGGCCTATCAAACCCACTTCCCATTTGGAAGTTTCGTGCATGTCCTTGCGAAGATTGAGTTCCTTGATTGTTGCTCCATGAGAAATTTGGATGGTTCCTCCACCCTGGGTTGTATGTGTTTGAGAATGGGTTGTTCTTTGGAGGAAACACTCCTTGTCCCACATAGTTTGCATGCTCCTGGTCTGTGAAAGAAGACATGGGACATGTGTCAGTTGTATGATCAAAATGAGAACAAATTGCACAAATTTCTTTTGTTTGATTTTTTACACTGCTCATTGTTGACATTGCATTAACAAGCATATCAATTTTCTTATTCATGTTTACCATTTCTAATTGAATGTTATTCCTATTAGAAATTTCGTAAACTCCCTGTTTTTTCGAAAGGCCCCTCCTTGTTGAGAATTGCTGTGAGTTCTCGCTAAGTTCTTCAAATAATTCGATGGCCTCCTCACCGCTTTTCCTCATTAAGATCCCGTTGCAAGCTGAATCCACAATTGCCTTATTAGTATCATTTAAACCTTCATAAAACGCTTGTACCTGGTCATCTTTAGGCATGTTGTGTGTGGGACACTTGAGAAGTTTGTTCTTGAAATCTTTCCATGCTTCGAAAAATAAATCTCCATCCTTTTGTTGGAAGAGTTGAATCTCCCTTTTCAGCTGTTTGGTCTTTTGGGCTGGAAAGAATTCTTTTAAGAACTTTGTCGCCAATTGCTCCCATGAGTTTATTGATCCTGGTTCCAAAGAATTATACCATAGTTTAGCGTTAAGTTTTAAAGAAAAAGGAAACAAGATTAACCTGATTTGTTCAGGGGTAAGCCCTTGGACGCTTTGTGTCCTGCAAAGATCGAAAAAGTCTTGCAGATGGAGATGAGGCTCTTCATCTGGTTTGCTACTAAAGTGGGGAACCATACTAAGTAACTGAGGAGATAGATGCATGTTCCCTGTGACATTAGGTTGATACGCAATGCAGGAAGGTTGCTCGATATTCTTAGGCATGAATTTATCCTGCATTGGCACTCGATTTGGCATTTCCTCACCCATTGCTGTATGTGAACTGGGTCTCTGTGCAGTCGACTGGTTCCGTGTAGCAGTCGACTGGTTCGACGCAGACAGCCGACCTAGTCTGTGCAGTGTGCGTTCTGTTTCTGCGTCAATAGGTAGTAGCTCTGGACGAAGTGATCTCCTTCCGTGCATCCACCAAAATCCCGTAACCTAAAAGAAAATATTTATTAATAAAAAGAAAAGAAAATAAAAAAAAGATTTACTGATTTGTAAGTTAAAATGCTAGACAATCCCCGGCAACGGCGCCAAAAACTTGTTGTGTGATTTTGTGATTCGGGAGCCTCCGCGTATATCTCCTTAAACCAAAATAATGCTTCTTGATTGGTATTTATAGAACACGGCTAGAGAATTAGGGTTTGCACTTTTCTTTTTATAGAAAAGTCTTTTTCTTTTATTTATTTCCTCCCTCGTTGCTCTGCGTATTATTTCTTTCTCTTTTCTTCTATTCTTCCTTTTCTGTTCTGATTTGGATTAGATTTGGACGAATCTTCAAATATCTTATCTTTTAACTCTGCCGCCCACCAGTCGACTTGTCTTCGAACCAGTCGATTGTGTCGAGACTTCTGAAAATTTTATAATTGATCATCCAAGTCGGCTGTTGACAATCAACTTCTCTGGGCAGTCGCCTGTTGTAATGGACTAGTCGACTGATGATCTGCAATTTCCTGTGTATCATCCTTAACATCCTGAATCTGCTTCGTTTCTCTGTTTTAGGCTGTTTCCTATGGAAAAGAGAAAATAAGAGTTAAATATCACATATAGAGCTTTAAAATGTCTAATTGCATTAAGATTATTGCTCCTAAATGTGAATAATATTGTGTTCATCAAAAACAACAGCAAAAATTTTACAATCAGGATTTTATTGTCCCTTAATTTTTAAGGATGTTTTTAATTTTGTTAAATTATGTTATCATTATCAAAGGGTGGAAAATATTTCTAGGAAACATGAAATGCCCCTAAATAATATCTTTGTGATTGAATTATTTGATGTTTGGGGATAGAGTTTATGGGTCCTTTTCCATCTTCATTTTCTAATAAATATATTTTGGTTGCTGTAGATTATGTCTCCAAGTGGGTGTAAGCTGCTGCGTTAGCAACCAATGCTGCAAGAGTGGTGGTGAACTTCATTAGGAAAAATATCTTTTCACAATTTGGAGCTCCAAGGGCAATTATTAGCAATGGAGAAAAACATTTTTGCAACCGTCAATTTGATGCTTTACTTGCTAAGTATGGAGTTACTCATCATGTGGCAACACCATATCACCCTCAAACAAGTGGTCAAGTGAAGGTTTCAAATAGAGAGTTGAAGCGTATACTTGAGAAGACAGTGAATATGTCACGAATAGATTGTGCAAGAAAATTAAATGATGCATTATGGGCATATATGACGACATTTAAAACATCAATTAGAATGTCCCCATATAGATTGATGTATGGTTAAGCATGTCACTTACCGGTGGAACTTGAGCATCGCGCTTATTGGGCAATAAAGACACTTAATTTTGACATGAAAAATGCAGGCGAAAAGAGAATGTTGGAACTAAATGAGATGGACGAGTTTCGCAATGATGCTTATGAAAATACCAAGATCTATAAAGAAAAGACTAAACGGTGGCACGATAAGCATATTTTGATAAGAGAATTCAAGGAGGGGAGAAGGTGTTGTTATTCAATTCAAAACTTGACTTTTTCCAGGAAAATTGCGATCTAGGTGGACGGGACCATTTGTTGTCACACGAGTTTTTTCATATGGAGCTCTAGAAATTCATCATGAGAAAAAAGGGACATTCAAGGTCAATGGACAGTGGTTGAAGCCTTACATGGATGGAGAAGTTGGCAAGAAAATCTTGTACATTGATAAGCCAAACAATAGTGACAAATTGGAGAAAGTCTGGCTGAAGACTTAAAACTTAGCACTTCTTGGGAGGGAACCCATACTTTCTTTTGCTGCATTAAGATTTTATTTTTCTTTTAGTTTATTTCAATTTTAATTTTTGATTTTATTTCGTAGGATTGCATAAGTTTGGAAGTCGCCGGGGCAGAGCTATTTTCTACACTTGAATTGATGGTTGTTTTTTAGCAGGATGGAGTCAGAATCTGAAAAAGTGTTCAAAAGCGATTGTAGCCAATTGTCTTAGCTTTCCAAAAAAAAAAGAATCAGGCCATTTGGACACCTACAGCTCCAGATATCGTTGAAACATTGAACGTCGAGCGTGCAGAATTTTAACACGAATCAGGGGAGGAATTCTGAACTTTTTGCATTGTTTTTAATTTTCCTTTTCCTTTCCCATTGAGAACAACGTGATATTCAAGTTTGGGGGAAGGGGTTCAAATTTATTTTCATTTTATATATATTTGAAAAGAAAAACAAAACAAAAAGGAATTTCAATTAGGCTTACCATTACACTTAATGTTGAGTTCTTTATTGTGCTAAAATATTGAAATAATTTTTTAGGATAGACAATATCTTATAAAGCAAGAGTAAGCATACTTATTTACTTTAGGATTTATTGAATTTCAGAATTCCTTACACAATGACGGCAGTCATGTGATTATACATAAAAGAAAAATGTGATACATTTTCTTGTGATTATCCCTTTTGATCTAGTCCTAAACAGAGTTTAAGTAAATACAATGATAATAATTTTTTTTTATGAATAAAGTTTATCTACTCCAATATTTTGAGTTGTTTAGTAATTAGGGTATTCATTATCAATGTTTACTTTTACGTCAAACGACAATTTAAAATATGAGTATGCAAAACACTCTGAGTTTGTGACTTGTTGAGTAACCGGGTGAATTCATACCAAATGTTTGCATTCGTGTCAAAAGGTAAGTTACAACTTAGAGAAGAGACAGAGAAAAAAAAACTCTAGCTCGCTACTCGGTTTGTAGTAGTGAGAAGGGGAAATCACAGATGAAGATGTTATATACTATAATTACACTAATTGCATGACAAATATGATTGAGTTTGAAATTATGTATGAATACTTGCACTAGAGAAAGTGAGTATGCTTGGTTTTACTTTATTTACTATTGTTTATATTTTAAAATGCAATTTTGATGCTTATATAATGAGATCTCTGGGAGTGATGAGCTGAGCCTATTATTGATTATTATTCCTCATGATTTTACTTTTTGCTCGAGGACAAACAAAATCTTAAGTTTGGGGGTATTTGATGTGTCTAATTTTTATATAAATATTTGTACTCATTTACCCATAAAAAATTTGCTTGTATTCATCTATCTTGTTTATAATTTATCTTATTTCCATAGATTTCATTTAATTAATTATTTTTGAATGAATAAGATTTTTTGATGCAAAAGGTGAAGATTTTCGATAAAAATCAACAAACAAAACAAGGAGAGTGATTAATTGATTTTTATTGTTTTGTTGAATTTTAAAATTTATAATTTGGTCATGTGAAAAGTAAAATAAAAATTTTAATTGCCATTAGAGGGTGAAAAAGAAATAAACAAATTTAAAAAGGTTTAATTGAGCTATTGTGATGTTTAGTTACTTTAATTAACTTAAACTAATTAATTTTATTTTTATTCTAATTTTATTTTATGTGTGTGTGCAGCATGTGCTTCAAGAAAAAAGAAAGAGAAGAAAAAGAAGCAAGAAATAACGATCAAATCAAATAAGGAAAGAAATAAATAAAGATGTGGGGTTTTCTGCAAAAATAAACCCTAATCCCCACGTTCCCGCGCCTATAAATACAATAGCAAAAGAGGAGAAGTACACCCGCCTAACAAGAGAGACAGAGCGACGGTTGATCTCCAAAAATAAAAAATTAAAAAAAATAAAAAAAAGCTAAAGAAAGAGAGGGACAAGCTCTGGGTGTCACGAAATCCAAGACGGAATCAAACACCAAACGAAGGAGAGAGGAAAGAGATAGAGAAGGGGGTTGTGTGTGAGGGTAGTTGGCGCTGACGTGGCCTCTGACTATTGCGGCGGCGTGAAACCCGAGGAGAAGAGAGAGGATAGCAGACAGAGCTCAGTCCTCTGTTGCGTGGCCTGGCACTAACGTGGGCGTGACGTGGCGCTCTCCTGTTTTGCGGCTCAGCAACCAGGGCAGAAATGACAGTGCTGACGTGGCGTGCGGTTCGAGGCAGGAGAGAAACAAAGGGGCACTATTTTGGGTGTTCTGATTTGCAGCTTGCTTTTCGAGGCGCTCGGTTTACAATTTTTCTTTTACAAAAACAGTTCTTTCTGTATCTCTTTTCTTCTTCTAATTTTATTGTGCAATCTATAAACAAGTTTGTTAGTTACAATTTTATTATGAACTAATTTTTTCTTCTCTGGGACTATGATGTAGCCTAATTTTGATAAAACAATTTTAATTCCATATCATTTTTCTATTTTTCCATGGTTGTGTGTTTAATTTTTGTTCTTAATGCTTATAATTGTTTGGCCAACTTTTGTATGACTTATTAAATCATGGAGACACCGAATTGGTAATTTAGGTTTTCAAATTTATAAAATTAAACACCATTACAAGAGCGAACTGCTGTTAATCTGACCGTTAAAGAAATCCATAGATCTTAATAAATTTTCAATTAGTAATTTGTGCATGAACTATGACAAATAATTAGTTGAGAATATTTTTGATATTGCTTGAGAGAGAATATTGAATAATTTGGGAATTTTGGTCTACCACTTGGAAAAATAATATTTTTACTTGCATGGAGTTATAAATTGTGTGGGATTAACTAGGTGAAATCGAAAGTCCTAGAAATAGTTTTGCAATTAATAAACAACAAAATTTCAGATTCCTCTCATATTAATTAATTTTGTCAGTTCTTTAGATTAATTTAATTTAGTTGCTTTCTTTATTAAATTTCGATTTTCCAAATAGTAATTAATCTAGTAAATTTCGGTACTCGATAAAATAAATAGTCCTTGTGGGTTCGACACTCTTTTCACTTATCTATACTATTTGTTGCGATTTTGTGTACTTGCAAATAATTCACATCACTTTGTAGTATAGAAAAGTTACATTACCGAAAACTGTCCTAACACAGAGCAATGATAGTTATCCGAGAAAGACCCGAAGTAACCAGCAGTTTGTTGTCATTTAGCCACTAATGTATTTCTATGCTAATAGAAAGGAAAAAAGATTTTAAACATGTATGACCCTAATAAATACTTGAATATCATGTATGTCCCTCACAAATATCGAGAATTTTCATTTCTTTTAATGGACTTGATGAAAAATGATTGAAATATTCTCTTCTCTACCATTCAAAATTTATCTTCTTTATCATTGTAAATCCAGACAATTGTTAATCCAACCGATACTCATTAACTCTTCTCAAAATTTCTTCATTTTTCTTCAAAAAATGGATAAACTAATAGCACATATTTGAGAACTACATATTCTTTCTAACGTTACTTTTCAAAATTTGACATCAATCTTGTTTTTTTATGATAGATTATAAGCTTTCTCATTTATTTTTCTTAATTCTGTTAAATATTTTCTCATTTGATTGTCTAATTTGATCTTTTAATTTGATTTATATTTGTCTCGTAAGGGTAAAATTATGGTTAACTTAATGATATCTAACGTATGGGTAAATATAAAATAAAGTTCAAATTATTAGGGATGTATACGAAAATACACATTTGTGAGGGGTATATATGATAATATCATATTTGTTAGGGGCATACATGTTAAAAACCCAAGAAAGAAGTGTAATGCTACATCCACCACCAATTTCAGTCACTACCTTAGGTGGCACACTTCAATATGTAGAGAAAGATAGAGTAGATGGAAGAACTCTCCAATAGGAATATGCCACTTAAGATAGTGAACAAAATGGTAAGAAAGTTGGTAGTGGATGAAGCATTACTCAAGAAAAAAATACTAGATGACTTCCAACCCGTATCTAACCTGCAACTCAAATTTGACAATATCCAGCTGTTCCAGTGGTGCATCCTCCGACCATCATCAGATCGTTTGTTGACTCCTCCTCCTCCAGCAAGTGGCTACTCATCGAGCCCTTAGGTGTGTGTACTTGAAGATCACCTCTTGAAAAGCAACATGTCTGACCGCTCGCAACATTGAAGAGAAGTAATAACATATCCTCGTATATCTGATGAGTTTGAGCAACCTACATGACTATTTTGAAATCCACTGATATTTGAGAGCAGTTCTTCTTACAGATTACAGATAAGCATACGAATACAAATATTATTGTTTTTAAACACGAAATAGAAAACAATTTATATTTTATTTTTTTAGGTGTGGAAAAAGCGAAAAAGGGAGGAGATTGGGGTAGAATTAGATGCTGCCATCTAATTTTGTTCTTTCCTTCCAAGAGTGTGCAGCCCATAAGTGGGCCCCACTTTTGATATATGTTAAAAAGACGAAAATGCCCTCCAAAATTCACTGCAGTCACAACGCAGGGCCTGTCAGTCATTAATTGCTAATTAAGGCCTTTTTTGTACTTTTGGGTGAAAAAGAACGACGGACTGAGGGGAGATGAGGTGGCATAGGGTGAAGGAAACCATTTTGGTCCTCTATTTTTGTGTTATTGTATTTTCTTTTGTACTAATTACTAGATTGTTTTGTTGGTTTTGACTTCAAGATTAGTTTTCTTCTTTCGGGTTGGGTTTTAGTATGGTTGACATTTATCTAGTCATGGTTTGGTCGTTAGAGTTCTTTGATGTGATCATATCTTATAGATTAAAAAAATGTGAAATGAGAGTTTACATTTTAATAGATTTAAAATTTATTTAACTTTTACGAGTTCTTTTTTTATCATAATTGGACAATTGTGCAAGCAGCAATGTCCGATTAAATTAAAAAATAGTCAACCAGAGTCTCTTCTCAAATGCCATTCAAAACAGTTATGCTAATAAAGTAGTGCATTGGTCCCAAGCTTTATTTCACAAATTAATCTGACGTCAAACAAAATACTACCATGTCCCTCCACTGCAAAAATAAATATACAAAAAATTCCCAAGGACTAACTTGCAAAAAAAAATTCCACCAAAACAGAGTAACAAACAGAGGAGGTGAGAGTACAAGGGTAGTTTAGGTAATTCCCCAAGCCCGGAGAACAGCATAATTTGAAAAGAGGTTCACTTTCTTTCTGTCTCTCTCTTTCCCCACTTCACACAACCTATTCCTTAATTTGAAAAGGGGTTCACACACACACACACACTCTCTCTCTCTCTCTTCGCACTTCATTCTCATTCTCTCTCTACCTATTCCTTCTATTTTGTTTTTGTTTCAGTTTCAGTTATCTTTGTTACCTTCAAAGTTCTGTTAATGGCGGACATAAGCCATCCACCCATGGAGCAGCTCCAAGACCTCGAGTACTGCATAGACTCAAACCCACCGTGGAGTAAGAAAGACCTCTCCTTTTTTTTCATAAAGTTCACTTTTTTACCACAAATTCTTTTTTTTTTGGGGGGTGTTATTACTGTTGAAATTGACATGTGTGAATGTTTTCTTATTATGCATAACAGCTACTGCATTTTCGTCACAAGGAGAAAAACAATTTTTTTTACCACTTCTGTAATTTGCATTTGCTTCACATTTTTAGCATACTGTTATTTTGTTTCCTGATCTTTCTTATATTGGTAATAGTATGTGGGGTTTTTTATGATTGGTAGCTGTATTGTTAAACAAGAGGAGAAAGCCCCTACCTTTGTTGTTGATCACTCGAAATGAAGTATTGATTGTGCCCATTTCTTTTGGGCTTCTGATATTGAGGTGCCCTTGTCTATTAATTAAGGAAAAGTTGGATGTTTTGGTCAGGGCTGGCCCTGAGTTCCTGGGGCCCAAGGCGGCGAAATGCCTAAATAATTATTTTTGGGGCCCCTAATTACAATATAATTTTTTACGTGCAGAATACGTGCCTATATTTATAAGGGGAGTACAAATTTGGGGCCCCTAAAAGTGAAAAAAAAATCGGGGGCTGAGGCGGCCGCCTCACCGGCCTCAAGGTGGCGGCCGGCCTTGGTTTTGGTGCATTTCATCTATGGAAATAGTAAGAATTTGTTGAAGAGTTTTCTACTTGTAAAGGAAAGTTATTCAATTGAAGGGTTGTGCATATGTCTCCGTGCACGCCATATGTAGGTGGTTTAGCAGAAAATACTTGAGATGAGGATCTAATTGATAGAGGACATGTCTCATTGGATTCAAACATTTGTAATATTTACAAAGGGAGAGTTTTACATGGATTTTTATACAGATAAGTGATGAGGATTGCAAATTCAAGGGATTAGGGAGAGTAGGTGAGGATGGGTTGGTTTGGGTTTCAACAATTAAGTCTGTATGTTTGGATTTGGTGATCATCCAAATTGTAGCTGCTTGAAGGTTAGAATTTATTGTGGAAATGTATTAATGTGGTTGTTTGTTTCTTTTGAGATGATAATGTGGGGACCAAATTTAAGAGTCCTATTGTGGGTGAGTGAAGAATATACGGATGTTTATAAGGAGATGAGGGAGTGATTTTGTGTGAGATCCTTCTATATTGTGTAATACTGAGGTCTCCTACTATGGATGTAGACATGCATGAGTGTTGACCATGTAAACCTTGTTCTCTTGATTAATTGTTCTCATCCTGTGTGCTCTCATGCAAGGTTGTTCAGATTGAGTAGGGATCTCGACTATTTCCTATTTTCACGATTTGATAATCTGCTCATTTTTATGTATGATATGATATTAAAAATAAAATTTTGACAAAAATAAATGTGTAATTATTGAGGTTTTGAGTGAGCTATGAGCCTTTAGCGACATTGAATTTGTATTACATATGCTCTGAAATTCTTTGATGTTGATCTGGTAAGTTTGGGCATTGGAGTTACATCCATTTGCTAATTGCTAAATCGTTCAAGTTATTATTACCCATTAAACTAGTAGGCTATACACAACATTGATGTTTGGACTTTTGATTAATATCTAATAGTCATAACCTCAAACCCTAGGTAAACCCTTCCATTGGCCAATCGCCTCCTATGCCACTTTCTCTATCACGTTTCTCCTTACATGCCACTCTTATGTGTTGGAATTGAGTATACATTCAAAACACTCATCTTGTTAACAATACTGTCTCATGGCCCAACGGTTAAAGTTTTGAGTTCACAAGAGGTTGGGGGTTCAATTCCTACATTCTACACGATATATATATATATATATATCTATGACCGGACCGGGCCTTAGGGCCTTAGGGGCCTTGGGGTCTATTGAAAAAAAAAACAGAACCTTTTTTTTTGAACTTTCAGAATTCAAAACGTTTTTAATAAATATAACAGTTTCATACTTAAATAGACTTTATGTTATAGCAGTTTCAAAAATTAAATGGTATTCATTATATAGCCGTTTTTTGGATTAATGCACACACATTATAGCTTCCTGGTTACAAGCTATAAGATGTGATTATCTTTGGGAAGAAAAGATAGACAGAAAACAGAAAAGAAAAAAAAATTGCCCAGAACCTGTTGATGCCAATGATAATGAACAAATTAAAGAAGTTGCCCATGTTCTTACCCATGACTGCCCTGTAATGCCTAACCCAGAACCTGTTGATGCCAATGATAATGAACAAATTTTAGATGACATAGCAGAATGGAAGGATGCCGATTTTAAATGTAGGAACTTCATCTTGAATGGGCTATCCGACGAACTGTATGACTATTACTTACAGTCCGATACGGCTAGATCTGTTTGGGAAGCCCTACAGAAGAAATATGACACTGAAGAGGCTGGCTCGAAGAAATTTGCAGTCAGTCGTTACCTCAAATACACCATGGTCGACGACAAGCTGGTAACTATTCAATCACACGAGTTACAACATATTGCTCATAAGATCATTTCAGAGGGAATACCCCTCGATGAGCAATTTCAAGTAGCTGTGATGATTGACAAGTTACCACCTGGTTGGAAAGACTACAAGAACATCCTGCGACACAAATCAAAGGAACTGACCATGGAGAATCTGATAACTAGGCTTAGAGTTGAGGAAGAATCCAGAAAGCAAGATCAGAAAGAAGAAGTCCTGCTTGTTCAACAGAACAAAGCGAAGGTCCATTTGAAACCAAAGAACAAGCCGTTCAAGAAGAATGCTAGTCGGAAGTTCAATTCGAACTTTCGTCAGAATGGTCAGAATGGACGTCAGAATCCGAATAAGACAAATAACCAGCAAGCCCAAACCAACAACAATGGAACAGATCCTATCGAGTGTTGGAAGTGTCATCGCTTTGGACATATCGCTAGGAACTGCCGATCGCGTACGCCTGCACCACAGGCAAATGCTATCGAAGGGCCATTAGTGGCTATGATTACTGAGATCAACATGGTCGGTGTAACCGATGGGTGGTGGGCTGATACGGGCGCTACTAGGCATGTTTGCTATGAGCGCAGCTGGTTCAAAACTTATAAGGAGACTGAAGGTCAAAAAGTGCAACTTGGTGATTCACACTGTATTAATGTGATGGGCACTGGAGAGGTGGACTTGGAGTTCACCTCTGGCAGGACTGTTACCCTCAAGGATGTCTTGCACACTCCTGATATGAGGAAGAACTTGATTTCTGGATACCTACTCAACAAGGCTGGTTTTCATCAGAGCATCGGATCTTTGAACTTTCAGAATTCAAAACGTTTTTAATAAATATAACAGTTTCATACTTAAATAGACTTTATGTTATAGCAGTTTCAAAAATTAAATGGTATTCATTATATAGCCGTTTTTTGGATTAATGCACACACATTATAGCTTCCTGGTTACAAGCTATAAGATGTGATTATCTTTGGGAAGAAAAGATAGACAGAAAACAGAAAAGAAAAAAAAATTGCCCAGAACCTGTTGATGCCAATGATAATGAACAAATTAAAGAAGTTGCCCATGTTCTTACCCATGACTGCCCTGTAATGCCTAACCCAGAACCTGTTTGATGCCAATGATAATGAACAAATTTTAGATGACATAGCAGAATGGAAGGATGCCGATTTTAAATGTAGGAACTTCATCTTGAATGGGCTATCCGACGAACTGTATGACTATTACTTACAGTCCGATACGGCTAGATCTGTTTGGGAAGCCCTACAGAAGAAATATGACACTGAAGAGGCTGGCTCGAAGAAATTTGCAGTCAGTCGTTACCTCAAATACACCATGGTCGACGACAAGCTGGTAACTATTCAATCACACGAGTTACAACATATTGCTCATAAGATCATTTCAGAGGGAATACCCCTCGATGAGCAATTTCAAGTAGCTGTGATGATTGACAAGTTACCACCTGGTTGGAAAGACTACAAGAACATCCTGCGACACAAATCAAAGGAACTGACCATGGAGAATCTGATAACTAGGCTTAGAGTTGAGGAAGAATCCAGAAAGCAAGATCAGAAAGAAGAAGTCCTGCTTGTTCAACAGAACAAAGCGAAGGTCCATTTGAAACCAAAGAACAAGTCGTTCAAGAAGAATGCTAGTCGGAAGTTCAATTCGAACTTTCGTCAGAATGGTCAGAATGGACGTCAGAATCCGAATAAGACAAATAACCAGCAAGCCCAAACCAACAACAATGGAACAGATCCTATCGAGTGTTGGAAGTGTCATCGCTTTGGACATATCGCTAGGAACTGCCGATCGCGTACGCCTGCACCACAGGCAAATGCTATCGAAGGGCCATTAGTGGCTATGATTACTGAGATCAACATGGTCGGTGTAACCGATGGGTGGTGGGCTGATACGGGCGCTACTAGGCATGTTTGCTATGAGCGCAGCTGGTTCAAAACTTATAAGGAGACTGAAGGTCAAAAAGTGCAACTTGGTGATTCACACTGTATTAATGTGATGGG
>CM030361.1:95318227-95355580 GCA_017893485.1 Hemerocallis citrina
CTCTCTCAGATACTGATATCATAACACTTCAAATAGATGCTTCTGATCAATTTTGGGCAGGAGTATTAGTTGCTAAACATAAAGAAATTATCGCTTACACCTTAGGAAAATTTAACAAAACACAAATCAAATACTCCACATATGATAAAGAATTAATTGCTATAAAATTAGCTTCGAAAAGCCCAAAGATTTATTTGTTATATCGAAACTTCTGCATAGAACAGATTATAAATTAGTAGCACAATTTCTTAAGAAAAAGACATTTAACAATCCGGAAGAAAATCTAAGAATAATTAGATTAGCAATATATTTAGAAATCTTCTCTTATGATGTTAAATATATTCCTGGCTATACTAATTACATTGCTAATTTTCTTACGAGGACATGAATGAAGACTTTAACCAGAAGCTAAATGAGCTGCTAGAGCAAATGAAGCGACAAGAAGCATGGCAACAAACAGGGTCAAAAAAGACTCCACGGGTCTCCATAGAGACTGGAACATCATCTTCTCCCACAGGGTAGATCTAGCAACCATAAAGAGAAAACAGGTCCAACAGACCGAAGATGCTCCATAGAGCAACAAGACATCAATCTCTACTGAGACAACAAAAGTTATAGCTTTCACAGAAGCTCGCAAAACCTTTGTTCCATCAACAAAGGAAAGGTTCCTACAGAATCAAAGAAAACATTTGCTGCTTCTATCGTAAAAGATTGGTACAACTTGCAAATGAAAACCTACGACCCAAATCTTTACAATAGATTCAACAGTTGTTTTAGATCAATTCAATCTGCAGACTATAGATCTGTCAATTTCTGGCTCACACAGCTAGAAAAAGAGTTTCTTGACAAACCAAGAGAACTATTTCAACATAAAAAATGCCAAAAGGAAACACAAGAACTGATTCTAAAACTAACTCAATTCTCTTCAACCTCAAGATCTGAGGCTCTTGACAAGAAAGAAGCCACACTATTCACAGGAATTACTCCTGAACAGGGAAGTTTACAACTAATCTTCTCCCAAATGGATACGACAAATTTGGTAAATCTCATAACTCGAGACTTTTAGATTTACTCAAATCTTTGAATATAAACAATGACAAAACAAAGGAGTTAGAAGCAGAGATCACTGTACAGAATATGATCTCTATGTATCAACAAAATTTAATAGACGATACTAGACTCCTTAAGTTCTTCAAACAACTGGAAGACACAAAGATAACACTTTTCTTTGCCGATGAAGATGTTATTAAAAATTCCAACGACAGACCTCGGCTTATTACTTTTTTCATGATATCCCTAAATATCAAAAGCATATCCGCAAAGGGATTGTTCATGAAATATACATCAAATCTAACAATCCTGATAAGTATGCCAACTGCATACCAGAAGTATGTAAGATAAAACTTGCAGAATATGCAAACAGGTTTCAGACCATATTCATGTTTCGAATTTGGTCTATTTAGGAAGAGAGACAATACGTCGAGTAATTTCCTTCAGTTCAGCTATAGGAACTCGAAAGAGTTACAGATGAACCAAGACATCAATTCGTTAAATTCAATAAAAAGGAATTTGTCGAAGAAACAGAAAGCTACTGCTCGCCGCTCAAGAATTCTTCGAACACACAAATTATGTTGCAGCTATTGGGGCACATTCTATACACAAAGGGAAACCATCCTCGCCGACAACTTGTTTGCATTCGAAGACTCTTCACAAAGAATACAGAAAGCACACAATTTCTTACCTCCCTCAAATTAGGAAAAAAGAGAAACACTTGGTTATGTTGCAGCTATTTGAATGATAGCTTAACTTTCTTTTGGGCAAAAAATTGGTTATATGCTTCCAACAAAGGAAAAAAGAGAAACATCTGGTTAAATGCTTTATTCAAGCAGAAATTATAATCTAAAAATATATAGAATTACACAAGTATATTTAGATATAATTATTCAAATACCCTTAGGATATTATGGACTAGTTCATAATATACCTCGACATGCTAAAAAAAATATTTTCATCACAAATAGTATAATTGAACCCCTATTTACAGGAAATAAAGCCATTTATAATTATTCAAATATGGACTTTTATTTACAACTACTTGTTGTCGTACTATTCAAACTTGAGCTACATAAACTCCATGAAGAAAGTTTCAGATTCATGGATCGAAAATGCTGGAAAGTAAATGTATCCAGTATTATACATGAACATTATTATAGTGTACATCTCAGAAAATATATTAACATTAATTTGACAGTAGAATACACTGTGAACACCAAAGTTAATCGTCAAATAATTTTCATCATTTATATATCGAGCATGTTCTTCATCAGAACTAAACAACAGCATCTCACTGCTTCCTGCAATGGATAACATCACTATATATGGCCATGTAAGTTTCATTTTTTTTGTATGACATATACAACTCTTTCATATTAGATCAATTAATTTTTTCTTTTTGTATTCCTGATATTATAATGCTTACTTTCATATATTGCATCGTTCCGAAGACGTGCCGTAGGGACGTGTTCATGGGCAAACCTAGTATTTTATAGTGCATAAACCTTATAGAACAGTAGAAGGCCTGTTTTAAGATGCCCTCTCTGTATGATCATCCTAAGTTGAGAAATGCAGCCTAGATGAGAAACATGATGGTTTGTTTTCTTAGCTGAAACAAGATACAGGAATATATTCAGCTCTAGATTTGTTTTGGACAAAAACAAATGACAGGAATACAATAATAACTTTCATACTTTAGTTCATGAATTTTGACAGTATAGATAGATATGTTTATTGACTTCGATATCTGTTGGTCAAATACCAAATTCGAGGTGGTGTTATTATAGTACAGCGATAAAGCCTATGAATACCGGATAAAAGGCCTGGAGAAGTTTCAGATTTGGGGGGAAGAGCATCCTTTGTAGAAAATCATTCTTTTGGAAGGGGATTTACAGAACGGGAGAAGTTTACCACAGCAATACTCTTTGCAGGGTGAAAGATGGAAAGAAAACCAGATTTTGGAAAGACAAGTGGTGTGGGAGTAATTCGCTTATGAGCCTTTTTCCAGCAGCAGCAGAAGCAGTTCTGAATACTGATTTGTTGGTCTCTGATGTATGGAAGAACTCCAAATTGAGACTTGAGGTAAAGGAGACACTTGAACAGGTGGAGATCGATCAATTGCAAATGGTCAATAATTTCGTTCGGATAGAAGGGAATTACACCCAACAGTCGGAAGACGACAGAAGATGGATGCTGGAGGCCAGCAGGAAATTCTCAGTTTCTTCGCTATACAAAAGGCTTAATGATGGTGGTATTAGAAACGACACAACGGAGGTGATTTGGGGAATTAGCGCTCCCCCGAGAGTTAAAGTTTTCCTCTGGCTGGTGGAGAACGATGCAATTCTATCAAGGGTTAATTTGAGAAAGCGGGGAATCGTGGATAGTGGGTTATGCGCTACTTGTTTGTCCATAGATGAAGATACGAACCATATTTTTTTCAATTGCCATAGAGCTAGATGGGTATGGGGGGAAGTGTGTTCATCGTTCGGGGAGTCGCATACCCGGGGTCGAGGGCAGAGGTCTGGGGGGCTCTTAGGAATTACAGGGCTACAAAATATAGTAGGCTAGAGTGGGAAATAGTTGGGGCATCCGTGATGTGGAACCTATGGCTAGATCGCAACGATTTCTGTTTTAATAGCGTCTGTCATTCATTATCATCGTTGATGCAAAAAATTCACATTTGTCGCTATGAATGGACAGGTCTCGACAGAGCAAGGAAGAAGATGCGCCCAGGAGAGGGGACAGAGTAGCCACCAAGCAGGGGGAAAGTTATCTTTTGGCAGAGTGTCCCAGAGGGGGGGGCCAATGTATTAGATGTTTTATTATTTCATGTAGCAGATGTGATGATTGGGAAGTGTAGCCCGGACTAGATGCTTTTGGTTATTATTAGCCTGCGGGCATTATGTATCTTTTATTTCTGTTTCGTTAAGTACTTTTTAATGAAGCGATGACTTCGGTCATCTTTTTAATAAAAAAAAAAGGCCTGGAGTTTAAATTCTACTAGCATGAGTTTATGGCCTCACTATTTCATATGATCCAGCAGAAGCACTACATAAGAATGGGAGTATATTATAGTAGACCATCAATGTACATTGTACTCGTTTGGAAAATGCCATCAAAGAATTTGTACTGAGCCAAAACAAGAATAATTTCTGATAGATTCTTTAGCACATGACTATTGTTCTGAATTTATCAAAGAATCTCAATTCATTCGGAGTTTCAAACTGACTTGATATTAAGTACTGTCTATAATAAGCAAATTGTAACCAATACTTAAGGTACCAAGAAAAGAAGAATCTGTTCATGAAAGTAACAGAGTTGCAAAAGTAACAGGATCAACCAATAAATACTTGGGGTACCAAGAAAAGAAGAATCTGTACATCAAAGTTAGAGTTGCAAAAATAACAGGATCAACTCTAAAACATAGACCTAGACATTATACTAATGTAGTATTTATTATCAGAAATCGGGTTTTCTCCGACTAGCTCAATGGGGACATGCTACAGACGTTTTTCTTCCTCTGGAAAGGAAGTTACCGCACAGCGTATAATTAATACTAAAAGCAGAACAACCCACACTGCCCAAAAACAGGTGAAATTGCCTGAACAGAGATCAGCTGTCTTCTAATCGCGTTCTAGGCTTTTCATTGGAACTGTTGCCATGTAAAATTGAAAGGGTGGTAGAATTTTTCAGTAGCAGAATAGGCAATTTCTCTGAAACAACAACTTGATTCAACCTTGGCCAGTTGTATTTTCACCACCAACCCAATATATATTGTTTCACTATGTAAAGTACTTTCTCAGATACGAGGAGACCATCCTCGTTATCTGCCAGTTTCGTATTTCATCTCATGGCATCAACTATCTTCTTCACCTCTAGGAGATCGCCTACCTGTCGCAGGATTTACCCCACAACTCGTGGTGCTAATAGCGGAAACACACCACAAGCAATGGAAACTCCCAAGAAATAGATGGATCAAGAACAAGCTACCACAATATATGAAAGATCTCACAAGAACACAATCAATATACAGAGATAACCAATACTTCTTATTCTCCAAGAAATACAAAAAATTACAAAAGAGATTATAACTCTCAATCTCTCTCTCTCATATTTGAAACACTCGGCACAATCCTCTCTTAAAGTTGAATTTTGTTCAGATCTATTCAGATGACTAAACCATAGAGTTTACGGCTATATATATAACCTCCAAGTAACCCCTAAAAGATAAATACAAATATAGCAATTAGGTCTTTAAACTCGTAAGCCCAAAAACAATGAGCCGCCGAAGTCGGTTGACCGCACTCCCGAAATCGGTCAACCGCAACGTGTAGAACCAAACCCGAGGGCTGACCGGTCGACTGCACCCCCAAGGCTGGTCGACCGTCCCCTCCTCTGTTGAACCTTTACACTCGAAGAACTCTCAACAGACTAGGTCGGTCGACCGCACCCCCAGGTCGGTCGACCGTAACTCTGCAGACTGCATTCTTCTTCTCGCTGCTTGTCTTCTCTTGCTTCTTTGTCTCATCCTCTTCTTCTCCAACTTTAAGTACTCAGTGCCTACGTGTATTTGAGGCCAAACCCTAACACGACCTCGTCGTAGAGTAACTGGCCTGAAGATGTGATCCATCTCGAAGAGAATGTCTTCCATCTTGCACCAGTTTCATTGGAATAAAGAAATATAAGGACATAATAGCAAAATGATAAACTATAGTTAATCCCTTACAATGGTTCTACGAGTCCCTCGAGGTGCCCTGTGTAATCATCCGAGACGGTTTAGAAGTGCAAAATTTTGGGATCAAGGATTTGTTAGAAATGATTCCACTTCTTGTGCCTGAAATCTCTCTTTGATCTCTCTCCATGTCTCATTTCTTGGTATCTCCTCACTAAGAGATATTTGCTGGTATACTTTAGTTGGTAAGTAACTCCATAGTTTTAAACTTGCAACTCCATTTGTCTACAAGGAGGGAGGACTGTAACCTTAAAATTAACAGGGCGAATGACTTACTTGTCCTTGTATAAGCTGAAAACACCACCATTCCCATGTATGAGATCATATGTCCTTGGGTATGTAGAGAAAGCTTCAAACCTGAACTAAAACATTCAAAGAGGAAATTCAGAAACTGTGGCACAATTAATCTTAAATAAGGGAACAGTTTTTTTTGAAGAAATTAATAGTAAATAATTAATCTTAGAAAAGCAGTACATGTATAGGAAGCCTTTTTTTTGGTCATCCTATTTTCAGTAATCCATATGGTCTACTTTCAGAAATTAATAAGATCGATCTTTGTTGCGTCATTCCTGACATGGTAAACCAAATATTTAATGCTCCAATGCCCCTCAATGTAAACAAACCTCCATCTTTGATTTTAAATTTGACTATGTGTTTTTCAGTACTTAGAAGATAACATTAGAGTAATTGCATCTTCACTGTGCAGGATTTTAGTTCTACACAATGCAAGATAGCCGACAGCTAAAGAATAACATGTTGACCTTAAGTTTGGTGTACACAAAACGTATCATTTATAACTAATATTTCCAGTTGAGTTTCACAGGATTTACAGAAAAAGAAAAATCATAATAAAACGATCTGCAAGCAAGCAAAAGCGGAAAGTATCGAAAAAATTGCAAAGATTAAAGAAGATTGCAACACAAGAAACATGTGAAACACAACGGATGCCGCTGTTTATAACAACGACATCAGTTAACTAATGTCGTTGTTTCGAAGAGCGACTGTGGTGGCAGAGAGTTTGACAGAGAAGGCTATTGGAAGGAAAATTATGTTAAACCTAATGCCGTTATTCCAAATAACAGCAACAGTTGGGCCAAGCATACGAATTTTGATAAGTAAAAATTTGAACTGTTGCCGCTATTCCAAATAACGGCATCAGTTATTTTGATGTCATTATTGGCAATAACGACTGTGGAGGCAGAAAAGCTATTTGGTGGGAAAAATTAGAGATAACCGATGTCATTGTTCAGAATAACGACATTATTTGCACTGTTGTCGTTGTTGTAAAGAACGGCAACGAGTAAAATTAAAATGTAAATAACTTTGTGCATGTTTTGAACTGTTGCCGTTGTTGGGAATAATATTACAGGTATCTGATGCCGTTATTTTTAACAGCGACATCGGTTATTTTTAATTTGCACTAATACATGCACGGACTTGCACAGCTTTACTTCAAGTATCAGACTTCAATTCATAAATTTTCTTACATATATCACAATTAACGACAACAAATATCAGCACATTAATACCATATACCATATATCACAACACAATACCATATACCACATATTACAACATAATACCATATATGACAACAGTTTAATACAATACAAAGTAACACGAATGTTTACAAAGTAAAGTTCATAAATTTCCTTACACCCCCTAACTAGGTGTGTAGTGTTGGGGCTGCCTCCTCTTCCGATATGGGACCCTCTTCCTACGTTCACCAATTTTATGTGTCATAGGTAGACTAGGGCCAACCTCCTCTTCATGCTCATCTTCATATTCTACAATCTCTTGTGATTGTAATTGAGAACCTTCTCTCAGCCGGCTTACAGTCTTCCGTCGCTGCCCATGTGAAGATGATGATTATGTTCGTCTTGTTTGGGCTTGTCTTGGAAGGGGGGGGGGGGGGGGGGGGGGGGGGGGGGGGGGGGGGGTGGGAGTGAGTAGCACCTTGAGGTTGTTCTAAAAGGAAGTTCAGGGCCAGGCCATCTCCAACCTCTTCAAGCGACAACCGATACAGGTGGAGAATTTCTCGCACTATATCATTACAAGCTTTCGAGGTATTGTTTTTCAACATACGAGCACATTTCCGTGCAATATCACATGTGTTGTCAATCTACATCATCAATAAACACAAGGTAATATTAGTAAACCAAATTATTTTATACAAGTAATAACAAATTGTGTACATAACATTTAAATGGAATATAATTATTAACAAACGCATAAATTTACCATGAGTTGGTATGAGGAGGCCTTTGGTTGATACATTGGTTGAGAAGACGAATGTGCCGATGGTGGTTCCACTAGGTTCTTCAGGATCAGTATTTGCATTC
Source organism: Hemerocallis citrina (assembly GCA_017893485.1). Classification (NCBI taxonomy): domain Eukaryota; kingdom Viridiplantae; phylum Streptophyta; class Magnoliopsida; order Asparagales; family Asphodelaceae; genus Hemerocallis; species Hemerocallis citrina. Next base: position 95,326,355 of record CM030361.1, read on the forward strand.
TCGCCGGGATCATTGATTTTGGAGCAATAAATAACCGTGTAACACAATGGTACCATGACATATAAGCTTCTTGCAAAGACCCATCGTATGGTACGATCTCGTCAAGCACCAAATCATACTTTCTCTCATTCCACATTGCGACATGCAAGCGATGGTGATCGGCCCATTCCATAGTCGGCAATCATCCTTGATCGGTAATATTGTGTAGTCTTCGGTCGTACATCCGGTTCTCCGGGGTTCTTTATTATGCATTGAATTATCGGAGGACTCGATCGGGGTAATAGAACTCCATGTTGTTGAAATTTATTAGTGGAGTTCGTGTCAACCAAAGTTGATTGTTTGCCGTGCAACTTGGGGGTAGTCGCTGTAGCCATTCAGGAGTATACGGTGTCCAATTGACATATTCTTCGTGGAGCTGATCGAGCTCATCCCTATAATACGTCAACACTCTACGTGGGTTATCTCCACGTATGGCATCCGGTTCAATAAACCCTTAAAGGAACCCTCATAACTTCGATCTCCTTAACCTCTTTCCACGCTTGTGAAAGAATTGTTATCCGGGGACGGCCAAGGTGTATTCGTTCCCAACACCATATCTGTAATATACCCATCGACCCGATCATTTGAATCGACCTCATTGAACAATTACACAAAGCACGATAAAGAGAAGCCAATGCCGCGCTTCCCCAACTATAACGGTCGGCCCTATGTATATCAGCAATCAAGGGAAGCTATATTAGATGGACAACATCACCTGAAGAATTAGGCATGAGAACACCACCAATCATACTAATTAAATAGGCCCGAGTGTAACATTGCACTTGGAAGTCGGTCGGTTCTTCTCCCAAACTATTGTTGAACTCTTCATGGAGCCATGAATGCCAAATTGATTCGCTGATGAAAACACCTTTGTCGTCCTCGGCAACTTCTCTCCCAAGATATCTCACACTATCATTACTTTGTTGAACAAGATGTTACCGGTCACTGCTACCCCATCAATTGGAAGCCCTGTTATAGTCGTTATATCTTGTAGCGTCACTGTCATCTCACCAACGGGTAGGTGAAACGAGTATGTCTCTGGCCTCCATCCCTCGACAAGTGCGGTAAGTAATGCATTATCTCATATCACTTTTGTCAACATCGACATTCCATGGAAACCGGCATTTAGCAAGTAGTTGCGTGTACATGGCTCAGCCGGCAAAGTCGTGTGCAATCGGAAACTCATATTCTTGTCCTCTCCCTTCCACACCACTTGAGACCTATGATCTTCTTGCAAATATAGTAGGGTTGGGTCTAGTGGACCCAGACCTCCATGTGCGGCAAAAGACGACGCACCTAGTGCACGCGAAGAAGATGGTTGACAGGCATCCATTTCTTTGTCAACAACAATAAATAATGTGTCATGAACAAAATTAATAAACGGTGTGTCATGAATTTCAAATTAATAAACCATGTGTTAAAAAAATTAATTTTGAGTCAAATTAACAAATATTTGAGGCTTGTTCAACAAAATTAAAAAAAACAACTTGTTTAATAAACGATGTGCCATGAATTTCAAATTAATAAACCATGTGTCCATTTTAATAAATTTTTAGTCAAGATAACAAAAAAATTGACAATACTCGTATCAAACTATTTGCACATATAACAAACTCCATCGCAACATCTCTATACACTACATATTTGTATATAAACACATTTCATATCAACATCCATTCATACATAAACATATAACTGATTAACTTTTACAAAATTTTCAATTCTAGTTTATACAAATTTCTTCAACATATATTATATTACATTGTCAGTTCTCCCACCCCCAAAATTTGTTATCATTCATAGGATACTACAACTCATATCAATCTCCACAACTAATACTCATATACTACACCCTCAATATAAATCTCAATCAATAAAGTCAATAAATTCAAAGGAATTAGCGGTTCCCGAATACCTACCACAATTTTGAGGCCGAGATGATCTGTAGAAAAATCTGGCCCAAATTTCAAGTGAACGAGGGAGAAGAGGTGTTCACAATTAGGGTTTAATGATGAGTATTTTATGAATTTGTTTGGAATATGAATGAGGAGTGTTAGATGGTTTCCAATAGCGGCATCTAGGGTTTTTGGGTTGCAGGAGTGAGAGGGAGAGGGGAAGTAGATCTAAAGGGAAAGGGAAAGGAGAAGCCGGGGCCATTACTTATATACAATGAATATTATAACTGATGCCGCTATTCCTAATAACGCAATCTGTAATGAGAATGCCGTTGTTGGGGATAGCGGCATCATCTATATGATTTCTCACGCTTGCATTTTTTTTCCAAGTCAGATAGAGTACAAGATTGAGAATAAGTTAACTAATGTCTTTACTTCAAAAAGCAACATGCAATTTTTGTTTTTAGAGATGTCGCTATTGGAAACAACAGCATATAAATAACCTATGCCGTTATTTTCAGTAGCGGTTAATACTGACGTGTCCAAAATTGGGTCAGTTAGATAAATATTTGGAAAGTGGATCAGATTGGTTGATATTTTCAAAAAGTGGTTCAGTAAGGGAAAAAATTCACAATTGATTGGAGGACCAGAAGCAGAAAGTATCCAAAACCCACCGGGTCTGAGGGACCCGATCAACCTCCACATGTACATTCCTCCTGAAACAGGGGAACCAACATATTATTTAAAAGGACTACTCAATGTTCAAGTTTTGGACTCTGACTATTAAATTTGCCCTCTATGCGATAAGAGGGGAAAATTTTTGGATAAAGGCTTTAACAAACATAAGAAAGGACCATCAGTATTATAGAAATTTGAAATTATATCTGCTTGATACTGTAGCTGTAAATCACCATAGGGGTGAATAGGGTGATCGTGCGGAAATTAACAAGTTAAAAGCAGTGTGGAAATTAAAAAATTAAAAGTAAGAGAAAGCAAACAGAGCAACGAGTATGACACAACGATATAACGTGGTTCGGCCCCCAGGTGTACGTCCACACCACCTACTTGTAACAATTCTCCGCCACAAGCGTTCCTAATATACTTTAAACTCTTGTACAGTGATTCGCGAAATTCAGGCCGAAAGACCTATTATACCCGCAGGGCTTCTACAACAAGTCTCGCAATACTCACCGAAGTGAAAAATAAAGTAAAACTCTCAAGATCTAGAAAAGACATTGACTGAAGAAAATAAAAATCTCTCACACTTGGAGTATTGATTGAATGATTAGTTCAGAGGAGTTATAATAGCAAGGGGTGAAAAATACACTGTGAATTCGCCACACTTTATAGAGAAGAGAAATGTATCTTTCCGAAAAAGAAAAGATATTTCTAAAATCGTCAAATCTGCACTTGGACGGCCTGACTGCAATAAAGGACAGTCGACCGTTCATCTTTTAACTCGTAAGTCGAGCGATGACCGGGCGACTGACTCATCTTTCCAACATAGATGAGCGGTCGAATGCTATTGCGGTCGACTGTGCGGTCAACCGCAGTCGTACAGATTTGACTTTCAATTGGCGATTTCACTTTGTATTCTTTCTAAAACTAATTTATCAATCAATACTACTTTACATATATATATTCCTCTCATAAACAGAAATAAATCGTTTGATTTACTGGCTTTTAGGCACATGTTTCTTGAATAGCACTCTTTCTTGATTTTCCAATCTTTTCTTATTCATGCTTTTTTTTGTTTGTTTTTGAATCTTTTAAATATTTTATATTAATTTTCCTTTTCCGGTTTTTTTCTGCAAATCTAAACTGAAGATATTAGTAGTAAGTGACATGTTTTGTGCACACCAAACTTAGGTCAACAATCTCCACCTTTTGGTGTGGACAAAACATCTCTAATATTATAATGGGAGAAGCCTTAGTGTCATTTGTCATTTTGTCATTCTACCAACATGTGCAACGCATGTACATAACTAATATAAAGGAGGTTTCCAGTTCAAATCCTCCCTATGTCAGAGCTTTTCTTTATAAATTAGGAAAACGTGCATCGCACGTGTAAATTACTAGTATCTTAGAATTAAAAAAATGTAGAACAAAATGTATTAGAAGAGATTTAATTGCTTCCCCTAAATCTAGTACTCCCCCTAAATTCATGCATGGAAGATGTTAATAAATGAGAGTACATAATATAACACATATGTAATGATCAAAACTTGTATGAAGAACATGCATGAGAAATAAGTAATTTTTTGGGAATATAACAAAAAAATTTTGAAAATCAAAAAGGAAAATCTACTTACATGATACCGTTGATCGTGAAACTCTTTGATATACAGTGAGAGCTCTACATGGTATCATCGATTTGAGATTTGCCCAATACATACAAGAGATATAAATTAAAAGATTCAAAAAAAACTTCAAATAAATATCAAGTAACATAGTTTTTCAAAGTGTTAAAAACATAAATGAATTATAAGACTCTTCCCACTTTTTGGAACACACCAAAAGAAAAGAAAATACAGCAGCCAGAAAAGAAAAAAAAAGAAAAAAAACAAACAAACAGAGCCGAGATCGGTCGACCGCACGGTCGACCGTAAAGCAATTTAAAAGCCAGTTGTCGACTGTAAAACAAAAGGAGAATGAACCGGTCGACCGCAAAGAAATTTAAAACCCAGTCGTCGACTGAAAAAAAATAGAGAAGGGACCAGTCGACTGGCCGGTCAACTGTACATCTTTGCAGGCTAACAGTCGACCGTCCAATCGATCGAAAACGCAATTTAAACAGAAGTATCAATAACGTTTAATTCTCCTTTCAAAAAATGAAATCGCTTTTCATCTAAAGATTTAGTAAAAATATCAGCAAGTTGAGAATCAGTGGACACATACTCAAGAATTATATCCCCTTTTGAAAATGATCTTTAATAAAGTGGTACCGAATTTCTATGTGCTTTGTACGACTATGTTGATCAGAATTTTTGGTCATATGAACAGTACTAGTATTGTCGCATTTAATCGGAATATGATCAAAAAATACCTTGTAGTTTTCTAAAGTGTGTTTCATCCATAATACCTGCGCACAGCATGACCCGGCTGCGATATATTCTGCTTCGGCAGTAGAGAGAGTTACAGAATTCTATTTCTTGGATGCTCATGAGACAAGGCAGTCCCCCAAGAAGTGACATGTACTGCTAGTACTTTTTCTATCTGTTAAGCTCCCGACATAGCCTACATCAGAGTACCCTTACAAGAGAAAAGTTTCTATTTTTCGGGTACCAAAGTTCGGTATTAAGTGTGCCTTTAAGATATCGAATAATATGCTTAACGGCAACCAAATGCGATTCTTTGGGACACGATTGAAAATGCACACATAAACAAACAATAAACATGATATCTGGACGAGATATATTAATATAAAGCAAACAACCAATCATACCACTAGAAATATCAACATTGTTACCAGATTTGTCCTTGGATAGCTTAGTGGTAGTTGCCATAGGTGTTTTGTAGGCATTTGCATTCTTAAGACCGAACTTTTTGACTAGTTCTTTTGCATATTTGGATTGATTTATGAAGATGTCATCCTTTCGTTGTTGTATTTGAAGCCCAAGAAAGTAGGTTAGTTCACCCATCATACTCATTTCAAATTCATCCTGCATTTGCTTAGAGAATTTCTTGCAAAGATTTTCATTAGTAGATCCAAATATAATATCATCAACATAAATTTGAACAATTAAAATATCATTAGAAACATGTTTTATAAATAGTGTAGTGTCTACATTCCCTTTAGAGAAACATATGTGAATTAAAAAAGAACTTAGTCGTTCATACTAAGCACGGGGAGCTTGCTTCAAACCATACAAAGCTTTATCAAGGCGGAATACATGGTTTGGGTGTGTGGGGTCAGTGAACCCCGGTGGTTGTGCAACATAAACTTCTTCCGAAATAAAACCATTTAAAAAAGCACTTTGACATCCATTTGAAAAAGAGTAAAGTCCATATAAGAAGCAAAAGCAAGTAAAATGTGAATGGCTTCACGCCGTGCAACAGGTGCAAAAGTTTCATCAAAATCAACACCTTCTTATTGGTTATAACTTTGTACAACAAGACGGACCTTGTTTCTAACAATGGTACCCGATTCATCCAACTTGTTCCTAAACACCCACTCAGTTCCAAGTACGGTTCTATTGTGAGGTCTAGGGACAAATCTCCATACTTGATTCATTTTGAATTTGTTAAGTTGTAACGCCCCGTCTTCCATACACAAAAATATTTTCCTTCAATTGAGTACATAAACATAATATAATATATACGAAAAATGTGGAAATCTTAATATAAATCCAAACATCTTGGATTCGTAAGATGACGGGCACAGGATGTCACACCTCTATGCTTAAACTCCAGGTACTTTTACCTGCCCAACACAATCTGTGGGTTCGTCAGTGTGTGAGGCAGACAGTAAGAATCACAACAGCTTTAACTAACTCCAAAAATAACAGAACAACATACATAACATAATAAAACTCGATTCAATAAATGTAAACATGAAATAGTCATACGGTGTCTTATGAGTGTGTGTATAAACAATTAATTAAAACATTAAACATATATTTATCATGAAAACATGTACAAACCAAATATGCTCTTTTAATGCAAGCTTGTTTGGAATGATATGCCGCCCATACAACATAGTTTCCGAATGCAAGCTACTAGCGTTTCTTCTCATTTCAGGGTTCAATCCCTCGTTTATGCAATGCCTAAACCCAATGATTATACTCCAATGCCTAATCACGTGTGAGTCGCACCCCCAGGACATTGGACCTTACCGGCATACCCCTAGACCACACATCGTGGATTTATCAGGCGTATCCTAAGCCATGAACCCTAGCAAGTCGATCTCCCGTAACTACGGACCTGACCGGTGTTAATTATTTCAGAGTTATCTAAGTGAATAAATAATCTGAACACAAATTGAAACCTCGCAAGTATACAAATCGTTGATAGAAATGTAGTGTTAGCAAGGGTCGAATCCACAGAGATTGTAGTAAACAACTCACTAGGCAATTTCAAAGATGTTTTCTTTGCTTGTTTGTTATTACTTACCTTTGTTTTGTTTTTTTTTTTATGAATGAAGAGGATTAAGAAAATGAATTAAAATGTTAACAATTCCTACCTAAGAGAGTGATCAAGATGATTTTGAGAGCAAAAAGATCTATCAAAAGAGTTGGGACATTGATTTCCACTTTTAGTCATGTATTCTAAACCCAAACTAATGCACTACTATGAATCATTTTGAATTGCCCATGTTGTCAATTTTAAAGGTATGATATCTACTCTTTAAAATTGGTAATTTCCCTAAGCAAAGAATTAGGCATGGGTATCTACTCTAATTGTTTTCTTCCTTTAAGTAATTAGTATGATATCTACTAAGTTGCACTCAAAGGAAGCATAACAAGCAATGGAAATTGACAAACACATAAAGAACTAGAAGATGGTATCTATTTTAGTCCTTACATAAAGAACTAGAACATGGTATCTATTTTAGTCCTTTATGTTGATTAAACTCTAGAACCCAAATGAGTTCTTGTGTTACTAATCATGAGCACTAGACTCGACCATCTAAACCTGCTCATGTAACAAACTCAAAATATATGAAGTATATGGTGATCAATCATGACACAAAAATTATCAAGAATGACACTATAAGCATGGTTTAATCAATGAACATCACAAAAGAGCTAATTGTGTACTAATAGGGTTTAAAATACATGACTAAAGCTTCCATCATGCCCCAAACAAACTTAGTTACACATGATCATAGATCTATTCTCACAGAAGTTAAAAGATATGACAATAAAACTAGAAGAAAACATGATAGAAAAGTAACACCGTAGTTGTTTGCTCCTTTTCTAACCGCAGCTGATACTAGTTGATTTTCATATCACTCTTCTAATTAGCTTGTAATTCAGAAGACAAAGATGGTTCTAGTGTATTAAACCCATCTCAAGGTAAAGTCATGACTTCAGAGGAAAATGTAGGTAGTGTAGTGAAGATAATTCCAAGTAACAACAAATGCAGGCTGCAAATAATCAATCTCGACTCTGTTAACACCTTGCTCCTTGGCTCCTTGCTTAATTACTATATTTTTGGTGAGTCTGTGAAGCTCGCACACTTTAAACTCTCTGCAATTTTTTTGTTTAGTTAGAACCATCAATGAAAAGTCATGCCAAATTAAAATGACTTGGACACATGAGTGCAGCATCAAAGGCTTGAGGACGAATTGTAGTAGCCAAAACAAAAATTCCCTAAGAGAGATAAATTACTTTATTAAAAGTCAACAACAACAAAAAAATTACATTGATGCAACTTCTTCAAGTATACTGATCCAGAAAAACATGGAATGATGATTACGGTAGCTTGTTCGACGCCGTCCGTTTCCGTCAGCGTGGTGGAAAGGAGTCTTTCTCCAACACTAAGATTTCCACCTGAACTGCCACCACTGAGAGAAAAGGTTAAAATGCTTGCAACACAATTAGAGTGGAACATAATGGAATTGAAGATATTATGATCAGTTACATAAGTGCTAAAATTAACTCTCTTTATCTTTATTGTATGGAACCCATCTCAAGGCAAAGTCATGATTTCAGAGGAAAATGTAGGTAGTGTAGTGAAGATAATTCCAAGTAACAATAAATGCAGGCTGCAAATAATCAATCTCGACTCTGTTAACACCTTGCTCCTTGGCTCCTTGCTTAATTACTATATTTTTGGTGAGTCTGTGAAGCGCACACATTCTAAACTCTCTGCAATTTTGTTTTTTAGTTAGAACCATCAATGAAAAGTCATGCCAAATTAAAATGACTTGGACACATGAGTGCAGCATCAAAGGCTTGAGGACGAATTGTAGCAGCCAAAACAAAAATTCCCTAAGAGAGATAAATTACTTTATATCTTCTGAGTTGCTCTTTGCTTTTGAATGGTTCTCCACACTCCCAGTCTGTTCACTTACACATCCCCTCTGTTTCTTTTTATAGCCTCTTATTTTTCTGCAGATCTCTAGCTCAAAATTAGTTGCAATCTCCTTAATATTGGGCAATGGATTGAGTCAACAGAATCACCATAAACAGTAAAAATCTGATTTGGTAACAAAATCTTTTAACCAACTAACTAGCTTCACTTTAGGAGTCTGCAGCTGTACAATTTTTTATGTTATGCTTTTGCAAAGATTTCGGAATTTCATTACTCAATCTCCATTTGTGTTTGCAAATTTGGTTGTAGTAGAAGTCTTGGCTGTGAGGATAAATCTCAACTGTGCAGATTTGATTTCTGCATCTTCCTATTATAGCTCCTCCAACTCCCTGGCTTCTACAGCTCCACACACAATTTTGTGCTCACCTTCATGACTTGCGCTCGACTGATTTAAGGGAAGGGTGAAGGAGTGAAAATTTGCAACTCACTGTGAAGGACTCCAGTTGTGCTGCTGTATGAACATGCACAACTGATGAAGTTTGTGCACATTGGAAGCAAAAGAGACCTTGCATCTAACCCTACACAACTCTGTATATGTGGTGGACAATAGGGTGTGCATATAGTGTTAGGATTTTAGTGGTGATAGCTGATACTATAGCATCTGAACATGCATAGCTGATGAATGAATTTATTTTCCACTTCAATTGCAATCCTTGTATTAGATAGTTGCTATTTGAAATTTTTGCAACTTCTTCAACAGTCTTGTTCCTTGCTTTTCTCTCAAATCTCTGCGAAATTTTTCCTGATTTGAGGCTTGATCAATTGTGAACTTCAACCACCAATTTATGTAGAGTCACACTTGATAGGGAGTGAAAATGGAATTAGAGAGTGAAGGAATGGGGACTGTGAGCCATGAGGTGGAGATTTCAAGTAGTGCTACTGTAGCATCTGACATGCACAGCTGATACATAAACACAGTGAAGGAGAAGGAGAATTTCACACCTGCACATTTCAGAGTACTCTACTTCTTGTAGAACTGAGCTAAACAAATGAAAAGATCAACTTGTTTTTGAGATGTTTCTCTCAGTTTTTCATGTATTCAGTATGCTTCTTCTTTGATCTGAGCTTTTCATGCTTGAATTCTTTTCATGCCCAACAACTTTGAGGAAATCACAAATCTTCAAAACTCCACACTTTCAACCTTGCTGACAAAGCTCTCCCTCATGCACGACAAATGTTCTGATGCATAGTTAATGTCTTCATTCTGGTGCTTTATCCTCACATTGACAAGATTAGTCATGAGTAGGTCTTGAATCCAATCAAATAGTTGCTTCTAAGCTGTTTTCCTATAAAAAGGAGAAAAGAAGTATAAATTACCAGAGATAGAGAATTTAAGTGTTAATTGCATTCAGATTTATGATCCAAAGTATGGACTTTAAAAGATTTATCAAATACCCCCAAACTTAGCTTTTGCTTGTCCTTAAGTAAAAATGTAAACTAAAACTAATTATCCACAAACATCACAAGAACACCTTGACCCTTCCAACATTTACATCAGAGAACTTGCTACTTTAAGTATCAAGATTATAACAAGCATTAAGATAGGTCTAAAAGAAATTTTACTCGAATGTTAATCACAATTCAAAAGGCCTCAACTTGAACATCAATAAGTAAGGTGGCCAATGCATATGCAACATAATCATGATTAAGGTTAGTAAGCTCAATTATGTTTCAACTCCAAAATCTCACCATGGCATACACTCTCAATAAAAACTTGGATTTCAAGGTTCACTCCAAAAAGATAGCTCACATAAACATAGGAAGTTCACACAAATAAGATCTCTTAACAAATACCCATTACTTGAATGAGTGAAATGAAACCATATGCTTGTTTGTGCTACTACATCTTCACACCTTTGATTTGCACAATAACTTGGATCAAAAAGGTCTTATATAGGTTGTAATGGGGCCACAGGTGAGGGTTTAAGCAATTGAGGGATGAAGGGAATACAAAATTCCTAATGAATTAGTAGAGCAATTTGTATTGTTCTAAGAGATAATATATATACATTATATTTCTCCCCTTTTCTTCTTTTTTTTTTTTTTTGAACATTAATACCTTTCTTTCTCAATACTGGTTTTTGATCACGAGGCCATATATCAAGAGCATATACTTCATTTCTACCAACACCTTTCAACCACCCACAACTCATCAAGAAGAATAGCAATTTTCATTTATTTGATGGGCAACTTTTCATATTCCTTATGACAATTCCTCCAACTTCTCTCTTAAAATATGACTATTTCTTATGAACAATCCACTCATCTTGACATACAATACTCTTTTACAATTTTTTCTCCACTAACTCAATAGATATAGGTAGGGTAACCTATTTATCGGTTTCACAAAAAAAGGCTTTTTTAGGCTTCAAAGGGGCAACTAGAGAATAATTGATGTTGGGTAGGCTATTTGTCTTTGGTGATAGATTCTTATGTGCCTTAATCATTTCCAAGTTGTCATGCAAAATCAAGAACAAGTTTCGAAGAGTAACAATAGCAAGTTCTAGTTCATCTCAAGAATGTAATTACAAGCAGTCAACTAAATCATGAATACAGAGATCTTCAAATATGTCAGGCAAAATATAGAATTAGTGTATGACTCTCTCAAGAATATATATTAGGCTAAAAAACTTACAATTTGTGTATTTAAGTTTACACATAGTTGAACTTGCTCTTCTCTTTCATAATTCGTCAAATTGACATGGCCAAGTGAGTAAAAATTTCAAGCATGATCCATATGAGAAGTTATTAACATTTTAAAGATTAAGACCACAATTAATACTTGTTCTCCCCCCCCCCTACCTATAGTAACTAAGCTCATGTTCTCATCATTGTTGTTGGAAGGGTTCTTTTTTATTATTATTATTTTTTAAAATACACTAAGACTCTTAATGTACCCCTAAACTTAAATGGAACATTGTCCTCAATGTTTGAAACAAAGACTTGAAATAAGCATGTGTCACCATCCCAGTTTGAAAGAGAAAAGGAAAAAAAAGTAAAGAAATAAATAAATAGGAGAGTGTAAGAACTTCCCTGACAATTGGGTTGCCTCCCAATAAGCGCTGAGCTTCATGTCTTTAGCTAGACTTAATGAGTTTATGCAATGTATTGAATAGTTTGAAGAGTTATATCTTCCTCTCGAGGCTCAAAACTCATCTCAATATAAGCTTTCACACTGTGCCCGTTCACCTTGAATGTTTGATTTTTCTCTTTGCTATGAACCTCCAAAGCTCCATGTGGGAAAACTTTTGTAACAACATACGGACCGTACCATCTTGACTTAAGCTTGCCTGGGAAGAGTCATAATTTTGAATTGTAGATCAATACCTTCTGTCCTTCATGAAACTCTATCCTGACTAGCTGCTTATCATGATATATCTTGGACCGTTCTTTGTACAACTTTGCATTCTCATATGCGTCATGCCTCAATTCTTCGAGCTCATTCAACTGCAACTTTCTTTTATCACCTGCTTGTTTCATGTCAAAGTTAAATTTCTTAACAGCCCAATACGCTCTATGTTCCAATTCCACCGGCAGGTGACACGCTTTTCCAAAGACTAAACGATAAGGCAACATGCCAATGGGAGTCTTGTACGCAGTTCTATACGCCCATAATGCATCATTCAAGCATAGCGACCAATCCTTTCTACTCGTGTTCACTGTCTTCTCCAGGATGCCCTTGATTTCCCGGTTGCTGATCTCCACTTGCCCACTGGTTTGAGGATGGTATGGAGTACCCACTTTATGTGTAATCCCATATTTCTTCATTAAAGAAGCAAATGGATAATTATTGAAGTGGCTCCCTCCATCACTAATGATTGCCCTTGGTGTACCAAACCTGGTGAAGATGTTATCCTGCAAGAACTTGACAACAATTTTGTGATCGTTAGTTTTTTAGGGAACAACCTCGATCCATTTAGACACATAATCCACCCCAACAAGAATATATAAATAACTGAATGAGTTAGGAAATGGACCCATGAAGTCGATCCCCTATACATCAAAAAGCTCGATTACTTGAATGTTTTTCAGTGGCATTTGATTTCTGAAAGAGATGTTTCCTGTCTTCCGGCATCTATCACAAGAACTGCAAAAAGAAAAAGCATCTTTAAATACATTAGGCCAGTAAAAGCCAGATTGTAATACCTTCAGTGCTGTTCTTTTCGTCCCAAAGTGTCCTCTACAAGCAAACTGATGACAATGTTGTAGAATACTCATGTGCTCCTCTTCTGGCACGCACCTCCTTATAATTTGGTCTGGACCGAATTTGAATAAGTATGGATCGTCCCAATAGTAGTGCTTACACATAGCCACTAATCGCTTTTTTTCTTGACTCGACATGCCTGGAGGAAACACATTAGCAGTAATATAATTGACAATATCTGCATACCATGGAAGTTGTTTATTTATCCCAAGTGTTCATCTGGAAAGTCTTCATTCAATGGAGGTATATTCCCTTCTTCTTCAAGGAGTTACCTGGACAAGTGATCTGCAACAACGTTGTCGCTCCCCTTCTTATCTTTTATTTCAAGATCAAACTCGTGTAGCAAGAGTACCCATCTGATCAACCTTGGCTTAGCATCCTTTTTCGCAAACAAATATCTCAAAGCAGCATGGTCAGTGAAAACTATGACTTTAGAACCAATCAAGTATGACCTAAACTTCTCTAAAGCAAATATAACAGCTAATAATTCTTTTTCCGTACTGGAATAATTAAGCTGTGCATCTTTTAAAGTTTGAGAAGCATAGTAAATAGCATGAGGTACCTTGTTTATTCTCTGACCTAGAACAGCTCCCAAAGCATAATCGCTTGCATCACACATGAGCTCGAAGGGATGGCTTCAATCTTGTGCCATAATGATTGGTGCAGAAATAAGAAGATTTCCAATGTATTGAAAGCAGTCATGCACTCTTCTGTCCACACAAACTCAACATCTTTAGTCAACAATCCACAAAGGGGTCTGGAGATCTAGGAAAAATCTTTTATAAATCTTCTATAAAACCCTGCATGTCCAAGAAAACTTCTCACACCCTTAATTGTAGTAGGAGGAGGTAGCTTCGAGATGATGTCAATTTTTGCCTTGTCCACTTCTATGCCTCTTTTAGAGACCACATGTCCTAACACAATGCCTTGTTGTACCATAAAATGGCACTTCTCCCAATTAAGCACTAAATTGCATTCTTTACACCTCTTAAGAACAAGTGGCAAATGGTTAAGGCATTCATCAAAATTAGATCCAAAAACACTGAAATCGTCCATAAATACCTCGATGAACCTTTCCACCATGTCTGAAAATATACTCATCATGCATCTCTGAAATGTGGTTGGAGCATTACACAATCCAAATGGCATCCTCCTGTATGCAAAAGTACCAAAAGGTCATGTAAAAGTGGTTTTTTCCTGATCTTCTCGAGCAATAGCAATTTGATTATAGCCACTATACCCATCTAGAAAACAGTAATGACTATACCCAGCTAATCTCTCTAACATTTGATCAATAAAAGGAAGAGGGAAGTGATCTTTCCTAGTTTCGTTGTTCAGCTTCCTGTAGTCAATGCAGACCCTCCAGTCTGTGGTCATCCTTGTAGGAATAAGCTCATTCTCTTCATTCTTCACCACTGTAACTCCACTCTTTTTAGGCACTACATGTATCGGGCTCACCCATTTGCTATCTGAGATAGGGTAGACGATGCCAACATCCAGCAACTTAAGAACCTCAGTTCTAACAACCTCCTTCATGTGTGGATTAAGTCTTCTTTGTGCTTCCCTAGTAGGTTTTGCATTATCTTCAAGAAGTATTCTATGCATGCACTTGGATGGACTTATTCCCTTGATGTCTGCAATGGTCTACCCTAATGCAACCTTGTGCTCCCGCAAAACTCTCAACAACTTCTCTTCTTCTTGCACACTCAAGTTTGCAGCCACTATCACGGGTAAGGTTTGGTTCTCGCCTAAATATGCATACTTCAAATGTTCAAGTAGTTGCTTTAGCTCCAAATCTGGTGTCCTGGAAACAGAAGAAAAAATAGTGGTATTAGACACATTATCTTCAAAAATGGGTGCCTACTTACTTGGATATGACTTTGGAGTTTCAAGGTAGTGCACTGCCTCTTTGATCCACAAATCCGTGTCATCATATTCCTATTCGAATTTAGACACTGTAAGAGAGTGTATTATGGTAGCTTGTAGTGGATCAATACTACGTACCTGAAATGCTTGCTCAACAATATTCTGAACACATCCATACTATAACACTCATGATCATCATGTGGTAATTTTAGTGCATCAAACATTTTAAACTCAATCTTCTCACCATTTATTTTCATACTTATAGTACCCTTTTTAACACATTTTTATATCTGCGGTACTCATAACGGGTCTACCTAAGATAATAGGTAAAGAAGATGGCATAGGGGAGTCTTCCATATCCAAAACAACAAAATCAGCAGGTAAGATGAATTCATTTACCTGAACTAAGACATCCTCTAAAATACCTCTAGGTCTCTTTATGCTTCGATCGGCCAATTGTAAGGTGATTGACGTTGGTTTGAGTTCTCCTAATTTCAGTTCTTCATAGATAGAATAGGGCAGAAGGTTTATACTTGCTCCCAAATCCAAGAGTGCCTTTTCGAAAAGGTGCTCACCAATCCTGTAAGGAATAGTAAAACTACCTAGATCTTTCAATTTAGGAGGCAGTTTCCTCAACAACACCGCACTTACTTCCTCCGTTAAAGCAACATTCTCATGAACCTGGAATGTTCTTTTGTGAGTACAGCAATCTTTTAGAAATTTAGCATAAGAAGGGATTTGTTTAATAGCATCAAGTAAGGGAATATTAATTTCTACCTTCCTAAGAGTTTCAAAGATATCAAGTAAATGTTGTTCTTTCTTTTGCTTGACTAACCTTTGAGGGAATGGTGGCAGTACTACCCTTTCTTTCTCACTTACCTTGTTGGAACCCATAGATTTTTCTGGTAGCGTGTCCTTGATCTCAATCTTATCTGATTCTTTCTCGTTTGTTCCAATTTTGCTGTCAATTACCTTTCCGCTCCTTAGGGTTGTCACTGCCTTGAGTTGCTCCTGTCCTCTAGGGTTGGGTACGGTTTGTGATAGGAGCTCTCCTGCCTTCCTTTCACTTAGTTCTCTTGCTATTTGTCCAATTTGTGTCTCCAATTTTTGAATAGCTTGACCTTGATGATTGCTCGTTTGGTGTTGCTGCTGCAATAATTGAAGAACGGTGCTTTCGAAATCCAACTTTTTTGGTTCTTGAGCTTGCGGTTGAAAGTTGGTCCCTTGTTGAAAATGTCACTTGCCCATGTACATTTTGAACATTTTTCCCATTGCTCCATGAAAAATTTGGGTGGTTTCTCCACCCTAGATTGTAAGTGTTTGAGAATGGGTTGTTTTTGGGTGGGAACACACCTTGTCCCACATAATTTGCATGCTCCTGATATGCGAAAGAAGACATTGGACATATATCAGTTGTATGATCAGAATGGGAACAAATTGCACATACCTCAGGTGTTTGGTTTTTTATCCCACCCAAAGAAGAAATTGCATTGACAAGCATGTCAATCTTTTTGTTCATGGTTGCCATCTTTATATGCACATTATTACTAATAGAAATTTCATAAACTCCTTGTTTCTTGGTTAAGCCTCTTCCCCTTGTTGAGAATTACTGCTAGTTCTCACTTAGTTCTTCAAATAACTCGATAGCCTCTTCACAACTTTTCTTCATCAGGATTCCATTGCAAGCCGAATCTACAATAGCTTCGTTAGTGTCATTTAAATCCTCATAGAAAGCTTGTACCTGATCATCCTTAGGCATGTTGTGAGTAGGACATTTGAGAAGTTTGTTTTAAAGTCCTTCGAGGCTTCGAAAAACAAATCTCCATCCTTTTGTTGGAAAAGTTGAATTTTCCTTTTCAGCTGTTTAGTCTTTTGAGCAGGAAAAAAATCCTTCAAGAATTTTGTTGCCAATTGCTCCCATGATTGAATTGAGCTTGGTTCCAAAGCATTGTGCCACAATTTAGCATTAAATTTTAACGAAAATGGGAAAAGAATTAACCTTATTTGCTCAGGAGTAAGGCCTTGCATACTCTGAGTTCTGCAAAGATCAAAGAAATCTTGCAGGTGCAGATGAGGGTCCTCATCTATTTTGCTGCTAAAATGGAGAACCATACTGAGTAATTGTGGTGAGAGATGCATGTTTCCCGTAACATTAGGTTGAAAAGCAATGCATAACAGTTGCTCAATGCTCCTAGGGGTGAATTTATCTTGCATTGGAACTCTAGGATGTGCCATTTCTTCGTCCGTTGTTGGTTTTGGAATAGTTCGAGGTTTTTGCTATCGTTTAAGACTGTGGAAGGTATGCTCGATCTCTTGATCAATAGGAAGTAGTTTGAGATGAAGTGAACGTCTCCCGTATATACACCAAAGTCATGTAGCCTCTTGTAGGACCGTACCTAAAAAATAGAGTTTTCAGTAAATGAGGCAATTTTTTTAAAAAAAATTGATTAGCGAGTTAAAATACTAAACAATCCCTGGCAACGGCGCCAAAAACTTGTTGATTATTTCAGAGTTATCTAAGTGAATAAATATCTGAACACAAATTTAAACCTCGCAAGTATACAAATCGTTGATAGAAATGTAGTGTTAGCAAGGGTCGAATCCACAGAGATTGTAGTAAACAACTCACTAGGCAATTTCAAAGATGTTTTCTTTGCTTGTTTGTTATTAATTACCTTTGTTTTGGGTTTTTTTTTATGACTGAAGAGGATTAAGAAAAGGAATTAAAATGTTAACAACTCCTACCTAAGAGAGTGATCAAGATGATTTTGAGAGCAAAAAGATCTATCAAAAGAGTTGGGACATTGATTTCCACTTTTAGTCATGTATGCTAAACCCAAACTAATGCACTACTATGAATCATTTTGAATTGCTCATGTTGTCAATTTTAAAGGTATGATATCTACTCTTTAAAATTGGTGATTTCCCTAAGCAAAGAATTAGGCATGGGTATCTACTCTAATTCTTTTCTTTCTTTAAGTATTTAGTATGATATCTACTAAGTTGCACTTAAAGGAAGCATAACAAGCAATGGAAATTGACAAACACATAAAGAACTAGAACATGGTATCTATTTCAGTCCTTTATGTTGATTAAACTCTAGAACCCAAATGAGTTCTTATGTTACTAATCATGAGCACTAGACTCGATCATCTAAATCTGCTCATGTAACAAACTCAAAATATATGAAGTATATGGTGATCAATCATGACACAACAATTATCAAGAGTGACACTATAAGCATGGTTTAATCAATGAACATCACAAAAGAGCTAACTATGCACTAATAGGGTTTAAAATACATGACTAGAGCTTCCATCATGCCCCAAACAAACTTAGTTACACATGATCATAGATCTATTCTCACAGAAGTTAAAAGATATGAAAGTAAAACTAGAAGAAAACATGATAGAGAAGTAACATCGTAGTTGTTTGCTCCTTTTCTAATTGTAGCTGATACTAGTTGATTTTCAGATCACTCTTCCAATCAGCTTGTAATTCTTCTATCTTCTGAGTTGCTCTTTGCTTTTGAATGGTTTTCCACACTCCCAGTCTGTTCACTTACACATCCCCTCTGTTTCTTTTTATAGCCTCTTATTTTTCTGCAGATCTCTAGCTCAAAATTAGTTGCAATCTCCTTAATATGGGGCAATGGATTGATTCAACAGAATCACCATAAACAGTAAAAATCTGATTTGGTAACAAAATCTTTTAACCAACTAACTAGCTTCACTTTAGGAGTCTGCAGCTATACAATTTTTTATGTTCCGTTTTTGCAAAGATTTCGGAATTTCATTGCTCAATCTCTTTTTATGTTTGCAGATTTGGTTGTAGTAGAAGTCTTGGCTGTGAGGATTAATCTCAACTGTGCAGATTTGATTTCTGCATCTTCCTATTATAGCTCCTCCAACTTCCTGGCTTCTACAGCTCCACACACAATTTTGTGCTCACCTTCTTGACTTGCACTCGACTGATTTATAGGAAGGGTGAAGGAGTGAAAATTTGCAACTCACTGTGAAGAAGGACTCCAGTTGTGCTGCTTTATGAACATGCACAACTGATGAAGTTTGAGCACATTGGAAGCAAAAGAGACCTTGCATCTAACCCTACACAACTCATGTATCTGTGGTGGACAATAGGGTGTGCATATAGTGTTAGGATTTTACTGGTGATAGCTGATACTGTAGCATCTGAACATGCACAGCTGATGAATGAATTTATTTTCCACTTCAATTGCAATCCTTGTATTAGATAGCTGCTATATGAAATTTTTGCAACTTCTTCCACGGTCTTGGTCTTTGCTTTTCTTTCAAATCTCTGCGAAATTTTTCTTGAAATGAGGCTTGATCAATTGTGAACTTCAACCACAAATTTATGTAGAGTCAGACTTAATAGGGAGTGAAAATGGAGTTTGAGAGTGAAGGAATGGGGGCAGTGAGCCATGAGGTGGAGATTTCAAGTAGTGCTACTATAGCATCTGACATGCACAGCTGATACATATACACAGTGAAGGAGAAGGGGAATTTCGCACCTGCACATTTCAAAGTACTCTACTTCTTGTGGAACTGAGCTAAACAAATGAAAAGATCAACTTGTTTTTAAGATGTTTCTTTCAGTTTTTCATGTATTCAGTATGCTTCTTCTTTGATCTGAGCTTTTCATGCCCAACCACTTTGAGGAAATCACAAATCTTCAAAACTCCACACGTTCAACTTTGCTGACGCTGCTCTCCCTTATGCATGACAAATGTTCTGATGCATAGTTAATGTCTTCATTCTGGTGCTTTATCCTCACAGTGACAAGATTAGTCATGAGTAGGTCTTGAATCCAATCAATTAGTTGCTTCTAAGCTGTTTTCCTATAAAAAGGAGAAAAGAAGTATAAATTACCAGAGATAGAGAATTTAAGTGTTAATTGCATTCAGATTTATGATCCAAAGTATGGACTTTAAAAGATTTATCAACCGGCATACCCCTAGCCCACATTTCGTGGATTTACCGGGCGTATCCGTCGTCCCGAACATTCCTAAGAACACAAGCTCTTTACCGGCCTTTTCTCGAACAGGACAGGCATACCCCTAGCCTACATGCTGTGGATTTACCAGGCGTATCCTCAGTTCTCGAACCCCTAGGAACCACAAATTCTCTACCGGACATGTTCGCCATTGTTTCTGTCATATCATCTTCTAGTGCAAAATATTAATTTAATTAATGCAAGAATTTATTTCAAATAATGCCAAATAAAATATAGACTCAACGATCCCTATTCTAGACTTTACATTTTACATAAAACTGGAATCTTGGTCATACCGACACTATTCCACTCCTCCCTCGGAGTTCTCAAATTCTTGCCGGATTCGGGCATCACTAAATCACAATCATTCTCAATCCCATATATAGAATCCACTATTTAAATATTTAACGGTCTTTGGACAGCAACCCAATGGTCGTACAAAAATCATATCAATTCCAATACTTATCAGAAAATTTGATTTTTTTAGTTTCATATAAAACTTAAATGAGTCTACTACAACATTTTAGTTAAGAACATCAAATTTTAACCACAATTTATCTGTCTAAAACCCATTTAAAAAATAGTACGTTCAGAATCCAAAAACCACAGCTCTTGCTACTTTCAAAAATCATAGAATATCCCACACTTCTTGAAAATTGGATTTCTTAGACTCAAACGAAAGATTAACGAGTCTACTTCAAGTTCTCAGTTTGTAGTTTCCTCAAAATACTTCATTTAAGGGGTTAAAATAATTAACACCAGAAGGTGTATAAATTTCCAAAATCCAGGAAAACTGTCAACCAGTTATAAGTTCGAATTTATTAAAAATAGTAAACTATATCCACAATTCATGAAATTTTGTGAACATATAATAGACATACACTAGATTCACATACAAAAAGTTCAGCTTACAATTCCATATATTTGGAGAGAGATGATTTTTTGAAATAAGTATGATATTCAGCCAGAATTATGAAATAAGTTTTGTTTCATTTCTAAACCAGTAATGTATTCATATTTTATTAAAGTACCAAACGACATCAAAAAATTATGAAATTTTAAGATGTTTTACACACATACATGATACACATACAAAAGTTTCAGTCTCATAATGCATGTATTAAATAGAAACGATTTTCTGAAGTGAGATCAAATTCCATGACAGAAACTATAATAGTGTTTCTAGTTTAATCATAGCGTAATCTCACAAATTAATTAACAACAATTAACACCCATAATCAAATAACATTCATACACAATCTAAGCACGGTTACTCAATTGATTAAATTATCTAGCATGCATACTGAAACACCTCAATTTTTTGTTTTCTTTCAATTTTATAACTCCAAATTTAATTCTTTCAATTTCTATACCACTTTAAACATAAACTAAGATAGCTATATTTCAAATAAAAATTTGGCAGAGTTTCTCCTTGAAATATTAGCCCTTTTACAGATTTTCCTTACGGAAATCTGCAAACAACCACACAAAACAATGTACCTGTAATATATTTCAATCCTCCCCAGGCCAAAACATTCAACATCACAAGGCAATAATATCCACGGCTCTGGGGCATAATACTTCATAATAAGCAAGATACGAATTAAAAATCAAAAATTCTTTTGAAAACAAATATGGTTTTTAGAAAAACTTTAGAAAAACCTTTCAAAAATCAACCACAGAACCCAATACTCCACAACGAGGTGGGTACGGGCTTTCATAATTCATCACATCACTATATATATATATCCGACACCTTACAATTATATACATAATCTCCCATAATACCAAATAATACATCATCTACCCCCCATTAGTACATATCATATATATATATATATATATATATATATATATATATATATATATATATATATTTAATCCGTCAACTACAAACAAAAATATAACAACCAAACTCTATCACTACCTCACCTCGCTGCTATCAAACCTGCAGGAGAGTTAGGGTCGTCCACCCTCACGGAGGGACTCCCCTAACCCCCAGAAAAATAACAGGAGTTAGCCATGTCTGGTGTGAGTATAATCAAAATAAATGTACATTTGAAAATTATAATGGAACCATATCACCCACAATATAGTTGTAGCAATCCCACCTTTTAATCACCACGACATTCCCAATATATATATAAAAGAGTTAAGAGTGAGGGATATACGGTGGGAAGAGATGGTGATGGAGTTGGCGCGGGGTGGTTATCGGTGAGACAAGGGTGCAACGGCGGGAGGCGACGGTGGCGAGCTGTGGCGGCGAGGTTGTGGCTCGAGGGGGAGATGATGAGGTGAGAGCGAGGAGGTGGTGTAGGCGGTGGCTGGAGTTGAGGAGCAGCGACGAGGCGACGAGTGGAGTTCGGCGGTGGTTTGACTGTGACGACGGCGAGGTGGAGGTGGAGTTTCGGGGTGACGGTATTGGTGGCGAATTTGGTGGTTGTGGTGGCGACGAGCTTGGGGTGCTTTGGTGGCGGAGTGTGTTCAGGGTGGGAGTGAGGCAGAGGGTGGAGATGAGGAGAAGGTGGAGCTCAGGATGGTGGTGGCTGGCGATGGTGTGCGGGTGTGAAAGGGAGTTGGGCGGTGGAGTGTGGTGGCGGGCGTGGTGTTGGTCGAATGGAGCTTCGAGTTTCGGTGGGGAAAGAAGAAGAAGAAGAAGAAGAAGAAGAAGAAGAAGAAGAAGAAGAAGAAGAAGAAAGAAGTGTGTGTGTGTGTGTGTGTGTGTGTGTGTGTGTGTGTGTGTGTATATATATATATGAGAGAGAGAGAGAGAGAATGAGTGAGTGGGAATGAAATGTATGAGTGTAGGATTGTATATCTATATAATAAAACACAAAGAAAGCTATCAAGTGACTCTCCTTCAATCCTTTCAAAATAAAAGGCTCAGATCTAATCTCACAAAATACATTTTTCCCCCCAAAAGTTTCCCTCCAAAACTCAAATTCAAATCCCCCACCCAAAACAACACCTTTATTTATTTAATTATTTCTCTCTCTCTCTCTCTATTCTCTCTCTCTCTTCCATTAAAATAATTAAGAAAATATTTTTTTTAAAAAATTTTTAAAAATAAAAAACTTAAAAAACTTTAAAATTTTAAAAATAATTCAAAAAAATCAAAAAACAAAAAAATTTATAAATTTTTTTAAAAAAATTTAAATTTTTAAAAATATTTAAAAAATTAGAATTTTTTAAATTATTTAAAAAATTAGAATGTTTTAAAATATTTAAAAAATTAAAATTTTCTAACTTTTTTATTTTAAATTTTTTTTTGAAATATTAGGAATTTTAAAAATTTTGTAAATTTAAAAAAATAAAAAAAATTAAAAAAAAAATTAAAATTTTAAAATTTTGAAAAAATTGAAAATCTCAAAGCAAATCCAAATCCAAAAATTAATGTCGAACCCCAATCAAGAGGTCATCGCCGATATCTAATCCGCTGCTAATTCCGTATTGGTGACTCCCCTCCACCAAATCGAGCGTGAATATCAAGCGACTCCGTATCCGCGACTCCCCTCCACCGAATCAAGAGCATCTATATGCGATGCGACGACTCTAATTTCATCTCATTAACCGAATTCTCATTCTAATTTTTAATTTTTTGTGTGTAGGGGATTACTCATTTTTTGCTGACTCGAATTTTGTGTGTGCATGGAATTTAAGTTCAGAGAGGTATGATTGTTTTATTTTTGGGTTTAAAAAATTTAAATTTGGTGATTTATTTGATGAGTTTTTTATTGGTTTTGATTTAAGGTGTACGCAAGTGAGAGATGGATTATTTGGTGGCCTCAATTTGGGCTTCCAAACTATAGCAGGATAGGTAAGCTGACTAGCAACCTAAAATAACTTGGCAAATATGCAACATTAATTTTCTTTACTACAAGTGAAAATACTATTGTGAAGTGTTCCCTTCAGTAGTTATTAAAAACCATGGATAACATAACATATAAGAAATTTTAGTGTATGTTTGGATATATAGGATTGGGATGACTGGAGTTCTCTCCACTCATGAAAGACAGCTAAAGTAAATTTGTTATTTATCCATTTTGATTTTTTTTATAAAGGTGCAATAGGGAGACAAAGTGGAGGTAAAAGAATTGATTAGCTTAAATTAGAGTTTTGAGAACTTCATATATTTCATTTTGGTTGAAATAATAATAAGAGATATTTCAATAGCAAACTGAGTCTCAGACAAACAAATATTTAGATTATTGGTATTATAGATACCTTCACACATGCACTTGCATTACCATTGTATTTAGACATGCTCATAGTGGTTATGGGATTAGAGTAAGCTCTATAAAACATATATGATAATGTCTTAGCATAACTATTACAAGTATCTAAAAGTGATGCCGAAGTTAAAAAAAAACTTTATGCAGTGTTTCTAACAAACTATATGCATTCCAGGTAATTCAAGCTAATGATCAAGAAGGCGATGGTTGAGCTTAAAGGTAGATATACTGCTTTCTCATATAATATGTTTGCTACTTCAATTAATTTGCTGTACCTCCAAAACTATTTTATATAATCAAATCAGGTGCACCATTCCGAAAACGTGCCGTAGGCACGTGTCAACGGGCAAACCTAGTATATATATAAGTGAGAGAGGGTTGTGTAGATATATATACAAATATATAGGGATATAGGTAGAGTGAGGTGATAAGATAATGTATGCATGCCTATTTATACAGAGAGTAGGCATTAGGCAAGAGGTATAGATGGAGGTGGAGATCAAAGCCGTAACATATGGTTGGGGAGATGAGGGTTGGCTGTTGGATTAGGATTAGAGGATTTAATTAGGATTAGGAGTTAGGATTAATGATTTAATTAGATTTAAAAGTTAAATTTAAAATAACTTGTAATCTATAAATCGGATTGAGAAACCGTAAGATGTTCTGGATTCTAGACTCGATGGACTACGATTTTCATGTATAACGTTCTCAATTTCAATGAAGAGAAATAGGTCAAATTATTAGTGCAATGGCAAGAAATTTAGACATAGCAAAGTTGAATAGTCGATAATACGATAAATTAACGGTCTTATACTTGAATCAATAACACGACATGATATGGAGACTATGAATTAATTAAATCGGAAAATTTAGAATGGGCCAGAAAATATTTGGGTTGGGTTCAAATTAGATATGAACTCGAAAGATCGGAAAGATATTTATAAAATAAAAATACAAAGTATGTAAAAATATTTATGTTAATAATATTACAGATATTATCCATAACGGTACAAAATACACGTGTATAACATGTGCTAGGCAAAATTGTCATAGTTCAATTTTTTGGGGTGTTACATAAGTTTTTCTTGCATTGCCATGATCCAGTCATTATCATGGAAGACATTCTTAATATTCTTAGGTTCAAGTATAGAGATGAATACGGAGAAGCACATGAAATTTTGATCCTGTGTTCGAGTAGTTACCCCTTTTGACATATCCTTCGTATAAGATTTGATGGAAGGCTAGACATAATTTTCTAAGCGGGGCGCCTTTCGTTGGTGGAAGGTTGATGTTGTATGTGATCATCTTCCATGGCGTCAATCTGTTGTGTATGCATCTCTTCTCTTTGGGATTTGTAATTGTTATGATTGATGGATGTGTCTTCATCTTGAGGGGACTCATGATTTTGAGGATCCACATTTGGCCCTTGTTCAATATGTACCTATTTCTTTTCAACGCGAACACTTGTCTCATCATCAACAACAACATGCAATATTTCTTTTGTGAGGGGATTAGTTTCATCAAATATAATATCAATGGATTCTTGAATTGTGCATCTCCTTTTATTAAATACACGATATGCCTTGCTACTTAGGGAATATCCTAAGAATATGCCTTCATCACTTTTACGATCAAATTTACCCAAGTTATCTAGAGTATTTAAAATAAACACTTTGCACCCAAAGACATGAAAGTAACTCGGAATTTTGCCGTAATATAGTTCAAAAGGCGTTTTCTCAAGATATTTACTAATGATTACTTGGTTAATTGTATAACATGCTGTATTGACAGCTTCTGCCCAAAAACGACTTTGGTAAATCATTTTCACTAAGCATGATTCAGGCCATTTCTTGAATAGATCGATTTTTACTTTCAACAACCCTATTTTGTTGGGGAGTGTGAGAACAAGCGAACTCATGTTTTATTCTATTTTTTTCAAAAAATGGTGTAAAGAGTTCGTTTTGAAATTCCCCACCATGATCACTACGAATAGTAACAATGGTGAGGCTCTTCTCATTTTTCACTCTACGACAGAATTTTTGAAAAACATATGATGTGTCATCCTTTTGTGACAAAAAGGCAACCCAAGTGAATCTGCTATAGTCATCTACAATTACAAAGACATATCGTGCAACTCCATTACTACGTGTTCGTGATTGTCCAAACAGATCCATGTGTAAGAGTTCAAGGGGTATAGAAGTTGATACCATTTTCTTGAGCTTGTGAGAACTTTTAGTTTGCTTACCGAACTGGCACGACTCACAAGGTTTATCTTTTTCAAATTTGATTTCGAGAATCCCCCTAACAAGTTGCTTGGTGATGAGTTTGTTGAGATTATCCATGGCTGTGTGTCCAAGTCGTCAATGTCATAATCAACCATCCTCGTTTCTAGCAACAAAGCATCTCATATTTTCCTATGTTAATTCATTAGTTTGTAGCATATACATTATTACATTTGTTACCGAGAAGTAAATATGATTTATTGCTATCTAGTACAGTGCATACATTTTTATCAAAAGTAACAGTATAACCTTTGTCACATAGTTGGTTGACGCTAAGTAAATTGTGTTTCAAACCTCTCACCAATAGAACATCCTCAATGGAGCATGAAGAACCAAAGTTTATTTTACCTTTACCGATGGTTTGACCAGTACTATTATCTCCAAAGATGATGTCCTTCCTTCTTTTTCTTGATAGTGATGCAAAGTATTTATTGTCACCTGTCATATGGTTTGAGCATCCACTATCAAGGTACCACCGATCTTTAGTCCTAATGCGTTGAGGTACCTACATCAAGATTAGTTGGTATAATTTTGGGTGCCCAAGTTTGTATTGAACCTGCATTTACATTCTTTCTCACCCAAACAAAATTAGTATTCATTTTTAATGAACAATTATAAGAAATATGCCCTAATTTACAGCAGTAGTGACATGTGATACGATTATGCCTTGGATCATGTACATGTGTACAGTTTTGTGTTGATTTGTAATTATTTTGATGACTATACACATGTGTATGACATAATTGCTTAGATTTTTGATGTTGTATTGGTTCATTGTAACCAAGCCCTCGATTATCATGATAAGATATTGACTTCTTTGTAATAAGATAACTGGGCCCTTCATATTTTTTAACAATTTTTTCATGCTCAATTATTCTATTACAAATCCTTTTCCTAATATTTTCATCGTCTTTTGTGTTTCAACAAAGAGTGTCTAGGGTAGCATCAAGTATTCTATTTTGTTCGATAGTCTCTTTACAACCTTCCACTATCTCATCAAATTTTCTTTTACATTCATTTAAGTCATTAGTGAGTATAGCAATATAAACATATTTCTCATGAATTTCTCTTAGATTTTCATCATGTGTTGCCAAGGATTCTTGAATTTGTTGTTTTAAGTACTCATTTTCCTCTATCAACACATCATGGTCTTTTCTAAATGACTCCAGTTTTTCCTTAATCAAAGAATTTTTATTTTTTAGCTTTGATTTTAGTAATGCAATAGTCATGTGATTCATTTGACATTTGTTTATATTGTCTCAATTCACGACTTAATTTATTAGCATAGTCTTTTAATCCATTACACATGTCTACTAAATCATCATATGTGGGTTCTTCGATTACCTCTTCCTGAGATGATGATTGCACCTCACTATTGCCAAGAGCCATGAATCCAAAGTTGTTGTGATCTTGCTCTTCCTCGCTGGAGTCTGAATCTAGCCATGTTGCCTTCAACGCCTTCTTTCTCAATCTTAGATAGGAGTGGAAGTAGTCATTATTTCTGTCTTATGAGATGGGATAGTTTGCGCGAATATGTCCAGACTTCTTGCATTTGTAGCATACGTCGTCTTTGTCCTTTTCTTTCTCTCCTTAAAATCTGCCATATTTTTTGTGTTTAAGATACTTACGAAATTTCTTGGTCAACAATGCGATGTCTTCATCTGATTCTTCACGATTTGACTCTATTTTTTTGTGGTCAAGATTTTTCTACTTTCAAAGCGATGGCCTTCTCTTCGGTTTTAGGTTCAATCCCGATGTTCTGCCGGTATCTTTTGGTTTCGGTCATCTCCATCTCATATGTCTTCAATTTTCCTTTCATATGTCTTCAATTTTCCTTGGAAGGTGTAGTAGTCGAACTCCTTTTCCTCAAAAGTCTCCCTCATTGCGGCAGCTTTTACGTCCCATTCCGGCGTGAGACAGCTTATGAGTTTTCTGACCTTTCGGTCATTATCCAACCCCTTACCTAAACTCTCAAGCTCGTGTGCGATAATGTAAAAACGGGCAAGCATTTGATCTACGTTCTCTCCTGGCAACATACGAAAAATATCAAACTTATAAAATCATAAATTAACTTTTGCTTTTATCTCAGAAGCGGTTCCCCATGCCGTTTTAGCATGTTGTTCCAAATTTCATACGCTGTCTTGCAATTTCGCCCACATCGCATCAATTATTCATTGTTTAAACCAGCATAAAGAGCTGTCATAGCTTTGGAGTTTGCGGGTTTTAGGGCTAGTTTGTCTTTTGTAAAAGCCCTCTTTCCATCACTGACAGGGATATCTATTTTGTTTATGCAAATGTTCCATACTTCTTCTCCAAGCATCTGTAAAAAATAAGACATATAAACTTTCCAAACATCATAGCATTTTCCATCAAAATAAGGTGAACATGTTAGACTTGTCCCATTGGAGATGATTGACTCCGATGAGTACAAGTTCTCAGGAGGAGGGATTTTGGCAATTGGACCTTTTGCTTAAGCTTTTAAGCTTTTCGTAAGCACCTCGCTCTGATACCATTGTAAATCAGCTTAGGGGAGTGAATAAGATGATTGTGCGGAAATCAAAAAATTAAAAGTAGTGCGTAAAGTAAAGAGACAAAGTAAGAGAAAGCAAACAGAGTAATGAGCAAGACACAGCGATATAACGTGGTTCAACCCCCAA